>CM075689.1:76027241-76468934 GCA_037954015.1 Psophocarpus tetragonolobus
GAGTATAAATAAATAGGGTGTAAAATATTTCAGTAGAATCTGTAGTAGGAAATATTATTCTTTGTAACTAACCCATTTTGCTATAAGTTTGTGATGTCACTGTCAGTGCTGACTCCACACAAACTGTTAGCTTGCCTGAAACTCTATCAGAGTCTCAACACTATGAAATCTGTACTCTTCATTTCTCTCATAAACTCTGAAGTATAGAAATCTAGTAAGGGTTGAGGACTGAGGTGCAAAATTGTTTAGTATTGATTTCAAGGTTAGAGAAGTAATCAGTTTGGACTTTGGAATCTCTGTTATCTTTTTCATAGCTGTGAAATATATGCAAGTGGAATACAATTGATGCACTGAAATGCTTGGTATAATCTGAGTATGATAAGTTTGATAACATAAACTGATCTATAGAAAAGATTCGGAAAAACTTGGCATATTCTGGACTTCATCTTGTTCTTGTAAAAAATTGATCTAGATATCACTTGAGTTAAATTATAATCATTCACTCTAAACCAAAATAGTTAAACTTCATGAAACTTACAAGATGCCAGTAGCACTGCTCCTGTGGACCTTCAACAGGTCATGGATGCCTTTAAACTGTGATGATAACGGAAATGCAGAAGAAATATATATTTTTTAAATAATTAATGTTTGATAATTCTGCCATTATTTATTCTGTGGATAAATTTTTTGTGCTTTTTTTTTTGTTTGCATGTTTGCAGATGGGATTGCAGTTTCTCTCATGGTAGTTTAGTTGAGGAGGTGGATGGGCATACAGCAGTTCTTTATCACCGACTTCAGCTGGATTGGTTCCCAATGTAAAGATAATCTATCTTCTATATCATTTATAATAGTTTGTAGTTTATATTATGGTTAACCTGATATTTTTGCATAAATGAATGGACATATCTTTTTCTGAAAAAACCAAATTTATTTGTATTTAGTGTTGTAAGCTTTTTGAATAGATTGTTTTATTTCTTGACATGTATATATTTACAAATCTGGATGGGTTTTTTCATACATATGAAAGCATGATTTGGGACTGGATAGATAATTAAAAAATGGTTGTACATCTCCAAACTAAAGTGGTTGACTGTATTTACCCAAACTGCTATGCATTTATTATTGCAGGTTTGTGTGGCCCCGTGATCTTTGTTATGTACGATATTGGCGCCGAAATGATGATGGAAGTTATGGTGGGAATTTGTTTCTTTTGTTCAAAGTTTTTGGCCTATGTTCTTACTTCATAGGAGTTGCTGATGACATCACTTGTAAAGGAAACATAAGTTATTAAATAAAAATAAATAGTTAATTATAGTATAAAAAAATAGTTAATTATACTGGATGGGAACGAAATCATGCAACACTTTTCTTTAAGTAATCAAAAGCAATTAATGGACAGTATTGACTATTGAGTGCTCCTTAATTAATTCTCTTAAAACACTTATTATCAAGATCCTACCTTGTTTTATTTTTTTGGAAGTTTGCACTGATGTTTCTTCTTCTTGCAGTTGTTTTATTTCGCTCTAGGGAACATGAAAACTGTGGTCCAGAGCCAGGGTGTGTTCGGGCACATATTGAGAGTAAGATTCAATTCTTGATAAATCTGATCTGACTCTGTCCTACAAAGTTCAAGAGAGTTGGATTCATCGACATTTCAATGGGTCTTGATCTGCTCAGTTTATGATGGAATATGTCATGCTTATGATCCCTCTGTTGTTTTTCTAATATTTTATTTTAAGCGTCTTGCCTTTTATGATTTATGTAAACCAGGTAGCTTTGCTGCCTTTTTTTCCTTCTTCTAATAAACCTTGCATTATTTTCTATTTTCTGCTAAGGAGGATCACCCCCTTATCTCCTTTCCTCTTAGTATTAATATTTAATTTTTTATAAAAAAAGCAGAGAATTTTGCATGCATATGAACACTCCCAAGTTTTAAATCCTAAAATCAATGGGGCCATATTTCAAAATTTATTAATTTTTTGGAAAATATTGTTCTGACAAACAATTATTTTACCTCCAACTAATGGATAGAATAGCAAGATTTGGTTAGGGACAGCTAATCAGTTGGAAAATATCATGGAAATGCTACAGCTAGGATGTCTGCTGTTTAGCATAACAAGTTTGCTGATTGCAAAGGATTGAAGTTTCCCTCTTTTAATCAATTGAAGCATGTGAAATGTTTCCATGATCTAAGATAAATATGGAACCTTGATCATGTTTTCTGTCAGCTTAAAATGAAGATTGACCTTTGTGATAAACTGATTTTATGTCATTTATTTATCATTATCATTAGTTTGCACTAGTTTTTGATAGAAATTAATCTTTATTTCTATTGATTGATGCACCCCCATTTATTTGTATTAAAATTTCTTAGATCTAAAAACTCCTTTCTACAGGTGGAGGATTTAATATTTCCCCCTTAAAACCTCGAAATGGGAGGCCCAGGACACAAGTTCAGCATCTTATGCAGATTGATCTGAAGGGATGGGGTGTGGGTTACTTGTCATCTTTTCAGCAGTATTGTGTCCGCCAAATGTTAAATAGTGTAGCTGGTGAGTGTATGTTCTATTACGCTTACAATTTTTATAGAATGGTAATACTCTCCCTTCTATCATCATGTTTTCTTTTATATACCTTTATCTTTCCATCATTTTGGTAAATTGAAAGTTGAGGAGTGGAGGTTGCCCCATTTTAGATCTCACTTTGGTGGGAGAAACTGTTGTACGATGAGTTTCAAAATGCTTGTATTTTTTTCTTCTCTTTCTACAGGTTTACGTGAATGGTTTGCTCAATCAGATGAAAGGAATGCTCATCCAAGAATTCCTGTCATGGTTAATATGACCTCAACTTCTGTTTCTTCAAAGAAGAATCAGAAGCCAAATGATTTTTCTGTCAATCATAATTCTTTTGATCAAATGAATGCTGCAAGCAGAAATTCTGCCCTGATAGATGAATATTCTGACGATGAAGAAGATTTTCAAATAGCAGAATCTGAACAAGAGGTATTTGCATTTCATCATCTATATTTTAGAGTTTTGTTTCATATCTAAGCATTAATATTTTAACATTTAAATACTTTTTAGGCATACCAAATTGGTTTTGAGACTGATGCGAAAAGAACAGGTAATTGATTGCTATACCTTATCTAATTTAATGATGTTATAATTATAATTATAATTACCAACATGAGCATGAAGCACTTGCACACAAAAATGCATGCACACAAAAATGCATGCACATCAGAATATCAATTAAATTTTCTCATAATGTTTTCCTAAACTGAAGCCCTGGAAGAAGAACCAGCAGATGAAATTGACTTGTCTTCCTTTTCGGGCAATTTGCGCCGAGATGACCGAGATAATGCTCGGGACTGCTGGAAAATTTCTGATGGAAATAACTTTAGAGTCAGAAGCAAGCATTATTGCTATGACAAGTCAAAGGTATTCTCGTTATTTCCTTTTACTCTTTCTGAATCAAAATTTATCATTTTTTGGGTGTGTTCATATTCCATTGTGGTGGCTGAGCAAACAAAATAATATATGTATTCCATTGTGGTGAATTTTCAAGGTTCCTGCTGGCAAACATATGCTGGATCTTGTTGCTGTTGATTGGTTCAAAGACACAAAAAGAATGGACCATGTGGCTAGGCGTCATGGTTGTGCAGCACAAGTGAGTAATTTAACTTAACCTTGTCTGTTTTTAGTTACTTGATGAAGATTATTGGTAGGTGATTGGAACTAGATATTTTGTTACAGAAAATAGGGGTAAACTCAATTAAAGAGATCATAGGTCCATCACAACTCAAAAGTAAACAAAAGATAGACCATTGTAATGATTGTACAAGTTCAAGGATCTGCAAACCTTCCTCTTCAAAGGCCTCAAAACTCACTCAATTACTGAATCCCCTATCCCTTCTCTTTCCCTCCAATTTATGCTTGCTTCTAACCCTTCCCCCTTCAGCCTTCCTTACTACCCTCCTTGCCAAGTGGTCCAGGTTGTTAAGATCCAAATCTCTCTTCTTCTCCTTACTTAATCCCATGTGTTTGGCATAGGAAGAGTTCCTATCCATACTGTCCCCCAAAGAATCCACCATCCTCCTGGTGGAGGTCTGGGAGGGCATCATAACTATCCTGTAGCAACTGAAAGTTATACCAGGTTCCCTTTGTTTGAAGCAATAGCCAAGTTATAATTGGAACATAATAGTTTCATTATTTTCCATCATTCCGTGTTCACTACACCTCAGTAAGACGGCTCTGTAGGTAGGTTTGTTACTTTACCCTGGTTTGTGAACTAAACAGTAAACCAGAGACATATGGTAGGCTTCTTGTCATTTGTATACTTGATTTATTTTTTCTTTTGTAGATATTCAATGAGGTTTATAGTTATGGGGAAATTAAATTCTGATTCCTCATGGTTTGTGCTTGTCACAGCAGTATATACCCATTCTATTTGGGACATAGAAATTCCATCTCCTGTTAACTGAAATGGGGCATAATGGTGCTTGAAAATTTATTGAAATTCCTTGTGAACTCTTGGGCTAGAAATGTTATATGAAGATGGAGCAGAAACCCCCTTGCAAACCCATACACCTGCAAATGAAAAACATAAACTAAGGGAGGATAATCTTTGCTCAAATGGGAGGATTATCAGTTATAGTATGTGCAAACTGCAAACCACAATGAGATGAATTTGATTTCCCTTTTCATTATTTATTTAAGTTGTTGGGTGGCAGCTGTATACTTTTTAGGCCTTTGCTGATTATAATGTTGTGTGTATGTAGGTTGCTTCAGAAAAAGGATTTTTCTCCATTGTCATTAATCTTCAAGTGAGTTCCTTTGTTCCTCTGACTATGTCAATGTTAAACTTCGAAGGTTTAAGGTTAGAATTAAATGAATACATGCTGTTTGGTTGTAGGTGCCTGCATCAACACACTACAGTATGGTATTTTATTTTGTGACAAAGGAATTAGTTTCTGGATCCCTCTTGCATCGCTTTGTTGACGGTGATGATGAGTTTCGAAACAGCAGGTTTAAACTCATTCCATCAGTCCCAAAGGTATTTACTGAAGTTTGTCATCATTATAATGAAGCAACTTTCATAGTTTCACTTTGCCGGTTGTTTCTTGCATTCATTTTTCACTACTTGTTTAATATTCTCCATGTTAGTAATTTTAAGGAGGATGCTTTTATATAATTTTTTTTGCAGTAGCATTTTTCTTACTGCTTTTCTTCAGATTAACATTCCCAGTAATTAATTTAAAAAATATTCTAAAGAATGAGAAACTTTCCAAACATGTTTGATGGGAATAACATTCCAGTAATAATATTCCTAAAATATCATTCCCAGTAATATAATTTGCGAAACAAACACCCCCTTATTGAACTAGATGGGGTTAGCTGAATGGATTTAGTGTTGTGATACTGTTTGTGTTAATCCTGTGCCTAGACAAATATGTGATACTTTTATGTTGTTTCTCTATCTCGCTTTGCCTCTAGTGATTGAGCTACCTTTAATTTGCTTCATAAAATGGAAAAATAAAAAAAGAACAAAACTGATGTCATGGTAACAGTCTAGAGCAAGATTCTCAATATTTATAGCTGCATGTTCGTAATGCATTACATATTTACATAAGTAATATACTATAATCTTATTTTCATGTGTTTTTCCTTCATATTATGCAAACTGTTCAATGGGTCATTCAGCCCAGCATATAGCCACATTAAAAGAATGCAAAAAGTTGGCTGGCTTATATAGGCTGACTGAATTTATTGAAATTCACCAACTTCTATCAGCTTGTTTTAATGTGAGTAACTAGTGTAGCCCAGTGGTAATTATTTAAACTGTGGATTACAAAGGTTTCAAGCATGGTTTTGCATCTGTGTAAAGCTTCCTTATGAAGTTTATTGACCTTAAGCATAGTTAGGTCTAGATACTAGACCAATATATGGACCAATGAAGGTGGCACAGTGGCTTGTTTACCATTTTAAGATTGGATTACATATTATCATAAAAATAATTCTCAAAGTTGACCAGACCGTATAATGAAGTTTTAAATTTTCATTCCCTTTGTTTTGTTGCTTCCTTTCAAGGCTCAATTGGCTGATGTGCATAGCTAGTCAATCACATAATTTGCATTCTTGGAAATACTATGGCTGGGAATGCTAATTGTTTGTAAATTCAAAAACATTTTCTCATGCTACAAGAAAGCAAGATACCCCATCCACCTCTCATTGTGGGATTAAAAATTCAAAAAGAACAAGAAAATGTCACGTCCTTGGAATCAATAATGCCCAGAAAACTTTTGTTCAAACTTGTACCGAACATGGAAATAGAATATTGCTAATTTCACGCTCCCCAAGAATAATTGTACAGTCCTTAAAGGAAATTTGTCTAAAGTTGATAAATGCAACTACGGTGCTGCACCTACCAAGTTTTTGGTATTTTTGGTCTGGTTCTATCCTCAAAACTAAATCTCTTGTCATTACCATATTTTTGGTTTTGTGACTTTCTCTTTCATTTTTTTTCCATTCATGTTTATGGTTTTTGATTTTATTTCTTTTCCACTTCTATTTGTAATTTGTTACCATCTTTGCCTAAAGGCTGGAAATACAAGCATATGTTTCTCTTCAGACTCCTTGATTTTCCGTCTTAAAATGCAGGGCTCATGGATTGTACGCCAGAGTGTAGGGAGTACTCCCTGTTTACTGGGAAAGGCAGTTGATTGCAACTATATTCGTGGTTCCAAGTATTTAGAAGTAAAATTTCCTTCAAGTTCTTCGCAAAATTTTGTCTGTCTTGTAGTAAGTTGCAATGAAGTGTGTATCCTAACTTGTCTTCCGTGGATTTTTAATCAATTACATTTTATTTGTAGATTGATGTTGATATTGGTTCTTCTACTGTTGCTAATGGAGTTTTGGGGCTCGTTATTGGTGTGATTACAACATTGGTGGTTGATATGGCTTTTCTTGTACAGGTGCGCTTTAGTGTTATATACTAGTAATCAACATCTAAACAAGTCATGAGATTTAAGAGGCTTCAATTAGACTAGATCTATTTTCTTATTGCATTTTGTGTGTGACTTTCATGCTCATATTGCACAAGCATAATGGTTGATTTACATTTGTTAATACTACTTGATTTTAGTTTAATTCACTTTGGTAGGTTGAGGGTCTTTATTATTTCAGATTGTGGAGACCTGCTGACAACTTTTAACGGATTGTGTTACTTGAGACTATATTCTTGAGTGACTTGCTTCACTTAGCTACCTATGACTATAGCTGAGAAACATAAATGACCAGGATAGTACAACTATAAATAACACATAACACTGAGGACAATATATATTTAACACCCCCTCTCAAGTTAGAGCATATAAATTGTATATGCCAAGCTTGGAACATATTGAATCTGAAGATCTCTCAAAGACTTGGTTAATATATTTGCAAGTTGATTATTTGAGTTAGCAAATTCAGTGCTAATCTCCTTGAATAGAAATGATAATCGATTTCAATATTTTTAATCCTCTCATGAAACATAATATTGGAGGTAATATGGATAGCAGCCTAATTGTCACAATAGAGGTTTCATTGGCTGAATTTCATAGAACTTTAGATCTTGAATGAGTTGTTTAAGCCGCATCATCTCATCTCACTTGTAGTTGATGCCATAGATCTATATTTTTCTTCGGCACTAGATCAGCAAAAGTATTCTTATTCTTGCTCTTCCAAGAGATAATATTGCACCCAAGAGATATATAGTATCTTGTTGTAGAGTGTCTATTAATGTCCCTTGCTCAAATTGTACCACAATACCCAATGATTTGAGAGTGTCCTTTATTGTTAAATTCTATCACTGGTAAAAATGCTCCAATTGTTAGAAATTATAAATATAAAATAGGTTTAAACATGTTTGTTGGGTTCCTGATATATTTATTACTTGTTGTCAATGTGTGTCTTGAATGACCCACACAATGTCTTATTTATAATGAACAAATAAGATTATAACTGATTACAAAATATTACTCTAATAATGATGAAGGATCAATCTAATAATATTTAATAGGGAGTCAGTACATTCCTAATTACTATTTAATCATAAACAAGAGAATAATATCACTCTCCCTAAAGCTAGAGCATATATGTGATATAAATAAAACTTGTTATAGACATAGTGAATTTAGTAAGAATAAGAGAATAATATCACTCTCCCTAAAGTTAGAGCATATATGTGATATAAATAAAACTTGTTATAGACATAGTGAATTTAGTAAGAATAAAAATGGAAGGCAGTTCCAATTGTGTGGATGTGTTGAATAAATATGGCTAAAGGACCATAGTGGTGATGGTTGACGGGTAATGTTCACATCTAAATAAAGCACTCCCTAAGGTGGAAGGAGAAAGGTATTTGGGAATTGTTTGGTCTACAGGAATAGTCTCCGAGAAGCATCTTCTGGAATGGTTCTAAGAAGAATCTTTGGGAAAGGTGGTGGTGATATGACAATGGGTTACCAAGAAGCTTTTTAAGACATAAAACACAAGATAGGTGTGTCTGTCTGAAACAAGGTGTGTAACCAAGAAGCTTTTAAACATAAAACACAATTAATCAAAATTTTGCAAATTTTTAGTTAAAGACAAATGAACAATTCAATGTTAGACTAACACAAGGTTTTATATTGGATTATTGGTCCATCTCAACCTGGAGATTATATCAATTTTTTGACAACTATCAAGGTTTCACTATCTTTCACGAAGATGCAAGTGGTTTTCCCAAACTATTGCTAACTTATTTTCACACTCTTTAAGTTAACATCCAAATATTCTTTAATACCAACTCTCTTCAGGCTCTTCTCTAAATCGTTAGATTTTAAAGGATTATAGGACACAGACTCAACTTTAAAGACATATATGTAACAAAGCTCAAGTCTATACTCTCAAAGTATACAAGTAATAGAAAACCAGTAGTCCTTCACTCAGGATTTTTGAAGGAAAAGTACAGGAAAATATATTCGCACAAGCGTATTTTTGTAACTTCTAAAAAAATAATGACAGTTGTGATTGAATAAGGCTTCTTTATGTGTGTAAACGACTTCGTCTACTAAGAAATCCGTTGAAGAATTAAATGAAACATAGTTACTTTGATAAGAGAAAACATTTTGTTTATCTACTCCTTTTGTCCGATAGTAGCGACGGATAACAGAACTTGGTAGAAACAGTGTCCAATAGTAGACTCTTCTTTTTATGCTCATAACCCTTTTTGTCGTACTGTTTCCTCGTATGTGCATGTTTTAGTTATCTCGTTATAAATGAATAAGATTTATACTTGAGGAAACAAAATAAATATTCATTAGTAACAGGTTACGCATATTTACTTTGCTTTCCTCATAGTGCGTTTGTTTTTGACATTTTATACTTGAGCAAACAAAATAAATATTCATTAGTATCTTGTGCCGTTTAATGTTCATCTAATGTAATTCTTAAAACATTTGCTTTGTTTCTTTGCGTTTGATTATTAGTGTCCGCATATATATTTATGTACGTCAAGATAAAACTTAAGATATATATAATTTTGTTTTTCATTTATCACAATCTGAGGATACTGATTCGTTTTTAATTTAGTACCACAAACAAAAAAACGTTATGGAATAGGAGCCTAGCAAAATTTACTAATTTACAAGGGATACCAAATCATATTTAAGTCTATAAAATACTTCATCAATATGAGCTAGTTCTGCGTATTCTTTTACCATAGTAACATAACAATGTGTAGCTCTTATTTTATTTATATTATATATGTAACATTACTTTTATGCTCGGGCATGTGTTGTTGACAGGTAAAAGTAGTTCTTAATTCTGACAAAGTTTAAAATTAATTTTCACAATGATTGGTTGACTGTTCCTTGCTATCTTTTAGTGTGCATCGTGACAAAATTAAAATTATTATTGACAGGCAAATACTCCTGATGAGTTGCCCGAGAGGCTTATTGGAGCTGTTCGTATTTCTCATTTAGAGCTCAAATCTGCCATCGTCCCAAAACTGGAAGCGGATCCATCATGACTAACTCAGTCGTTTCAGATCTTCTATACAAATCATTTGTTTGCAATATGCTCGTGTACCATTTTTTCCTTCACTTGAATGTAGGTTCATTGTTTTTATAATGGTTCATCTCTGAAATATTAAAAGGAAAAATTTTCTTTTCTTTTTCCCCTTTTGTTGGGGCTTTTTGTAGTTCATTCAAGTGTTAAGCTGATAGGATCTGTATTTTGTCAATGTATTCATATTCGGATATATTTCATCTGATTATGAAGTATTGCCATATACCATATAGTTCCAAACATTTCTTTTGTAACTCCCAAGTTAGAAGAAAAATGGAAAGGTTTCAGTCATTTCATCCCGTCATGGAATTTGCTTCTGTAATATGTACATAGTTTCTCCTTCACGACATCCCCCTTCACCAAAGATTGTATCTACATTTGTTGTAATATGTAGTTTCCGTCTCATTCCTTAGAGGTTATAATTCTATACCAGGAATAGGTTTTAACTTTTTATGTTTAGTAATGAGGGGAGATGAATGTGTCATTCTTAAGATTCTAAGCCCTATGAATTTACGTTCTTATTTAATCTAGTTTAGGAGTGAAATAGAGAAGAAAGAAATAAGAATAATAAAATCAGAAGACAAATTTAAAAAATTGGATGGATAGAATTAGAAAGTGAAGAAAATTGTCTGTTTGAGTGAGTAAAAATGAAATTGAAAATAAATGGATAAAGCTTTATGAAGAATATTTTACACTTATTAAAAATATTATTATTTAAAAAATTATATAAAACAACTATCTAACGTTTTAATAAATAAAATAGAGACATTACTTTCTTTCATTTTATGTCAATTTGAATGAGTGACAAATGATTTTCCTTATTTGTTATACTTTAATCTCTATCTAAACAAACAAGTTGTTCTCTTAGATGAGAATGTCATTTGTATTGATTGATCACATCACTCGTGACATTTTTTTTGTCATTGGAAATGGCATAAACCAGTTCAAGTAACAGTAAAGGTACTTTTGCTATAATTAGCAGAGTAACTTTTTTTTTTTTATGGTATTCTTATAAATTAGTTATCACCAGAAAAAATGTGAATATTTCTTCTAATTCATAATGGTATTATTAGATGTGGAATATTGGATTGGTTGTTTAAGGAATAATAGTTCATAAAATAAAAGCTAAATTACTACCTGTGTCTCCTTATTTAGGAGGTAGTTCACTTTGTGGCATGATTATACTGTGTCTCCTTATTTAGGAGGTAGTTCACTTTGTGGCATGATTATACTGTAATTGAAAGTTAATTAAAGTTTGATTATACTGTAATTAAAAGTTAATTAAAGTTTAATTAATTATTTAGAAATGTTAATTTTAAAAATATAAAAAATATGTATGATGGCAGGAGTTGAACTCAGGTCTAGAAGTTTTAATGCTAAAGCCATACCACTAAATCAAAAGCCAATATTAATTTTTTTGTGAGATTCAAATTTAATTAAACTAATTTTGGCAAGATTAATTTTAAAAAGATATTAAAATTTACAACTTTTTAAATGCAGAAATTTTAATTCTCAATTTTAATTTATGTCTTTATTTTTAATTAGATTTTAAATTTTAATTCTCAATTTTAATTTATGTCTTTATTTTTAATTAGATTTTAAATTTTAATTCTCAATTTTAATTTATGTCTTTATTTTTAATTAGATTTTAAATTTTATATTGTTGTTAATATAACTAAATTTAGTTTCAGTTATTAACTCTTAATTTTAATTTCAACTTTTAATTGTTATTTTAATTTCAAAATCACAAATAAAATATATAACATAAAATTACCTACAATAGATTTAAAATTAAAATATACAAATAAAATATAAAATCTAATTAAAAATAAAAGATAGAAATTAAAATTTAAAAATTATAAATTAAAGTAACAACTAAAACTTAAATATAAAATTAAAAATTAAAAAAAAAATTATTCAAATAGATTTAACCTAAAATCAAGCTAAGTATTTTTTAGAATTTAAAAAAGTTTCTTTATTTAAAAAATTTACAACATAAATAAACAAGAATAGTAAAACAAAACAAAGGAAAAGAGACAATAAAACCAAAATTGACTTACTATCTAGTGGTATCGTCTTAAAACTCTCATAGGTTCTACGTTCAAATCTTACTTTGTCCAATTTTAATATAAAATTAATGTTGTCACATGATTAGTTTAATTAAATATCTCACAAAAAAACTAATATTGGCTTTTGGTCTAGTGGTATGACTTTAGCAATTAAACTTCTAGACTTGGGTTCAATTCCAACCTTACTCAACTTTTCTATATTTTTAAAATTAACATTGCTATTGATTAGTTTAAATATATTAGAATTGCAAAATAAAACAGGTTTTGACCTTTGTAAAATAACATTGCTATTGAGAGACACAAAGTGAGTTACCCTTTAAATAGAGGAGCACCTTAATGGGAGCAAAAATGCATAAAAAATATTGAAAATTGAGAGACACAAAGTGAGCTACCCCCTAAATAGAGGGGCACCAGTAAAAAATAGGAGCACAAAAGGTGCGCAAAAAAACTTTGAGAGACACAAAGTGAGTTACCCCCTAAATAGAGAGGCACCAATGTTAATTTAGCCTTAACAATACTACCTTGAACTAACCATTACATGATTTTTTAGTTTAGAGTGGAATGTTAATCATTAGTTTTTTTAGTTGAGGAAAACTCACAACCTCTTATTCTCCCTTTCATCCTTTATGTGGACTTTGCTACTAGACGAACTTTATATCTCTTGACCATCGCATTGTGATCATTACTAAATTTTTTTAGTAACCATTTATTTCTCTTCCATGCTTTGAAAACAAGGGGTGCTTTACAATAATGAATTTTGCATCTTAAGCACTTTTTATTAGTTTTTTTCATGGAAACATTGCACTCTTCTTCGTTGTCACTTTGGACTACATGTCTTCTTTCATTGATACATGTGAGTATACAAAATTTTTCGGATTAGGCTAGTCATGCTCGTCTCCTACTCACAAAATGATGTCGTTTCAGTTTTTTAAAAATAAATTTTGGCCATTGATTTTTATTTCATCTCAATCGTTTAAACAAAATCTTTTTACCGCTAAAACAAAAACTTGTGCAATAATGAAGTGTGGAAAAAGGGATGGCATCATGGAATGTCAAGTCTTAAAAGAATTGGAAAGAATTCATAGTGCCTGGTAATCATTGTCCATAGTCCATTGGATTCTTATTTCTTGAATCTGAAATTCAAAAGAAAAATTATTTACAGCTCACAAAAGGTAAAATTATTTATTTAATAATTTTTTTATTTAATCTTTGAAACATCTTTAATCTTTAATTCATAATAATAAATTTTCTTTAACCTATTTCCTATACATTTGTTTTATTATTTGAACGTGGTAGTTTCATGCATATTAGGGAATTTTTTCAATATATATAATGTTTGCTACTTACAGAGATTAATTGATGGATACAAACTTGACTCTCAAAGTTGGTATTGAATTCGATAATTTAGAAGATGCATGACAATTTTGGATGAATTACAGAGGCATAAATGATTTTGGAGTTGGAAAACAATATTCAAGTAAGAGTAAGAAAGATAGTTTTATTACATCTTACTTAAATATTTGTTGTAAGGGGGGTGTATGAAAACCAAATTCAAGGGATTATAAAATGACAAATCCAAAACCTGAGACAAAAATGAAGTGTATGGCAAGAATGAAAGTCAAACGATTCAATGAAAAAAGAGAGTAATTAATTTTGTTGATGATCATAATCACCCACTCCAACCATCATAAATAGTGCGTATGTTAGCTTCTCAACGAAGAATATCTAAACATTAAGCAGACTGAAGATGTAGGGATTCAACAGAAAGCCTCATTTGATTTGATGAGTAAATATGTAAGAGGTAGAGAAAATCTAGGATATACTAGACAAGATGCAAATAATTATTTGAGTTCTAGGAGGCGGTGAGATATGGCTTATGGTGAAGTTGAGTATTTGCTACAATATTTCCAACAACAATTGATAGATAATCATTCATTCTTTCATGTATACCAAATGGATTTGGAAAAATCAATAACAAATGTATTTTGAGCTGATGCAGGAATGTTTTTTGACTTTCATTGCTTTAGTGATGTCATTTCTTTAGATACCACATATTGTACAAATGGAGATCATCGACTCCTTGCAATTTTCTCGTGCTTCAACCATTATAGAGGAGGGATGATCTTTGGGGCAACTTTACTATATGATGAGACTATCAACTCTTTCAAATGCCTTTTTGAAACATTTTTTCAGGCACGCACAAAAAAAACCACAAGTTGTTTTTATTGACCAAGACCAAGCCATGGCAAGAGCACTGAGGGAGGTTATATCAGAGATAAAGCATGGTTTATGCACATGACACATAATGAAAAATTGAATCAAGCATCTTAGCAATTTAATGAAAGATGGATCACATTTCTTACATGATTTCAAGAAGTGTATGTATGATTGTGAGAAAGAAATAGATTTTGAAGCCTCGTGGAGAGCCTAGTTATTGAACTATAATGTGGAAGAAAACACTTGGTTTAAATCAACATACCAAATCAAAGAGAAATAGGCAACATGTTATATGAAGAATGCTTTTACACTTGACATCTGAAGTACACAATTAAATGAAAGCATTAATTCTGATATAAAGAATTGCACAAAAGACCAAACTTGAACATCAATAAATTTTTTAATCAATTTGAACAAGTTGTTAAGGAAAAGCAATATAATGAGTCAAAGCAAAATTATGAGATGCGTTAGAAGTTGCCAAGAATGATAGTACAAAGTTCACCTTTTCGACAACTTTCTCAAGTGTATACTCTTCCTATGTTCAATTTATTTCAATGAGAGTGGGATTTAATAACAACCACAAATATTTTTGAAAGAAAATAAATAGAAACTCAATGTGACTATGTTATACCAATTGTGGATGAAAAAGAAGAGAAAAGTTAATTATGAATCCCATATTGAGGGTGGAGGATGGACGATTTCTTGTACATGTAGGAAATTTGAACAATGAGGGATATTGTGTTGTCATTCACTAAGAATATTATTTCACAAGGATGTCAAACTTCTTTCAAAGAAATATTGAAGTGGTGGACAAGACAAGCAAGATTTGATACGTTCAATGATAATAATGGAAAGCAAATTTTTTTTTTATCATAGGTTGGAAAGTTCAGATTGAAAGAAGCAATTATGTCCCATGCTTTTAAGATTAGTAGAAGAAGTATCCGACTATCCAGAAGCATGTGCTTAAGTCTATGAAGGGGTGTTAGAGCTTAACAAGAAAGTTGCTAAAATTTGATTGAACAAAAAATCACATGATACTCGTGATTCCACATGTGAGGTTACAAAGTATATTGCAAAAGAATTAAATTTAAGAAGAAAGATGAAGAAAAATAAGTGGTTAAAAAATTGGGTGGATGATCTAAAGCAAAAAAGAAGAAAAGTGAAACTTTTACAACCGTCAATGCATAAAGTTTCTTTTTTAATTAAGTTTAATGTTATTTTTTGTTCTTTTAGTTGGTTAGTTATGTAGTATGCTAATTTAACATATATTGCATATTAGTCAAGTTTTGGTGGAAGCATCAAGTTTCGTCCCTCCATTAGCATATAGTCATTTACCACCTTTTGCATCTCATTCAAGTCAAGTATCATTAGGAGAATCAACTTCAAATCCTCCAAGAGCATATTCTTATGTGATGCCTTTTGAATATCTGCCAAATCAAATGAGTTTTACCACAATGCTTATGGTACGTACATAAACTTTAAATTACAAGCATTGTTATTATGTTTCATTATTTCACAATGAACTTATTTTCACTTCTTTCAATTTAGGCTCAAGATGACTATAATTTTCCATCACTTGAAGCATTGGACTTCAGTCAACCAATCTTAGATGATACATCGTTACACAATCAAGAAGGAGCATTATTAGAAATTAACAAAACTCATGGTTGAAAGTATATATTATACCTGTTTTGTTTTTTGTATGATGCAGGTATAGGTTTATTAGACATTGTTGTATTTTTTGTATGATGTAAGTATAAGTTTATTAGACACCTTTTTTGGGAATAGGTTCTGCTTACATAATGGATATATTTTGTAATTTATCATTTCACATTTTATGTGGTTTACTATAAGAACCATTTTATACTATTTGATATATTTATATGCACAAAAGATCAACTTCTATTTCATTGATTTGATCTATTTAGAGTAGTAATGACAATTTTTTTATTGCAATTCAACACTTTAAATCTCATTACTATTTCATTGCAATTTAGTACAAGAGATAAATAAGAGTTCTCATTACAATTTTTAGTACAAGATTAATGACACTCTTTAAAAGAGCTCTCAGTATAAATTCTATTACATGACAATTTAATACAAGACCAATCTATTTCAACAATTAAACAGTCTCAATTCTAGTACAGTCCTAGCAGTAGATAGCAAAATGAAAATAGTCACAACAGCTGATAGCAAAATGCAAATAATCCTCTAGAGTTGGAGATTCCTTGAGACAACGTCAATTATCCTCCCACCAGCAGCCTTATGCTTTGCCTGTAATCAAAATAGCAAACAAAAAAAAGAAAAAAAAAAACTTTAATAATCACAAGAATATGGCAATAATTCATTCATAGAAACACAAGCCACTTACAAGTGAAAGGACTTGATAGAATCCCACATTTGCAACCTGTATTTCCTTGCATAGTTTAGTAAATGAACATATTAGCATGATGTTAGTACTATGAGAATGAGATGTTGCATAGAGAAAACAAGAAAAGAATAACTACAAGACAACTCTAATTTATGAGTCAGAAAAAATTAGGCATTTGCTACAAGACATTTTTAAGCAGCCCCAAAGTTACATAGAGATGGAACAAACCCTAAAGAATAATTGGGCATTGATGCAAGACAACTCCAGGTAACCAAGTATAAGTTAGTGTCTAATGTAACTTTGTTGTCTAGTGGTGACAATTATGGTTTAAATAACAATATACTCCTGACCATAGATAGGAAAAAATTAAAATTTATTCCCAGAACATTTTTCTGAAGAGTCCTACAAGTTTATTTAATAGAAAGGATATTCTACAAACAACTCTTACCATGAAACAAGTAGCCGTGTCAAAGTCTACTTTTAAGTCACATAATGGAACATGTATTGTTTTAGTAGTTTTTCAAGTTGCTCATTCCCATCAAAATTTAAAAAAGACAAATTCAAAATTTTTACCAACTCAGGAGTTGTTTTGTCAGCTTGTTTAGTAATTGTTCAAATTGAAATCATCACCAGTGAAATAGGTAACCAATTCAATAATCACAAACAAAACTTTATCCTAGAAGAAGAAAAAGAAGAACTCACATATGTGGCTGAAAATTCTTCTTGAAAGAGCTTGTCTTCTGGAAGAGCTGCTCATAATGAGGACACTGTTAGATAATATAGTGTTCATAACACATAGCTTGTCTCCTTGAAAGCTGCTCATAATGAAGATATTGTTAGATAATACAGTTTTCATAACACATACATGCGAAATAATAGGATCTATTTTGCATCTAAATTATATTAAGTTTGTGATACAAAACTTTTAAACATACATGCTAGTAAGTTGTTGAATCATAAAATTTCTCTTTGTCAATGAGAATAGTACTCTAAGTATATCCTTTATTAAACTATTAGCTCCTCTTCTCTTTAATAATATGAAGATCTTACGTGTATCCACACCAAGACCAACCTCTGTCTTTCAAACTCTTTGAAAAGTGAAATAAAAATAAAATGTTTAAGAATTATACATGAAAAAAATTTGAGTGATAGTAGTAAGGTTCATTCTTTTATGTGTAGCAGAAAGTCATACTTATATCACAATAAATATTTTTTTTCTCATAACATTACGAAACTAGTAACATATTTTATTTTGTTTTTCAAATAAAAATAATATCAAATATATATATTTAAGGGAGTGCATCATTTTTATCTTCTCTCTCTCACACACACATATACATATACATACATATACATATACATATATATATATATATATATATATATATATATATTTAAAAATTCATATTTTATTTTTCTCAAATAAAAATAATAATATCAAATATGTATCTTTAAAGATTTCATCCTTTTTTTATTTATTTATCAGTATAAATAACATTGACCAAGTCTAATACTTTAATCATATATTCTTTATCAACTACTTTCTTCAATTTAAAATTAAAAAAATTCAAATAATTTATATTATATATACTCTAAGTGCTAGCAAAGAATATAATAATATTTCACTTTAAATTATTTTAATTTGATAAAATTACATACTCTTATTTAATCATCAAATATTAAAATTATTCTTTTAACAGATATTAGAACACCTGTTTATGTGTGACCCTGTAGGTTCAATACTGGTAATAAATTAATCAAATTAATATATTAATCAAGGTAGGCTAGTAATACTCCTTAATATATAGATAGTATGAAGTAATATTTTACTTTCAAAAACTTAGAAAAACATATAATATTTTTTTTTCCATAGTTATAACTCTTAGTTAACTCTAGAGTATGGTATTATTGTTAAACTTCGTTAAATTATAACTAACTTAAGAAATTCATTTCTTCTTTCAATCAATTTTCCTGGTCAGACTATTATTTTAATAGAGCTCAAACTCATTACCAAAAGTTGATGGAAAATCCTTCTTGATTTATCATTGATTCTACAAGCATTTAATCATATCCAATATTCATTCAACTAGTACCTGGTGCATTAGATACCTGAAATTAAAATATAATAAATTACTTGTTAATTATTATGATAATCTCATGGTAAAGAAAAAAAACTTAGTTTCTTCTTGAGAAATTTCTAATGACGAATTAAGGTAATATAAACCATTAGAAATTCTTAATTGAGTAAATTCAAATAATCATACTCATATATGCACCATCTATATATGTAATTAGTAAATAAGATCTATTCATCTTTATCCTACAAAGATATTCACATATATATTGATCTCTCTGAATTTATTCATCTCCCATATACAATAATCCTATGATCAAGAATAATTTGAATTAAAATTCTCATTATCATAATCTCTATTATGAAAATAAGTCTATAATTTTAATCAAGAATTTTATATATAAAAATAATAACAATCTATCAATTTGGATATGATTACAGGATGAATTGGACAGTATATTTAATTATTCTCTAAACATATACAACAATTAAGAACACCTTCCAAGGAGGAATAGTTGCTGAGCTGTAACATGAAAATCATAAAAAAACAATAAATGTTAGTAAGAAGAAAATAAAACTCAAAATTAACGCAAAATCTGGTCAATATAAAAATAACCAACTAATGTCATTGTAGCACATGAGTAACCTTATTCATTCTCTTAATGTGAATATATTGTTATGGAAATAGAACAAAATTTTGAGAATGGGGAAAACTGTTGTCAGGGCATTAAATTACAAGACAAAAGCAAACAAATAACAAGAACTAAAACGACCTTTTAAGTTCCTTTGCAATGATGAGACCAGCACAATCCTCAACACTAAGAGCTTAGTTTTATGAATGAAAGGGAAGTATGTGTATTGAGTAATTGACAAAGTTATTGAGGCGGATAAGCGTAAGAAAGAAAAGAGTGAAAAAAGTTAGAAGGATTAAAATTACCGGCAGCGGCAACAGGGAAGAGACAGCAAGCGAGGAGCGAAAATGAAACGAAATAAAAATTCAATGACCAAAATTGAAACGACATCGTTTTCTGATCAGGAGACTCGTAGGATATCCGCTAACAGGATGTCCGACTTCGACTTCCAAAATCCTCTTTCTTAACAAATGGTGTGGAGAAGTCTTCAACACAACTAATAGTTAGCAAATTGGTATTACTTGACCTTGTTTTGTATGGTATTACTATTGTCAAACATAACAATCAAACACACTTTTTACCTAGTAAATAAATCAAAAATTAATTGAAATATCTTATTAAACATATACTAAATTTTATAAATTTTCTAAAGACTTAAATATAATCGGTATAAAGATCAAATAAATATATAAATTAAAAGTCATGAGCATGATTATCAAACTCTTAAGGTACCTCATTAACTTTTATGAGTTTACGAATCAATTTATCATTTGTGAATTAATTTGTGTACAAATTCTTTTTTAATAAACTTGGTAAACTTTATGTAAATTTATTAGACTCTTGAGTTTATTATCCGAGTCAATCATTTAACAAATTTGATTATTTTTTATACGTTTAGATTTTAATATACTTTCATTTATGTGTCATTCCTTAATTAAAGAATACTCACCTTTAAGAATATCAAATTATTTTTCATCCATATCAAATATCGATGGAAATGCTCTAATGTTATTAGTATCTTAGCTTATTATTTGATAGAATATATCATTAGATTTAGTTATTTAAGTATTGTGAAATTTATAATTATTATTTTGATTTATTATGTTGTTGAACTTTTTAATTTGTATGCTATTTATAAATATTTTGTTATTATTTTTATATAAAGTAAAGTTTTACAAACCTCGAGTCAAGTTTATACAACTCTCACAAATCTATATAAACTCTCAATCTGAATCATGAGTAGAAGTGGATGGAGGATCGGAGATGGATTTTGACTTGAAATGAAATTGTAATTTAAAGTAGAGTTGTATTTAAAAAAACTTAAACTTAGCAAAAAAAAAAGAAAGGGATGATAAAAATACTCATACATGTGGGTACTGTTTCGAATTTGCCTCTATTTTGATGAATATTATCCTTTTTGACAGGTATAGGTACAAGTATTATCTAATATGATAAACTGTGTACGAGTATAGGTATGAGTATATGACTATTTACCCCATACTCACCCTGCTATAATTTCAATAACTATATAATAAACTTAAAGTTATATATTTAATTAAAAATTGTAATTCTTAAATTTTATTTTATAATTTCTTGTTATTAATTTTTCTTTATATACTTTTTAAATTAAAATATAAGTAATAACTTAAATTAAAATATAAGTAATACATTAATATATATAATTTATTCAATAATAAATAAATAAATTTAAATTATAAAAAATAATATAATAAGTACCTATGGATATACTTGAACTCAAAAATATCCAATGGAATGAAAATTAAAATTTTATATCCACTTTTTTTATATATAAACTCAAACCCGTCTTGTAGTTTCGAGAGACATAACAGAGAACTCCTTCTTCGTGTTGCCATCCCTAAAAAGATTAACTAAGCATGAAATAAAAAACTGGATAAATATTTCCTGATCATATGAGAAGACATATATTGTATAAGATTTAGATTCTTTGACTTTAAAATTTGATAATTTTAGTAACTTTAATAAAAAAGAATTTGAATGATTATAATAATTTAGAATAATTACAAAAAATTCTAATGGCAACACATTCAAATCCATATATGTGGGCGTAAATAAGAAGCCTAGAGTGGTACTGTGGGAAAGGATATGTGTTGCAGTTGTGAGGCCATTTCATGGGGTGGTTATGATGTGAAGTGGGTGACTCGAAGGAGAGGGAAGGGAAATGGCGATGGTGGTGATGGTCATGTTTCGAGAAGCTAAGTGATGGCATAGCTCTATGCATGGCCATGTCACCAAAAGGGCACCATGCAAACTTCAAAATTGAAGAGTATGCTTTATCTGAGAGTAAGACTGTAAGAGCAAGAAGGTGGCATATCTGAAGGTCAAGAAACCCAAGCTTTATCCGCATGTTTTACTCGCTGCTACCAATTTATTCATAACAATTTGACTGTTACTTTAGGATATATGGCACAAATAATAAAGCAAAGCCTTAATCATAACTTCAAATTCAAATTACACTAATAAAGTGATTTTCTACGTTCGAAGTTATATAGTCCCAACATGCATTAATACTTTTTTTTTTTTTGCTCGATAGGAATTAAAGAAGAGGGTTTATAATTTTTTTTCTTATAATAAATCAACACATTAATATTTTGTACATTAATATTTTGTTTGATTATGAGGACGAAAATAAAATAATATAAATAAAAAAGATTTTAAAAAAATATAAAATATTGTATTGTTTAATGACGAAAAATAAAAAGGATAATAAGAAAAATAGAAAGAAAAGTAAAAATAGGTGAAAATAGTAATACGGACTCCACCATTTATTGTCTCTTTCTCTCTCACATTAAACATCCAACAAAAAAATCCCTCTCCTTCTAATTTTCAGTCAACCAAACAATAGCTAAGTATGATATTAAATTACATTTAAAAAATTACAATGTGGCGAAAAGGTAGGAAGCTAACAGAAAAGAATAATAATCATAATTAAAATATACATTGAACCAAGTTTTATCAATAGCTAAGACTAATAGTGCATTTAATTTGTTATTTTATCTAGTTAAAAGTTGAAAAGATAACTATAATGGTAGCCGAAATTATTTTAGTTTTAGAAAATATCTAGAAGTTTGAGTTACTAATTTTTTAAAAAAAGTTACTTTAAGTCGTTTTTTCAAAAGATTTTTTATTTTCAACTCTAACTAGTTTTATTTTTATACTTTTACTCTTTATTAATGCATTATTTCCCACTTATTTTCTTTCATCACATTATATAACATCTCTCCTTCATTTCTCTATCATTTATTAATGTAATTATAGTAATTTATAATATAAATATATAATTATTAGAAAATTATAATTTAAATATGTAATTTAAAATTTATATATTTAATTATAGAAATTATAATTTAAATATTAATTATAGTAATTTATTATTTAAATATGTAATTACATAAATTTATAATTTAAATTTATAATTATAATTTAAATATGTTATTCTAGAAATTTATAATTTAAATATATAACTAATTATTATAAGTATTTTAAATATCTCATTGTTGATCTAATGGTTGATGATGCTATTATTTATTATTATATAACTTTCAACTAGTTAATCAACTAGTTTTACCAAACACTTATAATTAGCTTTTCAGCTAGCTTTTTAGTTTTCTGCCAGCTTTTTAGTTTTCAACTAACTTTTCAGCTAGTTTTACCTAACATATCCTAAAAGTATGTTAGGTTTGCCATTTCAGCTAATTGAAATGGTTTTAGCTCAATTTGGATAACAAAACTCTAAGAGTTTTTTTAGACCATCTCCAAGGGTGGATTAATCATTTTGATCTTACCTTACTTTTTTGTGAAACCTACAATGTCACACCATCTTGAAAACCAACTCCATTTTTTACAACAATAGACGATCACATTTAGGTGGACTCCATAAAGACACATCATCAAATTTAATATTTATTTTTAATTTATTTTAAAATAATTTAAATCAAATAATTATATAATTTAATTATCAAATAAATTTAAAACAAAATAAAAAATATTAAAAAGTTAATTTTTTATGAATAAAAATACTTTAAATATACACTAAAACATAACATTGATGGCTCAAATTTTAAGAAAAATGATTTAATTTTAAATTAAAACAGCTAATTTTACCCATCTAGCCCCTTTTTTCTGTTTTTTTCCTCTCCTTTTCACCCCTTCCCCCCTGCCTTCTTCCTCCTTCTTCTTCCGCTCACCTTCAGCCCCCACCATCGCAACCGTGTTAGCCCTCGCCTCCGCGAGCCATAACCCGTTCAACCTCATCGTCGCAAAGTCTCAACGCCTCCACCACCACCGCAAGCCTACGCCACCACTACGAGCCTCCCCATTCTTCTTCTTGTATTTTTATTTTGTTTCTGTCATTGTGGAATGAATACTTCTTCTTCCTTCTCCATTTTTTATTTTTTATTCTTCCTTTCATGTTATTTCTTTTAGGTGTGCGCTTTTGTTTGAAAAGAGAGTCAATAAAAAACATTTGGTTAGAAATGAGTTAATCTTGGGTGTTTTTTGGGGAGAACAAATTTTGGATTCAAGATCAATAACTACTTTTGGAGATGCTTTAAGAAGTTATTAGCTTTTTGAAAAAAAAAATTACTACAAGTAATTTATCTAAAATATATCGTATTTTTAGTTTTTAATTTATTTTATTTTTACTATTTATTAATGTATTATTTTTCATTATACAATTTCTTTCTTTTTCATTTTTCTCTTGTTTATTAATATAATTATAGTAATTCATAATATATATATATATATATATATATATATAAAATTATAGAAATAAATAATTTAAATATGTAATTTAAAATTTATATATTTAATTAAATAGTAATTATAATTTAAATATTAATTATAATAATTTATATTTAAATATGTAATTACATAAATTTATAATTTAAATATTATTATATAAATTTATAATTTAAATATATAATTATAATAATTTATAATTTAAATATATAACTAATTTATATTATTAAAATATGTTATAATTATTTTAAATACTCCATTATTGATTTAATAATTAATGATACTCTTATTTGTTATTTTCCAAGTTACTGCTAGTTGATTAACTAGTTTTACTAAATCTTACAATTATTTTTTTAGTTTTTAACTAGCTTTTAGTTTTCAGTTAACTTTTTAACTTTCAGCTAAATTTTTTGCTTTTAGCTAGTTTTGCAAAACATACCCTAAAATTGTGTTTGGTTTTGCCATTTCAACTAATTAAATGATAGTTGAAATAATTTTAACTCAGTTTGGATAACAGAAATTTATAAACTTTTAAAAGCTACTAACTTTTTCAAAAAAGTTATTCCATATAACTTTTTTAAAAGATTTCCTATTTTCAGCTCTAACTGATTTTATTTTTACATATGTAGCCTTAATTAATGTATTATCCCTTACTAATTTTCTCTCATGTCACATTATACAACTTTTCTCTCATTCATTTCTCTCTCATTTATTAATGTAATTACAATAATTTATAATATAAATGTATAATTATAAAAAATATAATTTAAATATGTAATTTAAAATTTATATATTTAGTTATAAAAATTATAATTTAAATATTAATTATAGTAATTTATTATTTAAATATATAATTACATAAATTTATAATTTAAATATATAATTATAATTTAAATATATAATCAATTTATATTATTAAAATATGTTATAATTATTTTAAATACATCATTATTGACCTAACGATTAATTATATCTTTATTTATTATTTTACAACTTTCAACTCGTTAATCAGTTAGTTTTACCAAACACTTATAATAAAAAACTTTCTGTTAATTTCTCAATTTTAAGACTCCCTAATATAACCAAACAAACTCATTTTTTAACCAAAAAGAAATTATCTTCATAACACATTAAAAAAACACGAAAAACAGTTATCCGTTGAATTCAGTATGATTGTCTGATAAAGTTCTGCACATTAGTCTACACTCAAATGACGAAAAAAGAATTTCTAAACTGTACAAGAATTAACTTGCTACTCCTTGCACCACTTTTGTGCAACAAAATGCCCTTTCTTTCTGCTCCAACTTCAATACTTCGTTAATCAAATGGCAAGTGTAGAGTTCTTTCTAAATCTCTGCAAAAGAGAAAGACATTAACCCCTATTGCCCATTGCCCATTGCCCATCATATAATAAAGTAACTTAATAAATTATATTGACAATCATTCTTTGTTTCCACAAATTTTATTTTCATTAATCTTCCTCAAACCAAAAAGTAGGTAAGTAGTTTTTGAAGACATTAAAGTTAAGGAAAAAGGATTAGTTGACACTTGACACCCAAACATGAATATGAAGAGAAGAGATATAAGTGTTTGATAAAATTGGCCATTTGAAGTCGTAATATGATCAGAAAAAATATATAAAGAAAGAAAAGGGATGTCAAGTGGGTGTTTGCGCTGTTTTCAGCAAATCAGCACTCTTAAGTTAATGCAAATGTTGTTTCTAGTCTACAAGACATATACACTAAAACAATATTGTGGCTGAAGAGACACCATAGTGGATCCCCTCAGTTATGGCACGTACGAAACAAGAATTGCTTACGTAACATTTCCTGAAATATCAAGCTGATGGAAGAATCTCGAGGGCAACTTCCTTGAGGGATGGCATAGTATTCTGCTGATGTAGACAAACATATTTCCTAGTCCCTACTCTTCTGAGGACCTTCCAGGGTCCTGGATAGCACCTGAGGAAAATGTAATAAACACAAAACACATTAGTGGTATATGTACCCAAAAGCAAATAAATAAATTTCATAAGCCCTTATGCAGTTACTAAACCAAAGTCTAGCTAATGACAGAAATCTCATTTCATCTCCAATGAAGATGTTGAAAATTTCTCTGATTACCACAATACTAAACATGACCTTCCAACATATTTAGATCAATTGGAGTTAATTTAGCTAGCGGACCTAAAAAGTGTTCCTCCATTGCGGCCCTTGAAATTATGAATGTAATACACAGTTTCCATCATAGGTAGGAAGGTCTTTGCAAGTGAACCAAGCTTTGGGTAGAAGAACGGTGGATAATCTTCATATAATCAAGGATAACTATTTTCTTAAAAAGTTAACAAGGAGACTGAGACTTTTTGAGGTCACAAAAAAGTTGTTTTCTCAAAATCACATCATTGACACTTTTTTATTTGGTAACTCATTTTCTAATTACTACCAAACAAATATTTTTGAAAGAAAAATAACTCTTATTAAATGCTGCATAGAAGCAGGTAGATTCATATTAAAAAGCTGCACAATTTGGCAAAGGATACATCCAGATCTTATTCGATCGAGTTCTCCATTGAAAATAATCAGTTTCCGTTCAGTGTTCAAGACTGCCTCTTTATAAAGTTCTTCCACAACAAGTATTTCTGAAATACAAGGAAACGCTAATCATGAAACTTTCGTTGTTTATATCAACAAGAACAAAGGATATTTGGATCTACCATTGACATTAAAATACGGGTAGCCAACCAAGAACAGTTCATCTCCTGCCTTCACTCTGTCTG
Source organism: Psophocarpus tetragonolobus (assembly GCA_037954015.1). Classification (NCBI taxonomy): domain Eukaryota; kingdom Viridiplantae; phylum Streptophyta; class Magnoliopsida; order Fabales; family Fabaceae; genus Psophocarpus; species Psophocarpus tetragonolobus. The sequence goes on from CM075689.1 coordinate 76,054,251, forward strand.
ACATTTTTACTTTCTCAACAAAACCAAAATCTTCAAAAAATGAAGGCTTTGTCAAATAGTCCAACTTAAAAGAAGATCCACTAAAGACTGATTGTCTGGCAAAGTCAACTTCGCTAGCCTCTGGAAAAAACTGAACATTACAAGGTTATGCACAAATGTCAGCTGGAAAGTGATGAGCCAGAATTATGACACTAAACTTTTGCATGACCATCATCTATACAGAATAAGACAAACTTTTGTAGTCAACATATATGAAAAAGGACTAGAAAACTAGAGCTATTTGGATCTATCAAACTATTGATAATCCCCATGGAATTAAATCTTGGCATCTGGATGAACAATTGATATTTATATGCTGAGTTGGAGTGATAGAGAAAAGATTTGAAACTAACTGTAAACTTTGTTAGATTGTACTAAGAAAATAAAATATAAAAGAAAAGAAAGCAAAATCAACTTTCAAGTTAAGTGAAAGAAATGCAAGGAGTAAAAAATGGAATGCAAGGAGCACAAAACCATTTTTTACATGTAGAGAAAGGCTTTTCAAGTTTTCATCCAGAAACACATGCCAGGGTCACAAAGAAGAACATTGCAATAAATCAAGAAGATTACTATTCTTGTTCGTGTGGCTTTCTCTGAACTAATTAAGCGGTCACAGAATTCACGAATCAATTGCATGCTCTCAGTCATTTCAATTCCACCTTCCCCATCACCTGTGATGTAATGAGTGAGATGCATCAATTTGCATACAGATTGAAGCAACAATAAATTAAGGCATGGACCAAAATAGGAAACTGAAATAGGTAGAACCTGGTACAGACCCGAGTCCAGCTGTGGGAAATTCAATCTCCTGTATAAGATTGTTCATTACAGGCTCTATAATAGATTAGCTCCTCACTTTAGCTTGTGTAACTTATTTCTTGTTTCCTAAAGAAACTACTATCAAATATGACTCACCATTAGCTGTCTGTTATCCTTCATAGCCAATTCCACAGCTACCCTGGCCTGTTAGTTGATTCAATGACAAATACACCAAATTTAGTGCTAAATAGTCAATTAGCATCAGTGCCAGAGTGTACAGGACAAATAACTATAAGTTCCACCTAGGATTGGGATTAGACACACTTAGATTCCTTTCTGGGTCCTGCTAGTCATGTAACAGGAGGTTCTTCTTTATGTGTGGAGTTTGTTGTAAGGTGCTCCCTGTGGGGGTTTCTGATTAAGGTTATGTTCTCTGTAATTTCAGGAACTTCTCACTTTTATTCCTTGTGACACGTAGGATTCTAGCTAATGCTGAATAAATTTGCCGTAAAAAAAAAAAGTTGCACCTGTTTATTTTAATAAATTTCCGTTCAGTGAATTTTACTTACACTCTTGCACAAAACAAGATTGACATATAGCATATAACATATAACATAAGCAATTAACGTCATCACCACTACATTGGTCCCTCACTATCTTAGCTGAATATCACAATGAACAAAAATTGATGCAAAGGGCCATGAAGCACTTACTTGTTCCAGAAGCTCAGAGTAATCAGCAGGGAAAGGTACATCAGTCTCAACAGAGGCATTGCCACCTCTCGATGCAGAACATGTTGCTATTTTTGGGTTCTTGGATGCCGCTGAAGAAGTAGTAACTCCTCTAATTTTGATAACCCCATCATTTTTCGGTGAAAAAGATTCCAATTTGGCACCCTACAGATTCAGAAAAGCAATCGGGTACAAGAAAGTGGCAATGAATTTTACAATAAATTTTTAAGAAAATTAAACATTTTTTTTTCTGGCAATTGGGCAAGGGTGGTCAACAAGATCTTACCGTTGAAGTTGGGAGTGAAGGGGATGCAATCGGGGAATTAGAGAGAATCATGGAACTGGATAAAACCATTTTCAACCTGCACCTCTCATGCAAAGAGAGATCACAACAAGTGCAATAGTCATAACATCAGTCAATTTTGTGAATTATTCCAGTTTTGTAATGTTCCGTCAAATTTTATATGCTAATCAATTTTTTGAATAAATCTAACTCTGCATACAACAACAAAAAAATATTAATTTTAAATAAAAAGAGTTATATTTAATAAATAGTCATTTTATGCAATGAATTATTATATATAATTTTTTTTCATTATTTTTCTTTGTTTTTTTATCTTTTATTTTACTTTTTAGTATAAAAAGTGTATATTTATCTAATACTAAATTTAAAGAATAAATTCAATTCAAGCATGTTTCATAACTTTCCAAATTTTAACATTTTTCTTTATTAATACCACATCATTTGTACTATTTAAACCAATAACTAATATCTTCAACATAAAAAACTTACTTAAATGGATTCTACTATTTCATATAATAAAAAATTAGCTTAAATAAGTTTTAAAATTTTAATATATTAACAAATTTTGTGTAATTTTTTTTTATTTTCATTGGATCTCTAATAAATTTTTAATTTTTTAAGTCCTTCATATTCAATAAATATATTAGCAAATAACTGTTATAGCTATTTTATTGCTCTTATGTGGCAAAACTGCAAAAAGTAGCTTGCATGAAAAATGTCTCAAGACACTAGATTTTTGGCAGTTAGAGTCTGATTCACTTCAACTCCATTTGTTAATAAAAAGGTTAATAGCTTGTTTTAGATATACATTAACTTTTTCTAAAAGAACTACTTTAGTTATCTTTTTAAAAATCTTTTATTGTTAGCTAGGAATGTTCAAGAACTACACTATTAAAAACCAAATAAAAAAAAGCAAAAAACTATTTAGTTTGAGATGATTTTGTTTTTGTAATTTTCAAATCATATAGTTCGGTTTGGTTTGTAGTATGAGATATTGAAATTACACCAACCAAACAAAACTACTCATTCTTAGTAATTTTAGCTAATCTACAAGAAAACATATACAATTAGTCAATTATTAGATACTTTCTAATTTTATATGATTTAGACTTATTTTTTAATTAGGATTTTTAATTATACGTATTAGTTTATGAATAAATATTTTAACAAAACTATTTAATTTAATTTCATTGAATATAATTTGACGACAATAAGTAAAATGTAATGTTTAAATAAACTTTTTTATAGTTTAACTTTAATTGTTGCTAATTTTATATGATTTTGAAAAAAATATGTATTTTTTAATACTTAATAATAAAAATTTTAAGAAGTAAAATTGAGTTGAGCCAAATTAACCTGGATTGATTTGGTTTAAATTTTATAATTAATCTAAATTAAACCAAATTATAGCACACTTATTTTTTTAGTTTGTTTTGAACTAATTTTAAACTCAAAACACACCAAACCACATCACGAACTCCCCTCATGTTCAACTACATGCTATTTTTTCCTACAACTTTATTCTGATTAATGAATTGTCCTCCACTATTTATGTCTCTTTACATATCACAACTTTATAATACAATTTTATAGTTTAAATATTTAATTATCCAATATTAAGATTATTAAAATTATAATTATATATTTATAATATAAATATGTAGTTATAGTAATTTAAAATTTAAATATTTAATTATAAAAAATATAATTAAAATTTTAATTATATTAATTTATAATTTAAATGTATAATTACAAAAAATTATAATTTAAATATATAATTATACTAATGTATCATTTAAATATGTAATTATAGAAATTTATATTTAAATTTGTAATTATAGTCATTTATAATTTGAATATATAGAAATTTATAATTTAAATATGTAATAAATTTATATTAAGAAATTTTATATTATTAAAATATATTATAATTATTTTAAATAACTCATTACTAATCTAATAATGTATTTGTTCATTATTTTATAACTTTTAGCTAGCTCCTAGGCTATTTTTTAACTTTTAACTAGCTTTTCAGCTAGTTTTAGAGGTGTTCAAAATCAAACTAACCCAAAATAAAAACTGAAAGCCAACCCAAAAAATGAAAACCAATAAAAACTAAAATTGACCGAGTTGGTTTGGTTTATTAAATTCCTAAACAACTCATTTTAGTTCAATTTACGATTTAAAATTTGAAAACTAAACCAAATCAAATTAGATTGCAATATACATCATTCTTATATTTTTCTCTGAAATAATGTCTCGTTTAGAAGATATGGCATGACTTGTACAATAAACATAATCATGCGAGAAATATATAATGAGCATTAGAAGTACTCTAATTTCTAACTACTGGTTAGATATGTGATGAAATTTTATTTTTTACGTGGTTTTGGAATGAGATTGATTTTCTGTAAATTACCAATAAATATTTAAAAAAAATCCTTAAAGTAAAACAAACTATTTAAGTATTATTAAAAGTATTAGAAATCATACTAAATAATACTTAATAACATATTTTCAAGATCACCAAAATGAATCAAACCAAATAGCTAACTATTGATTTGATTTGGTTTGGTTTGGATTTTATAATACTTTCAAACCAAATCAAACTAAATCACACCTAATTTTCTTGTTTGGTTGGGTGATTACAAGGCAAAATTACTCTCAGTGCACCCCTATTATGGCACTTGGTACTTTTTGCCCTTTTTTTTTCTCACTTCTTGCCCCTAAACTTTATACAAAACCAAGTTAAAATTATAAATTATAAATTTAATTTATATATTTATTAATCATTTTTAATTAAATAAAATTTAGGAAAAATAAGTGAACAAAAGGAGGGGGAGGGGGAGGAGGAGGAGAAAGTACCCAAGTGCCAAAATAGGGAGACACGGATAGTAATTTAGCCTTTTTACAATCAAAATTGAACCAAACCACATTGCGACTCCCCTAGCTAATTTTTGTCAAACACATTCTAGGAGTGTGCTTTGGCTTGCTATTTTTGCTAGCTGTAATTAGTGTGTTCAAATCCAAATCAATTCAAATTAAAAATTGAAAAGTCAAAAACTGCAAAAAAATTCTTCAATTAGGGGTGATTTGACTTTAATAATTTCCAAACTACAAGTTTCAGTTTGTGATTTGACATGTTAAAACATATACAATTACTCATTATTTTCTTAGTTTCTATGATTTGGATTTAATCTTTAATTAGGACTTTTAATTAATATGTATTAATTGGTGAATTAATATTTTAGCAAGACTATTTGATTTGATTTCACAGGATACAATTTGATGACAAATAATATGTAATATTTAATTGAATACAATTTGGTTCTAACTTCTATTTAATTTTGGTTAGAGCAAGTAAACTTTTAAACAATTTTAAAAATAATTTTTTAAAGTCTGTTTTGTTGGGTTTAGAAGGTTTGTACTACTAGACAATCTCACATTATATCTTAATGATTTTGATGATAACAAATAAGATTAAGTTTGAGGATCTAATGTTTATCTTTGAGAGATGTATACAATGGACAAACCTTTTGGTTTTGATGGTAAGAAATAAGATTAAAGTTTATTATTACAAGATATAAAACACACAAGTGTAAGAAGGACTATGTTAGTTATCAGAAGCGTCTAGTCAAAGTAGTAGACCATTTGTTGTTGTGGCAGACTATTTTAGATGCAGCTCGGCAACCCAAGAAGTCAAATGCACATGTACTGCTTAAAGAGCCAGATGCAACCACACATCTCAAAGTATAAAATGCAGAGTGAAGATGTAGACATAGACTAAGAGTCTTAGATGCATCCTGATAAGAGATGTACACATAGTCTAGTCAAACATAGATGATGTCAAGTCAGATGCAATAAAGGAAAATACAAACATAGCTCAAGCCAGACCTAAACCTAGCATATTAAGAATCAGACACAGATGCAATTAAGCTAGTCGTAAACATGATCAAGCCAAACATACATGTAATTGAATTAGATGTAGACATTACCAAGTGAGACACATACTCAAACAAATTTAATGCACCTCACGAATATAAGACACAACTTACGAAAACACATTTTTTAAAGACAAAGACACAATCTTTTAGTTTATTAAGACGAGACACATCTTATAAAAGAGAAAACATAAATAACGAAAAAAAAACAACATATAAAATAAGAAAGATGCGAAGAATAAAAATGCAACACTTAAATGTAAAAATACATTTCATAAATATTAGATGCAAAACATGAAGATAAAAAGTTATAAAGTCATAAATGCACAATCAAGCAAATGATTCTAAAAACAAGACTCAAACGTAAAAGCTAAAGAGTTTAAAAATGATATTTGCAACTGCATCTTTTGCTTTATTATATTCATTTTGCCTTTAAAATTATTTTTCACCTTCAAGAAAACTATTTCAAAACAACAAATTTGAAATATACACGTAGACCGAAAAAGAAAATATAAATGATGCATAAAAAAACTTGTATCAACCTCAAACACAGTATTAAAAAACTTTTTAGGTTATCTACTGCAACAAAATTGCTTCAAAAGTTGATTTGTCCACAAAAACAAATAAACAATATGTATAAGATATCAAAAGTGACTAAATAAAAAGCAGCCATTACGACATTTAATATGTGTTGAAAAACTAAATTAAAGTAGTCCGTTAACAAAAAAGCATGTTCCAATAACGATGGCCTAGTGAGTATTTGGATATATGTTTTCTACTAGGACCTCTCTTAATCGGATACTCTTCTACAGGTTTGGCTCACAGCTCACTAATAACGATTAGCATCAATTTATCTATTAATAAGTACTAATTAAAAGAAATATTTGGCTATATATATTGCATGACTCTGTGTGCAAGAATTGGGATATAGTCATATAAGGTCGATTAAGTTTTTATTCTTTCAACTTTTTAAATGTTAGATTTTTAGTTATTAAACAAAATTTTGCTCGGTCAAAATTTTTAAATTTTCTAAACTTTTAGTTTTATTTAATAATTTTTTTAAAAATTAATTTTTAGTTTCTGAGTTAATAAAATTTTAAAAACTAAAAGTTAAATTTTAAAAATTTAAGACTAAAATTCAAATTTTTAAAAAGTTAAAGAAATCTTAAAAAATTAAACTAAAATTTAAAAACTAAAAATCGAATTTTAAAAAGCTTTAAGAAGTAAAAAATGCTGATATCTCTCCTGCCCTTCTCCCAGCAATTACATGGACCATTTGATAGATCTCACAGCTTGAAAATAAAAAATAACAATTTCGAATAATACTTATCTCTAAATAATCATTATATATAAAACATTTCTTATTTTTGAATTTTTTTATATAATATTTTCATCCAGATTTTTATTTTCTTAAGTGTATATTTGATTTTTTTGAAATGTTATATTAAAATTGTTGAGGTTCATGTTAGAAGCTCACCAAAACAAGTTAGAAGGTTAAGTAAAACGCACACACTACAAGAACCATAAGAGAAAATGAAAGAGAAATATATTGAATCTCAACAAAGAGTTTCAAAGCATGAAGCTATAGTAAAATACACTAGAAAGTTGGGTCAAAAGTAGATAATATATGCTCTACTTTCCACAAAATGCTACTATGAAATGCTTTTAACAAGTGCACTCTCACCTTGTCACCTCATCAAGAGCTTCTTCTTTTTCAAGAAGACTTTCTTTACTATTTTTGCAAGAGATGTTGTGTGATGGAAAATTCTTTTTTCATACCGAACGTCTCTTTCAAGCAATGATAGAAATGTGATGGAAAGTAGATGTGGATTGCCTTAAGTTGAACATGTTAATAAGGAGCCTAAAAGAATTCAAGTTTGCTTATTACAACAAGTTTGAAGAGTGTGGTAGATTAAAAAATAAAGATTTGCTTAGTTTTTCAAATGTAATGTGTGCTTTAAGTTTTGACTACAATGAAAATTAGAGTTTCAAAGAGAATCAAGATTTTTTATCTCAACATTGTTACAACCAATTCTATTGACATCCAATATCCCATCACATTTAAGTTCTTGTCAAACGGAACCTAACCCAACCCTACCATTGAAAGAAAATGGTGATTTTATTCTTTAGTAACTAAAAACCATAGCAAATGTTGGACTTTTACGTATGAGAGAGACTGTCAACAGGTGTGTTTCAAGGGAGATCTTGAATTCAAGATCTGATCTTGATAAAATAAGTTATTATAGGTAAATTGTTTGATATCTAGAAGGACATTGATCTTGTAAAAGATGATGCAAGATCAGCACGTGATCTAAGGAATAAACAATTTTTCTGTCTTTCCTCATCCAATAGACACCAAGCAATGAAACCAACTGATGCAACCTCTAGGATTGCCTCCCTTGGATATTCTCTCAAGGTTTTCAAGTCACCAAGCAATGGAGGATGGAGAGGCAAGGTTGGAGGGTGAAGGTGTCACTCATGAAGAGATAAGCCCAAGGTGAAGGAGCTTGCCATAAGGGAATGATCCCATGATAAAAGCTCTAATGAATTTTCTCTCTAGAAGGAAAGAAAAGACATTCAAAGATTAAGTAGTAACTCTTAAATTTTCATTTAATCAAGTGTAACCAATACAAGAAGAGGAGGGGTCTATTTATAATAAAGGAGTGAACTTGGGTTGTGTAACTAAACCAATAAACATGAGGGAGTTTCAAATTTGAATTAATGAGCACATGCCCCTAAAATCATGGATCTTAGATAAGTGTCATGTAGGATGTCATGTGACATTAGTTCAAATTCAGCGCCTCTTGGAGGGAACAAGGGCTCCACCTTGTCTCTTCCTTGCTTCATGTGCTAACTAATTGGGTTTTAATTAGTAAAGAGGGGGTGTAGTTAATAAAATAATCCACCAACACCCCTAAATGGCCGAATTAGCTAATACACTCCACAAAAGATGCTAATCACACCATCTAGGCCTAACTCACGAAAAAAATTCAAAAAATACAAGGCCAAACAAAAAGGAATAAACCACTCCACCTAGGAAGATACAATGTAAAATACAATGCTAAAAAATAAAGAAAGATGGAGACTGTGGAATAATCTCAATGTGCATAAGGAGGTGAAGTCTTCCTTCATCTGTTCTAGCCATATCCTCCTCTATCCTCCTAGTCATGATCCTAGTGATAGGTCTTTTGCTAGGGAGGATCACATCACCAACATAACAAGGAAAGAAAAAAACACCAAGGAATAAGAAGATGAACAAAACCAAGAATCAACACAACAACCAAAAAGTCAAAACCAACATAGAAGATTAATAAAACCATCAATAACATACTAAAACAAACAAACAAAAATATCACTTGTTCCAGATTTGATGAAAGAGGCTGCGAAGGAGGGAGGACACCACCGACACAAAGGGAGAAGTTGAAATAGGCACGAAGGGGGAAATGTGAAAGGCGGTTGTCGGGGACGCAAAAAGGAGCAAGAAAAGGTGTAGAGGGAGAAAGGGAAAGGGGGGGACACATAGGAGATGAGAGAAGAAGAAAGACATGGATGGTTAGGGGAGGAGGAGAGAGAAAAGGAAAAGAAAAGGGAAAAGAGGAAGAAGATGAAGTGAGGAGAGAAAGAAAGAAAGGGAAGGTTTGAGAATCAGAGAGAAATGTGTGGGTGAAGGATTGGGACATGTGTGGGGGGGTATTTTTTTTTAACTTTTAAAATTAAAGTAGTAAATAAATATTAGGAAAGTGGGACCTACAAAAAGTTGTTAAGATCACAAAATTTGGTCTTCTATTAACTTAAAGAATGAAATAAATCTTTAGAATGATGTAACATTGTGAAGTCACAAAAAAGTTAGCTAAGATAAAAATATGATTTTCCACAGGAGATGCTTTTAGTAGTAAATCTTTAGAATGATGTAACATTGTGAGGTCACAAAAAAGTTAGCTAAGATAAAAATATGATTTTCCACAGGAGATGCTTTTAGTAATGTGATCAAGGATCTACTAGATATCTTTACAAATCTTTCAAAACTTGGATACCTCAACTTTAATCTTTGGGAGACCCACATAGTATTTGACTCAAAAGAAAATAGGAAAAAGAAAATCTTTAAAAATTAAGGTGATGTTTGTTTTGCGCATTTTCTATTTTCTATTTTTACAGTAGTAAAAATATATTGGATTATAATTTAGAAAACATTTTCGCTGAAAATATTTTTAAAAAAAACTGAAAACAAAAAATAAAAAATTTATTTTTAGTGTTTTAAAAAATTAACACTATGTGAAACTTAATAACAATATTGTAATTATATAAAAAATAATATATAAATATATTTTAAACTATATCTATATATAAATAATATATAATATTTTTTCTAAAATTGGTTAAATATAACAATATTATTTTTTAAAAATAAAAATATCAAGTGAAAACAAATATATTTTCAAAAATATTAAAAATTTGAAAATGAAAATAGTTTTCGGAAAATTAAACAAGAAAAGACAATAGAACTCTAAAAAAAGAGAAAGTTTTGATAATTTACTTTTCTTTATTTTATTTTTCCCCTCATGTGAAGGATAAGTGCATTTTTCTTAGTATGGTAGTATATTAATTGGTAATAAAAAACTTAAAATGACTTTTTTAAATTCAAGTTTTAGATATTCTCCATATCATCAACTATTGGGAGAACATCTCGACCTCGTGCATCCACAATTGCATTCATGTGATTCCTATTAATTCATATCATATGAAACTAAAATAAGTAATGCAACACACTTGAACCACATCTTTTTTGTGTTCAAAGCATTCGATAAGTGACATCACATGTGCCAGCTTAAATTTGCTTTCAAATTCAATAGGATTAAAATAGTTGAAATTGGCTTTAATGTAAAACATTTGTTTTTTACTTTATTTTTAAGGGTATTTATGGATTGGAATTTAAAATTAATTTCTGAGATCTATTTAAGAAATTAACATCTTGACAAATGTTTTATTGTAGGGTTAGAAACCAAACCCTAATCATATATGTTAAAAAGATACTATTTATCGACAAATTTATTTTGACGTAAACCATTTACTTAAAATTTCAAAGGAAAGATTTTGTTTATTTTTCAATAATCTCGTTATCAACACCGATAAACATTTAATTTATTATGTGTAATGAAAATATTATGATGAAGAGAACAGAAAGCAGTGAGCTAAAGGGTTGATTAATTTGATTTTAAATTTTTTAAAAAAGTTTTCGAGAATAGTCTTCTAGAAGAAGAAGAAAAAAGCTTATATGATATATATTATTTGAAAACTATTTGAAAGATATGGAAATAAAAAACTTGTTCATATTTATAAAAATATCATCGATCAAAAGCAAAAACAACATATCTTTACTGTAATTTTAGTTTTTAAAACAAAAATAGAAAACAGAAAACTAAAATTACTTATCTGTTTTTAATTTTTAAAAACTAAAAAATTATTTTCAAAAGCTATTTTATAAAAAAATTAAATATATTTTTTTTAATTTTTAAACATTAAAAATACAAGATTTTTATAAAACTTTGCTAAAATCATCGTTAAGTATTTAGTAATACCCCCAAAGTCTTAATTCACACCTCGTTTTTCCATGCACCTGGATAATATTTGAAATTTTTAGGATGGTTCAGCTACTCCACATTCAAAATTCAATATTAGTAAAGACTAAACATAATGGGTAAATTTTGTTTGATGAGACGTGCTATATTAAAATTGAGAATGCGTACAATAATCGATTATAAAATTAATTATGTTGGAATAAATAAATAATTTTATTTTTTTCATATAACTGTGTTTAGAAAATTTGATAAAATTAAATATTTCAATAATCTATAAAATTTGATAAAATTAAATATTTCAATAATCTATAATCTATTATAATCACAATCATTTTTTATATAAATAAGTTTGTTAAAAGGTGATTTAAAAATAATTAATCAATTTTAAATATAACAAAAAAATGAGCTTTTACAAGATAAAAAGAGTGTAAAATAATCTGAAAGCAAAAAATAATTGTTTTAATATAATCTAACAACTTAATTTTGTAGATGTTGCAAAACGTTTTTTAAAAGATGTATTCCAATATAAGTTGTTTGAGACACTAGTTAACAATAAATCAATATATCAAATGTTATTTTAGAATGATTATTACTTTAAATAATAAGAAAAGAGATAAAATTTACATTGGACAGTTTATGAATTATAAAATGATTGTAACGTGAGAGGGTTAAAATTATCTATTGTAATTAATGAATTTTTCAAATGATAAAATTTACACTTATTCTATCATTTGAGCTAACAATTGGGTCATTGTTAAATTATTTTAAATTTTTTGTTGTCACCATTGTATTTCAAATGATAAAAACAAGTTTTGGTAAAAGGAACTGATAAAAAAATAAATTACATTAAAATTATACATAAATTAAATTTTTATGGATTTATCCATGATTTTTACATTGATATTGCATCAACATGAAATTCATTTTAAAATTAAAACCATAAAAGATATATCCATCGAACGTGCATCATGTGGTGTGCTCGAACTATATTTGACAAAGTTCTCACGATTCATTCCATCCATCATGCATATATGGAACGGTAATACTTATATATATATACATGATAAGAGCAACTTCATTGAAGATTGCCTATTGAAGTGGTTGACCCATATATAACAATAAAGTGAGTTAATAGTATCAAAAGAAGAACAAGAATAGAAAAACTGGGAAATTTTGGACTTAAAAGAAGAAAACAAACACAAGGAAAGAAAGAGAATGAAGAGGGAAGAGGAAGCTTACCTCTTTGTTGTGCATTTGCAGTAGCAGAGAATAAATATATGTCATTAAATTTATAGTCACATGTAAAGAATTTTTATTTTGTTCAACCGAATTATTAATGGGAACCGATACCATATATACGTTGATGACAAAGCAAATAACAACCTCTATACATAGCGTTTCATGTACTCTTCAACGGTAGTGTACTTTATTTCAGGGTATAATCCACAAGCTTCAACCCCTTCTTCTCCTATCTCAAAGTTTGTGAGGCAGCCTTCAAAGCAAACATGATAGTAATGTCCCACTGCCACTTGATGCTCATATGGTTGTCCTATGTTAATTTGCAGATAGAAATATTATTATAATTTAAAAAAAAATGTATGTAACAACTAGGAAGTCTTAAGAAATAATATAATTTTTATATGTATATATGTAACAGATGAGGCATGATCGCATGAAGGCAAGTGCAAGAAAGTGCTTATATGATTTGCTTTCTGCAGATGATAACATTGGTGGCGAATGATATTGATCTCACCTTCCATGGAACCCAGAAACTGTTCTTCGGAAACTGAAGATTTGTGCAGCTCTTTGCCAATGAGTTTCTCCCAAATTTGGACAACCTCTCTCTGGGATAATATGTTTTGGGGTGGCCTTATGTAAACGGTCTTGTTCAGAGTTCTGGGGTCATCTATGGTTTTGATAGTGTACATGGCTATATCATCTTCATCCACATAGATAACTGCCAAATGAAAGAACTCAGAAGAGTCATAAAACATTAGGACAGAAAGGATGAGTTTGGAAGGTACATAGGTAGGCACTTACCCTTAACGTTTCCATCTCCATATAAGACCACAGAATCCCTAGAAGGGATTAAAAACCCTGGCTGACACAGCCCACCAAGAAAGTAACCAGCAAAGCAATTACAAGAAATATAGGTGAAGGGTATGTTAGCCTCTTGAATGGCTTTTCTTACTTCCATTTTGTCATCAAATGTTACTCTTCCTGGCTTCATTGCATGTGCCATTCTTGCCGGATCAGTTCCAAATTCAGAGGGCAAAAATCTCTGTGCATGGTACAGAGAGTCATTCATATATATATAAGTTGATGTTTCTTTTTTTGTGGCCTGGTTTAATTGATTAAATTTGTTGTAAATAATAAGGTGGCCAATGTCATTTGATTATGACATGTAGTTTACCTTGATGTTCCCGGCTTCTTTGATTGCATCAACAAGTTTAAGTTGGAGGAGGATTTGGTGGCTGCGGATGTGAACACCAGAAATGGCACAAATGACAACATCAACTAGTTTCACAGCATTCACTAGACTCTGATGGTCATTAAAGGAACCGGTCACTAGCCTGGCCCCTTGTTCTTTGAATGACAAGAGCATTTGAACTTTCTCAATGTCAACACCAATCTCTGGCCTGTAAAGAACATATGTTTCATGTCCCAAGCTTAAACTTGCCTTCACCAACCTTTTTCCTATGTACCCAGTTCCTCCAACAATAAGCACCTTGCTCTTTTCCATCACCTTCTACCCTCTGCTCTTTCTTCTATGTGAGGTGGAGATGTGTATCAATCGTAGCCCTTGTATGACTGAGCATGCTATTTGTATCCTTGGCCCCCACATATAATTATATATTGAAGCTGCTTTTGGAGTATGCACGTAGCTTCAAGACTTGAAATGATATTTTTAGTTAGCTTGGGAGGAATACAAATCAACTCTTGCTTTGCCTTTCAGGAAAATTCAATTGTTTGAATATTTTAGCTTCTAAAACAACGACAATACAACTAGCTCCCTCAATATAAATCATGCCGGCTAGTGACACAAGTACATACGGTGAAACAACTAGAAGAAAAGAAATAAAATTGGTTAAATATATTTTATTTTATTTTTACTTTTAAATCCTTGATTTTAGCCCTCTTATTCGTGTGAACTGCATGGTGGAATTGCTCTCTCCATTACATTACTTGAATTTTGGTACTAATTCTGATTAACAGTGGTTGTTACATGTTAGGTAAAAATGATGTCATAATTACATGACATCATAGACTAATTTTACGGTAGAGAAAGAAGAGGACTGAAATTAGTATTTTTAGAATATAGACCGAGACAGAGCCAGATTAATTCCACGTTCTGCGCAAGTTTTAGACTTTTAGCTATTATAACAATAAAAAGGAGTTTTTTCTCTTCTAATAATATGAATTTTTCCATGTAAGGGAATTCATAATTCAATAATTCATTGCGAATATGAGATAGTAATTTTTCTACCATTTCAGATATTTATTCGTTAATAAAATTATTTTCATTATCTTATTAATATATTTATTTATTTGTCCTACATTGTACTTTTGTCCGCGTATTATACGGGTTAAATTTAATATTTTTTTATGTTAAATAATAGTTATTCAAGTTATTTTATTAAAATTAATTATTTTATTTATAATAAAAATAATATTAATTTTAAATATTAAATCAAAATTATTTATAATATAATAATTAAAATTTTAAGAGATGAGAAATTGTCATAAAGATTGAGAGTTTGCTTTGGAGAATTTAACTTTAGAAGGTTCTTCTAATGTCAATATTCCTATAACTATTGAACATAGGGTGTGGGGACATTGCACAATTGAGATATTATTTTCTTTGTGACTCTATTATGGTTTTGTAAACACATTAATAGTTAAGGGAGAAAGTTCAGATTTACCTTGATTACCAAGAGAGATGAAATGTTAATTGATCGGATCATAATAGTTCAATAAAAAGATAAGAAAACTAATGCATAATAGTATTTTAAGTTTTGAAAAAATTTTACTCGAAATAAAATATAAAGAAAGTTGTTATAGTAAAAAAAATAAATTTTCTATTAAAAAAAAGAGATAATTTTTCTTGAAAAATTAGTTTAGAATAGAAGATAAAATAAGGCTTTCTTTTACTCAAATAAGAGAATTTAGAAAAGAGTGAGGAAAATCATGTCAAAACTCAAAAGAATAAGACATCTTTAAACAGTAGGAAATAATTTGTTATTAATTTTATTAATTTAAAAATTAAAATTAATTTTTACATGAATTTAATATTAAATTTAAAATTTATCTAAAAACTTTATGTATAATTTTTAAAGCGTGTAAGTGTTAAAAGCTAACTGCTAATATTGCTTTACAAAACACATGTACAAAAAACTACACATAATAAGAATTTGATAGTAAAAAAATTAAAATCCCAATTAAATAATATTGTAAGAAAAAGTAAATGCAATAAAATTGGGCTCTAAATTGTGAGTGCGTCAGTTTTTTGAACTCGTGAAAGAATCTATGTCTATTATTCTATTAAAAATATACATTATTATTATTAGTGATATTACTTGTGTACTAAATTAAATACTTTTGTGCAATTTGTTAGCTCCTATTTTTCTAACCAAGTTATTATATAATATTTATATTTTAATTTAGATATTAAAGTTAGAAACTTAATTATACATTAAAAAACTTATAAAAATAAATTTAATATAGCAAATATAATATTTTTATTAAAATTTGTAAAATCTCTTTTTCTGAAATTCGCTCAATGAATTTAAATTTCGCTTAGCGGATTTGACAACAACAAATATTTTTTTAAAAGAAGAAATTCGATAAGCGAGCAACCCGTCACTCAGTGAAACCTAGGTCGCTTAGCGAAAATAACGTACACCAGAATTGCGCTTAGGGAAGCTTGCATGACTTAGCGAAGTGAGACAAAAGTACATGAATTTCATTGAGTAAATTTTAAACTACTCTGCGGAAGTACTCTGCACCTATTTTTTCTTAGCAAGCATAATTTCGCTCATTGAATGTGCTCCAGTTTTGTTTATAAATAGAGGTTATCATTCTGCAAATTGGAGGAAGGAGGGAGAAGGAAAGTTTTTTGAGATGAGAGTGAGAACTTCTGAGAAAGGGAGAGAAAGAGAGCTTTAAGAGGGAGAGGAAGGAGAAAGCTTTAAGAGAGAGAAGAAGGAGAGAACTCTTGAGAGGGAGATTAAGGCTTCAAAGGTTTTCTACCACTCTTCATCAAAGTTCTTAGTAAGGTAAGGGGAGAGTGAAATTTATAAACATTTGTGGTGTTAATTTCAATAGACTTATGTGTTTTCTACTCTTATGATTATTATTACTCCTAAACCTAAGTTTTGATTATATACAAATGTTTAGTTGATTGCTCAGTAACATCTAACTATGCTAACTTTTATTTTCTCTAGATATTATTTCTAGTCCTTTGTTTATTTTCTCCAGATATTATTTATGGTCCTTTGTTTATTTTCTCCAGATATTATTTCTAATCCTTTGTTTATTTTCTCTAACTGTTACTTTTGGCCCTTTATTATTTATTTCTAGATATTACCTCTCGTCCTTTAATTATTGTTTCCATATATTATTTCTAATCCCTTACTTATTACTTTTGGTTCTTTATTTATTATTTCTATATATTATTTTTTGTCCTTTTATTTCTAGATATTGCAGTTTAATTTTATTATTATTTAATTTATTTCCCAAATATTATAGTATGATTCTCTGTAATTATTTCTCAATTGTTCTATCATTCATCTTATTCAAAAGTTATATTTTGATTTTTTTTTCTATAAAATTACTTTATCATATTATTTTGATTCACTTATATTACTTATTTCAAGTTTTGCTTTGAATATGATTTTACCATTCTTTATCACAAGGTAAATTATGATAAATTTTGGTTTCTGCAATTCTAATTTATAAAAATCACTGCTCTTGGAGTGGTTAATAACTATTTTATAATTTTATATGTGTATACTATATTTTATTCAAAGGATTTTTGTGAAAGTTTAGTTAAGAAAATCTTATGCTAATCTAATATGTCTTAAAATCACAAAAGATAATCCAAGTATGCCTTGTGGTTGCAGTTTAGTCCGATCTTCCACATCAAAAAGATGTTTTTTAGTATTAAAAAAATATTAATATGACTATTGATATTATTTTACTCATGAAAATAGAACTAGAAATGAGAAATTAATTTATACTATAATACTTTAATTTTCAATGATAAGTCGTAAATAATTATGTGAATAATGATAGAAGTACAAGTACTATGTGATTTGTGATTGATAAGTCTAGGTACCATGCAGGTGCATGAGTGTCGTGTTTGGGAAGTCATAACTTGGTACACTGTGAGATGAAAGGCATGATCTGGGTGGATCCTAAGATGGTTTTAAATAAATGAATATTCTGGATGATCTATGTTGGCACTTGAGCTGAGGATATTCATCAGGTGGGTAAATATTTAGGGTAGTCCATATTGACGCTTAGATAGGGTATTCATAGATTTATACTTTCCATAAATGCTCAGCACCTCATGATTGGTAGTGTATATCCTTCTCGAGCTAAAAGAGTGCCCATTTTTGTTGTGATGGGCAAAAGGCCGATTGGCGATTGGCCAGATTATTGTGATGAGCAGGTAGCATGATTGATAGATAGCTAGAATTTTGTTATGGGAAGATGATACAATTTCTAGAGAAAATTATTGTACCAACTAGGGAAAGATATAAAGCTATCAATTACTTCCCAAACAATGTTGGTCCCAAGAGGGGAATCTAGCAGGGGGGCTGGATAGATTCGCAAAAAAATTTCTATTTTTGCAATATTAGAGTTTACAAAACAAAATTACCCCTTTAAGAAATCTTCAAAATCTTGTCAAGAGTTTTTAAAAGAGCTTCAATTAAAATTGAATATACACAACGAATCAACTCTTTTCTAAGATTAAGATAATACCAATAATAATATAATTTTCACAACCATGTGTTTAATCCAATATTTGTAAACCACCTAAATATGAGTTCAAGATTCAATATTACAATTGAAAAAGATTTAACAATATAGTAAAAATCAACAAAATATTAATCAAACTAAAGTGTAAGGAGAGAGATATTAACACATTTATACTGGTTCGGTCCTTAATGACCTATATCCAGTTTTCAGACTTAGCCTTTTATTTAATATGCTTTCCACTAGAATTGCATACAATCAAACCACCCATACACAATTCAAAGAAAGATTTAACAACATACAAGAAAGAGGTATACCCTTGCACCCCACAAGAGATTGCTAAACCATGACACTCCGACACTCACAAGCGCTTCACTCATGACACCCCATCATGAGATCCAGCAATAATCTCAAGAACACCTATCAAGAGATTATGCCACACAATACAAAAACAAAGAATTAGGTATAGAACAATACCACTTTTCGTGAATATTACCCAAACAATGATAGCAATGTTCTTTCATTCCTTTCACCTCCAATCAATGAATCTTGATACACCTTCAATGCAAATCTGGTTTTTTCTTTGGTGTTTCAAAGGTTTTCTCTCTTGGATTTCAATTTTCTAATGAAAACCTAATAACCTTTTTCGTTCGTTAAAGAAAACTGATTGTAAAAGGTTTAAAAGTGAGCTAAAACTCAGGGTAATTGATTACCATTCGCAGGCACTTAATTACCTGTAGTTCAATCAAGATAGCCTAGAATAACACTTTCTCTCTAATAATCGATTATCTAAAACTAGTAATCGATTATTGCAATGAGCTTGCAATGAATGATCTGGATTTTCTCGTAGGTTAATCGATTACTTAAGTATGGTAATCAATTACCATCCAATAAAACTCATATTTATGAGTTTTTTGCTTGTTCTAACTAAGGTAATCTATTACCAACTTATGTAATTGATTACCCTTGAGGTAAATCAACGCTTAGCTTAGCAATATTGACACCTTTGTGTTGCAAACAAAAAAACATCATAATGATCTCAATTCAAATATGAAAATGAAAGCAAACAAGAACTCAAACAATCAATGTTATCAGACTTGGTCCGACTTGTGACTCAAATAGGGCAAAAATTCATGGGAGCAGCGGTCAACCCAGGGGGTCGATAATTGACCCCATGACTCGGATACATTAAAAAATATAAATATTTATAATTTGTATTAATTTATACTATAAAAATTAAAACAATTAAATTATACCAAAAATCAATTAAAATAATTATACTATAGACAAATCTTCCACTTTGAAAATTCCAAAGTTTTCAAAATGATAAAGTATCAGATAAAATAATACAAATACTAACTAAAATTAAGGTACTAAACATAGATGCAATACTCTAAATATTTAATAGTTTTAGTGTTTTACAATCCAAACACAAATAAGATAACAAAAAACAATTACAAGTTCACAATTGTAATTAATTAATTCCAAACAATCAATGTAGCATCTTCCAAAGTGTGATTTCCCATTTCTTCATCTAAGTTCTCTCCAACATTGGTTGTATTTTGCTACACATTTTCCATAGTTATTGGTTGGTCATCATCATTAATTTGTCTTCATCCAAATTTAATTCATCTATAAAAACATAATTGTAAACTTAGTAACCAATAATCTAATTACAAATACACTTGTAAATTGAAATTTTAAACTAACAGTTATCAAAATTTGGTTGGATAGTTAGATTTGCTAGGTCATTACGTAATGCATTCACCTTCTCACTAGTCAATAGATGTGGTGACTCCTCTAAAACCCAATCACCATAGTCATTGTCATCAATAGATTCAAAATTGATAGGATCATAATTTTTCCTAGTCAGCCTTTTCCTAAAATTTTTAAATTTGTTGTCATATTCATACACTCATACTCAAGTAATCAACATAAAGAATAGAATAACCAATTAATTCAATTAATTAATCATTATTATATTACAATATTATGCCTTTGTTGTAACCTTAAGTTATAACGGACAAAGACAAGTTCATTGAGCTTTTGATGCTCCAACCTATTTATTTTCTTGGAATGAATGTACTCAAACAGACTCCAATTCTGCTCACATCCAGACACACTACAAGTTTGGCTAAGATACAAATAGCCAACTTTTGCAAGTTTGGTGCATCACATCCGTACATTCCCACCATTGATCTATCATGAAAATAGGAAAATGGAAAAAAATTAATATGTAATAGTAGTTTAATATAATACAACTATGCAAGTTATCAATCATGAAGTTTACCTGGCATCACTGCTTTTTTTTTTTTCATGTAAAGCAAAAGGCATTCCAAAGTCATCGTTAGCATTCTTGAACATGCATATTTTACTTGTTAACTTAGTATTCAACTTAGCATATCCACGAGAATATCATTCCATGACATCTAAAAGTCCAGATGTTGTAGTTTTATATTTTTCAAATTCTTGAGCATTAAATCGACAACATGGATTCAGCCAAAAACCAGCAGCATGAATATCCTTGCGAAGTTGTGAATCCCAACATCTGTCTAAGATTTCCAAAAACTGCTCCATTTTCTTTTTATTACTTTGAAACCTCCTCACCATTTCCTCCCTAACTTTATAGATAGCTTGGTAAAGAAAGCTCATAGTCGATTTATCTTCACTGCCAACAATATGTAACACACAGGCTATTGGCTCACTAAGTTTCTCAACTTCATCACAACTCTTCCAAAACCCAGAATTTTTCCATTCTTTCGAAGTAACCATATGTCTTAATACATATTTTTGAGCCAATACTTTGCAATGCAATGAAATTTGTAGCAAATCGGGTCAGAGTAGGACAAGGAATTTCCTTTTTTTGCACCAAATATAATGCATGACAATGATTATATATATATATATATATATATATATATATATATATATATATATATATATTCGGTAATTTTAGTAGCATGTGACATGTCTCACTAACTTCACTTAATTTTCCAATATCATGCAACATTAAATTAATAGAATGAGCAACACAAGGAGACCAATACAACTTTAGGAACTCAACTTCCAATAATCTTCCAATAGCAACATGATTTGCAACATTATAAGTGACAACATGAACAACATTTTTAGGCCCCACATATAACATTATCTTCCTCAAAAGCTTGTATAAATTTTTAGCTGTTTTGGAAGCATGAGAAGCATCCACTGACTTCAGAAAGACAAATCCTTTAGGACAATAAACCAAAAAGTTTATTGGAGTTTACCTACATCTATCGGTCCATCCATCTTCCATAACTATACAACCAGTTTCCTTCCAAATGTCACGTTAACCCTCAACAAGTACCTTCACATCATCAACCCACTTATTCAGCAACTTACCACGAAGACTATGAAAATTTATACCTTTATATCCTGGACCTATGTTACAAAAAGCATCAATCATAGGCTGAAAGTATGTTGAATTCACTGCATTGAAAGGTGCTGAAGCATCAATCATCCATTTTGCAAAGGCAAGATCACACATTTCAATAACCTTTTTACTTTGCAAGACACTTTTCAAGGTTGTTGAGCTCTAGGAATGGTTCTAGGTGGAAAGTAACTACCAATACGATTGACATTCTTTCCCTTTTCAATGTTTGATCTTGATAGTAGATCATCATCTAGCTTGGCAGAAACGTCATCAAGTGGAAAACTATCTCCTTGTTCTTCTTGTACTTTTCTTTTCTTACTTCTAGTTTCTTCAATATTTTGCTTCATTTCAAACGTATCTCTACTGGCACTTTCTTGCAAGCCCAACATTACCCTTTTATCCAGCCAAATGACTCTTCAACTGTTAATTCCTCCCCCCTCCGCTCTAATAGTTTGTCACAATGTAGACACATTAAGAATATTCTATCACCATCCCCTTTTAATTGTTTACAATGACCTCAAGCTGGATAATTTTTTCCACAGTACCTTGAGCTTTGAGTATCAAGTTCTTGAGAGGAAGGTTGTTGAACTTGATTAGAAGGTTGTTCAGTAGATGCCATTTATAAAGCTATAATGTAATTACCTAATAGAGTAATAGGTAACTTAAAATTTGCAAAAAGCTAAGCAATCAAAGAATTTTTTATTAACTCCTTGAAATAGAAAATTTTAGCAATTACTTTATTTACTTTACTATGCAGACAATTTACTATTTACCAAGTGAAAAAACATTCACCTGTTTCAAAAATTCAAAACCATTGTATAAAGATTTCAATTAAGGATGACAAATAAACTCGTACTCCTGGGTAATCCTCGAACCAGCCCTGAAGTTGACGGAGAATCCCCAGTTTTACCGGACATGGGTACAAGTATGGAGAATACCCGATTTGCTAAGTCGTGGATGGGGACGAGGATGAATATATACATACCCACCAAGTACTCGTCCCCATACCCACTTCAGCCCTCTTATTTTAATGACTAAAATATTGATTTGTTTTAAAAAAAATGTGGTCCCAAGGGGAATCTAGAAGGGGAAGGTTGAATAGATTCACCAAAATATTTTTCTAAATTTTTCTATTCAACAATATCAGAATATTTTCAAAACCAACCCTTTTTAGAAATTTCCAAAATCTACATCCTTTTACAAAATTGGGTTTTCAAGGATTCAACCTTAAGGCAAAGCACCAATCAATTCAATTCCTTCAATAATGATTTCAAATGCAATAGAAGAAAAACTTAACAAGAATCCTACTACAAGTAATTCAGAATCAAAAGGAAATGGTATAAAGAATGAAAATCAAACCCACAAAATATGGGTCAAAAACCCAAATTTAATATCAAACAAATGAATGAAAAGAATTTGATCCGCAATAAGAAAACTTAATGACTCAAATACAATTGCAAAAACCTAGTTGTTAGTACTCCAAGAAATCAATAAAGACTGAAATTAAAGAGTACAAGGAAGAGAGAATTTGCACAATGATTATATTGGTTCGGTCCACCTAACCTACATCTAGTTTACTGACTTAGCCTTTCACAAGGCCTTACTTGTACATGCACACCACACATACAAATTTTAATCCCGAAAATATTTAAACCACAAAAAAAGAGGCTTCCTCTTGCACCCCATAAGAGTTTGTTACACCATGACACCCTGTCACTCACAACACCTCACTTGCAGCACCCTGCTGTAAGATTTCCCAACAATCTCAAGAACACCTCAAGAGATTGTTAAACTTGTGCAAAAACACAAAGAAGGGTACAAAAGAATATCACCTAAAGTGAAGAATAACTAAACGGAAAGATCAAAACTCAATAGAGTCTCTTCCTTGAATCTTGAAATTGAAGCACCTTCAAACAATAAAAAAAAAAAGGTATGAATCTTGGAGAGAATTATGAGAAAAGGTACAAGAGAAGCAAGCACTTGATTGGATTGATAAAAAAATTGTAAAATCTGTTTTTAAAATGCTTTTATATCAATTTTGATGCAGGGTAATCGATTACCCACTTGATTACCAGATATCATGCACAAAACTGGTCCAAAGTGCTTGTTCTCGGGAGTAATTGATTACTGATTTTAGGTAATCGATTACCACAGAGAGCATCAATTCTTGATCTCAAAATTCTTGCAGGGTAATCGATTACTATTTTTAGGTAATCGATTACCACACACAAAATCCCATTTTTGAAGCTTTTCCAGCATAACCCAACCTATGTAATCTATCCAAAACCATCCCAAACACTTTCTCAAGCCTATCTAAACACACAATACAAGTACCACAACTATAAACGTGTTTGGTACCACAAAATTGGTTTAAGAGCAAAAACAAGGAGATGAAAAACAAAACCAAAACATCAATACAATGCCTTTAGTTCCAACAAAAAGAAATGTTTGACATTTAATTAACAAATTGCAAACTTTGCATTTATTAAATAACTTTTGAATCAATATCATTATATTCAAACAAATTATTTTTTACTAATATATTATTATAATATTTTTTTTTGCGGGTATGGGTATACATGATATTCGATGGGGATGGGGATATAAATCCCATACCCACCGGGCATGGGGACGAGAATAGGGATAAGTTTCAAAAGCAGGGATGGGGATTGGAATGTCATACCCATCCCCATCCTGCCTTGTTGTCATGCCTAATTTCAGTCATTCAACTTTAAATATCCATATTCAAGATTTCAGTCGTCATCAAGCTAAAATTGAATTGCATTATTAAGTGTATATCTAGTTGAATAAACTCGGTTCTGTGTGCAATGTGTCATAACATCCAAGGTGCACCATAACTATAATACTTTGTATGAACTATAAAGTTTTTTAATATGGGAAGGCTTCCAAACATAGCTTTTCTTTAATGCTAATAAAAGTTTAGAATTTTTAGTTTTAGTGTGATGTGAAAGTGGGGATTTGCAGTGCACCATTAAACAGGAATAAAGGTTACAAACTAAAATGAATATGATTCTTCCTCTAAAGTGGACTTGTCCTCTTTTAACCACAGATCTTAAGCATTCAATTAAACCATATATATTGTTATCGCCAATGTTGCCTAACTCAATTACATAATTTTACAAATTTGCTCTTAAATTTTAAGGAATAATTGAGTGTTAATGGCTTTCTTTCAGTTACCTTTTTCAAGGAAAAGACTATCGCATCTTTGTATATAAACTGCCTTTTTTGCCACAACTTATTATTATTAACAACGCTTAATGTGAAAGTAAACAACACCAAACTAAATCTTTCCCTCTCCCTAATTTCCATATTTATAATTAAGGTGTCTATTGACTTTAGATACAAGGATTACTAGAAATAAGTCTCTGGAATCAAGATATTTGTCAAGCCTAACAAATTATCAGCTCAAAATTCAAAATTCACTACGGGATGATAGTTATTGTCAAGCTCAAATTTCATAATTCAAAATATATCATCAACTCAAATTGTCAACCTCAAAATCAAAATAGAACATAACTCACCCGTTAGGAGATTGTATTAATGCCTGATTGCTTCACAAAGTTCTTCAGTCACTAGAAATAGAGCTTGGACAGAAATCAAGAGACGTTAGTGGCAGAATGAGATAGCGAAAATGGAGCTTAGCGGCAGTGTTATGGACAAAGAGAATCAATAGAGAGTAACGCAACTACGAGAACAGAACGCAACTATTAGAACAAATCAAGCAACACGACTATGAGAATAGATTGAGCAATGTTGTAGTGTTTTGGATGAAAAGTGATAAGGGCTTTTTTATCCTTTAAAACGGTGTTGTTTCAGGATTAAAATAATAATAAAATGACCCTTGAGTCAGTAAGACTCATCTTGTCGAAGCTAAGTCTTGTTGGGTAAATCCAGTTCATATACATATCTGATCCAAAGGACGAATCAGATCGGTTACATGGTCGGTTCCTCGTCAAATCGGTCAGTTCGATCTGAGTTTTATAACATTGCAAATAACTCAAACACATACTCATGTCTAACTAAAATATTCAATACAAGTTCCACACCTTTTGAAATGTGTTTGGTGCCGTAAAATGAATTGAAAGTAAAAAAAACCAAAACCTACTATGATACTGAGACTTGAGAGAGAACTTCATCAAAGATTGTGCCCAATCTTCTTCAACAATCTCAACAAACAAATCCTTGATGATTGGGGTGGATCATCATCGATTGGTTATGGATCCATACATAGAGTCAAGTTGGATTGAGTTCACTCATTGGAATGAATATGGTTGAGTCTATACATTTAGTTATGTGATAGGGAGTCATAGGTTAGGCCCCCATTGTGTGTTAATTTCATTAATATTAACATTGATGGTTTATGAAAATCTCACCCCTTCATGTGTTTTCTTTCACTTATGATCATGGTATGAATAGAGGATGAATCTGACCAACAGGAGATTTGCAGAATTCAGGGGATTTCCTTTGATAAGTTATACTTCTACACAAGTTACTCTCTTGATGTTTAAATTATCTAGTTTCATAAGTTTACTGCTCTAGTTAGGACTTTTAAGAGGGTAACTATGATAATTAATATATTGATGTTTAAATAAAGTTTGTAATGAACTATATTTTGACTCACAATGTTTATTAGTAGATTATGGTCCTTTATGTAAGATTGAAATTTGAAAATCTCTCATATTTTTCATAAATAATTTTGTGTAAGAACTAGAGGTGTTACACAATCGATATAGTATTATAAAATAAAATAAAAATCCTTATGAATAATGCAACTAATTCACATGCTCATTGTGGTAAAATAATTTTGATTTTGATACTCATTTTAATACATTAAATATTTTTTTAAAAAGTATAGAGATGATGACATACATTACATTACAAAATTGGCTTACAAAATATATTATAAAACTAATTCAAATTAATATATATTATCATACTTTTATATATACAAAAAATTAATTTTTATAAAGTAACTTTTAATAACAATTAGTGTTAGATAAAATTCTTATCACCGAACTAAAAAGTATAGTTGATAGTTAAGGTACATCATTTTTTACTTAATTGCATCTGTTGAAGCATCAAAATTCAACGAAAAATATAATCACTATAAAATTTAATATAAAGTAGTTTATTTTGCAGTTATAAGGTTGGTCTGGCAGTAAAATGGAGAGATGGAGAGGTCGTGGGTTCAAATCCCTCCACGAACTAAAACTAACATATTAACAACTAACATTTGACTTATAAAAAATATAAAATGTAATATAATTTTATTATTAATTTTTAATATACATTCAAATTATTATTTTTTTTTGTAAGCTAATGAATTTTTTTATAAAATTAACTAGAAGCACAAGATGTGTCTGCCAACCAAATTACACCATTTTAATTACAAAGATGCACCCATATAGAATCTACTAACCGATACAAAATATAGGATTCATAACTCATTCAACATAAAAGTGTGATGTCAGATTATGTGCATGACACCAACTCCGTGTTTTCAACTATATCCTCAATCCCCTGTATATTATTGTTGAATTTTTTTTTCATTTCTTGCTTTTCAAATTTGTCAAATTCCTGCAAATAACCATGCTCGTTTCAGCTCTATTGAGCCACTAATTAATCCAATTAACTGAGTACAGTGGTCTTGGATTAGATTATGTAACGACGTGGATAGTCCTCACCAATCACATATCTTGGACCACACCTGGTTAGAGAAATGACAATTCAAGAAGATGTGTTGACCTATTTCCAAAGCTTTATCACAAAATGCACAATCTGTATTGTGTTCTCGTAGTATCCCTCTTTTCTAAAGATTGTTCTTTGTTGCTAACCTGTTTGCTTCTAGTTTCCACGCAAGATATTAGACCTTTGGAGGAACCCCTTTTGTCCATATTAGTTTGTAAATTTTATTTGTTTGTCTTACAATATTGAAGTCAATATTTTGTATGCCGACGGTATGAAGTACACCCCTGATTCTTCTACCATCTATATTGAATCCTTCCTGTCAATCGTATAGGCTCCAACTTATGTGCTAACTCCTTTACCATTTCCTCCTCCAAGGTAAATAACCTCTTCCTCCATTTCCACTTCCAACACTCCTTCTCCTTTCCCCTCAACTCCTTCATTGAGTATTGTTTATCAACTGCTAACTCAAATAGTCTAAGATACTACTCTCTTAGACTTTGACCCCCTAACTATTTGTCCCTCAAAAACACAATGCTACTGCCATCCCCAATGTGACAAATAACGTTTTGAGTCCACCAACCCTATTGTTCTATCCCCATACCTTCTATGCTTTGTAAATCAATCTACCACCTGGAACACTTTCTCCCTTTTATCTCCCATTGCCCATCTTTGTGCTGATACCTAGAGTTTAAAATTCATTTCCATATCCTATTTCGCTTTGTAACTAGTTTCCACTTCTATTTTCCTAATAATGCAACATTAAACTTATGCAACTTTCTTAGCCCTAATCCCCCTTCCTCGTTCGACCCACACACTCTATCCAAAGACACCTAATTCACCTTTTTTCGATCTTCCTTCCTAACCCATAAAAAATTAGTTAATAGAGATTCAAGTTTAGAAATAATACCTTTGAGAGTCTTGAAAAATGAAAGATAGTAGACTGACAATGAAGATAACACAGATTTTATGAGCATCATCCTTTCTTCCATAAAAAAATTGTTTTCCTACCCTAGCATTTGTTTGCACACTACCTCCACTATAAGCTTCCACGTCTCATAGCATGATGGATTTGTCCCAATTGGTAATCCCAAATATTTAACAGTAAAGTTCCCCATCTGGAAATTTAATAACCTTGAAGCCCTCTAAATCTAACTAGCAGGTATATTGATTCCAATGAGATGGCTCTTGTGAAAATTCACTTTTAGTGCTAATACTAGATTGAAATTCTACATAATTGCTTTAATTACCTTCATTGTCTGCCAATCCTTGCAAGCTAAAAGAATAGTATCATCAGCAAATTCCGAGTGTGACACACACACTTTATCTTTTCCCACCTAGTACCCATTCCAAAATCCAAATCCATTGTCGTCTAAACCATTTGAATGAGTCCCTCCGCTACAATGAGAAAAAGGCTTATTGATTTTACGATATCAACACGTCCATAACCTTCTTCATTCGTAATGACAAAACCTTCACCAAAACTTTATACATGCACCCAACTAGTGCTATTAGATGGTACTAACTAATATATAGAGGATTATTTTTCTTAGGAATCAATGTGACGAATGAACTATTTGTTCCTTTTACAAGTTTACGAATTTTTATGGAATTCCTACAAAAAGACCACAAAGTTGTCTTTCAAAAAATGCCAAAACTCCTTTAGGAAACGAAAATTTATACTATTTGGCCCACGACTCTTATTGTTGTCACGCTCCAACACTTCCTCCTTTATCTCCACTTCTGTAAAAGGCTTTTCCATATTCTCTCTTAAACCCACAGACAAGGTTATAAAACTCGAGAGTCTACATAGACTCGTGAGACTTCAGTAGACTCGACTCGTAAACTATAATCATAAATTGTAAAAGTTAACTTTCTTAAAAAAATAATAGCAATAAGTACCTATTTCAAAACATTTCTAGCAAAAATATTTCAAACATCATAATTTAGAACAATCAAAGAACAATTTAAGAACATTTCCAGTTAAAATAATTCCAGCATAAGAATTTAGAACAATTAGACTATAAGAGAACAATCACAAAGATTCAGAGAACAATCTGAACATCACAAATCACTCAAATAATTTTTGAGAACATAATATAGATTCAGAGAACAATCAAAAGTTCAAAGCATCACAAAGCATTCAAATAATTTCCTTGAGTAGTCACACAGAGCAATCACATAATAGAAATTTCCCAAATTAGAGATATGATATAAAAAAATTAGAACAAGGATGAGATAGTTAACTGCAATTCAAAGTTGAATGATGCTTGGACGTGGATGTGGTGAAGGAGGGAGAGAGGAATTACAAATCCCTAAATCCCAATTACTGACTCAAAACAAGGTAATGAAGCAAGTGGTGGCGCGAGAAAGCTCAATGGTGGCGCGATAGAGCTAGATGGTGGTGCGATGGAGCTTCGTTGTCGCATCCTGAAACAGGGAAAAAACTTCTTGAAGGAGAAATGATGGTGCGACTGCGAGGGCAACGTCACAACGAGCCAACGATAATCTATCATTGTGACGAAGAAGAATTGAGTGAGGTAGCTCAAGCGATGGCACGATGGAGGTAGCGGTGACGGGGTGGAGCTTGAGCTGTTCGTGAGTGCGTCTCCAAACAAGGGATTGAAGGAGAAAACCTAGAGGTTAGATCGAATGAAACGGACAAAAAACTTGGCTTTTGTTTAAATTGTGGAAATCAAACTCGTTGACTTGGAGTAAACTCATAATTTTGCCCGAGTCTACAAGAATCCACTAAGTTTGGCCATCGCTCAATTCCGCATATGCGTTAAGCAATAAAGAGAGTGTAGAAATGTAGAATCATGCAATTCTATGAGTTAAAACGCGTTTTTGATAACATTGCCCACAAATAATCTTCTAAACAGCACATTTAGCTTTGGTCGATTTCATACTATTGTCATCCCTTTCACAAAGCCATTCCACCCTTAATCGAATATTTTCTTCCTTAATTGGGAACTCTTTCAAGAGTTACCCCAAAGAGGAACATCTCAAGCACTTCAAAGAGCATAAAACATCACATGTAGAGAGAAAAACCCCTACTACTAAGTCTCACGAGAAAGTTAGTAGTATCAAATGCTTTAAATGTCTTGGGAGAGGCCACATTGCCTCTCAATGCCCTACTAAGAGAAACATCATCATGAGGGCCCATGATGTTTATAGTAGTGAGTCTAGCTCACACTCCTCTAGTGAGAGCGAAGGAGAAGGGGTTCATGCATACCAATCTGATTGTGATGAAACTGCTTATGCATGTGAGGGAGACCTCTTGATGATAAGAAGGCTTCTTGGAAGCCAACCTTTGAAGGTGTCCTCATCTCAAAGGGAGAACATATTCCACACTCACTGTAAGGTGAATGACAAAATATGTTCTGTCATTGTGGATAGTGGGTCATGCTGCAATTGTTGTAGCTCAAGGTTGGTGGAAAAGCTAGCCTTGACCCCATTTCCCCATCCTAAGCCTTACAAGCTTCAATGGCTCAATGAGCAAGGGGAAATGGAGGTCAATGAGCAAGTCAAGGTTCCAATTTCCATTGGGTCTTATAAAGATGAGATCCTGTGTGATATAGTCCCAATGGAAGCTGGCCATATCTTGCTAGGAAGATCATGGCAATTTGATAAGAAAGCCATACACCATGGACATTCCAATAACATCATCCTCACTAATAAGGATAAGCGCATTAAGTTGTGTCCTCTAACACCTTCACAAGTGGCGGAGGACCAACTCATCATGAAACATAAGAGACATGAGGAGAAAAAAAAAAGCAAAGTTTTACCCCTAAAGCTTGAAAGGGGTAAGGCGGTTGAGTTGGAAGTTGGTGCCCCTTCCAAGAAAGTCATTAGTAAAGGGAGTTTATTTGCAACAAAATTGGATTTAAAGGAAGCCCCCTTAACTAACAAACCTTTCTATCTCCTCCTTTGCAAAGAGGCATCCCCCATTTCTTCGCCCTCCACTTTTTTCCCTTCTAGTTCTAGCACTGCCATAGAACTTGGACATGAGAACCTACCTCAAGAGGTTCAAGAGCTTTTAAAGGAGTTTGGTGATATATTCCGTAATGAAGTTCCCAAAGGACTTCCTCCAATTAGGGGTATAGAACACCAAATAGACTTGGTACCTAGGGCTAGCCTGCCTAATAGGCCTGCTTATAGGACCAATCCCATGGAGACCAAGGAGGTTGAATCTCAAATCCAAGAACTATTGGAGAAGGGTTGGGTTCAAGAGAGCCTAAGCCCTTGTGCTGTGCCAGTCTTATTGGTGCCTAAGAAGAATGGCCAATGGAGGATGTGCATTGATTTTCGAGCAATCAATAACATCACCATCAAATATAGGCACCCTATCCCTAGGCTTGATGACATGCTTGATGAATTGCATGGGGCCCAATTATTTTTGAAAATTGATCTTAAGAGTGGTTATCACCAAATCCGCATCAAGGAAGGTGATGAGTGGAAAACCGCTTTTAAGACCAAGTTTGGGCTTTATGAGTGGTTGGTAATGCCCTTTGGGCTTACCAATGCCCCAAGCACCTTCATGAGGCATATGAATCATGTCCGTAGGGATTTCTTAGGAAACTTTTGTGTAGTTTACTTTGATGATATTTTAGTGTATAGCAAGAGCCTAGATGAGCATGTAGGTCATCTTAGGCGCGTCTTTTGGATCCTTAGGTCACACCAACTATATGGAAACCTTGAGAAGTGTAATTTTTGTGTAGAGAGTATGGTGTTTTTAGGTTTTGTAGTCAATAAAGATGGGGTTCATGTGGACCCCGACAAAATCAAAGCCATCCAAGAATAGCCTACACAAAAAAGGGTGATTGAGATCAAGAGCTTTTATGGTTTCGCGAGTTTCTATAGGCGTTTTGTGCCTAATTTCTCCACACTTTTCTCACTAATCAATGATTTGGTGAAGAAGGAGGTTCCCTTCCTTTGGGATGTTAAACAACAAAAAGCCTTCGATCTTATTAAAGAAAAACTAACCTATGCCCCTGTTCTAGCTCTACCTGACTTTTCAAAAAATTTTGAGCTAGAGTGTGATGCATCGGGTGTTGGAATAGGTGTTGTGTTATTGCAAGGCGGCCACCCCGTGGCTTATTTAAGTGAAAAACTAAATGGTGCCGCCCTCAATTAGCCCACCTATGACAAAGAGTTTTACTCCTTAATAAGGGCCCTTTAAACTTGGGAACATTACCTTATATCCAAGGAGTTTGTCATTCATAGTGACCATGAGTAACTAAAATATTTGCAGGGTCAAGGTAAGTTCAACAAGAGGCATGCAAAGTGGGTTGAGTTTTTGGAAACTTTTCCCTATATAATCAAATACAAGAAAGGGAAGCACAATGTAGTGGCCGATGCCCTATCTAGAAGAGATACTCTTCTTGCCACTTTGAGCTCCCAAATCTTAGGATTTGATTATATTAAGGACCAATATGCTTCTGGCCAAGAGTTTGGCCCCATTTTTGCTACCTCCTTGTCCAAACCTACTGATGGGTTTCATGTGAGTGAGGGGTGCTTATTCAAAGAAAGTAAACTTTGTGTACCCCAAGGATGATGCATTCTCCCCAAGCAAGGGCCATGGCTAGGAGAATAGAAGAAGACATGGCTAGAGTAGAAGGAGGAAGATCTCACCTCCATATGACCATCAAGTTATGCAAGTCATGACTTATTTACTTGTAATTTTTATTTTAGGAACCTAGGATTTTATTTTGGACATGTATTAGTCCATTTAATTTTCTAGGAGGTGTCTTAGTAATAAGAAGGGGTAAGATTAGCTTTTGGGCCTTTATTTAGGAAATAAGGGGGTAGTTTGATAACTACACCCTCTTTTCCTAAATAAAATCAAAAACTAATAAAGGAGTAATCTTGGCCCTTGGATGAGGTAGCTTGGGCACCAATTCTCATCTAAAGGAGGGGATTGATTGGATTTTGGGCTTCAATCCTCCTCCCTTAGATGACTCCTTTTAATCCTAGCCCTTCCTTTCCTTCTGGACTTATCCAAGAGGTTAACTCCCTCTATAAAAAGGTGCTCCTTCACACTCTTGTATTTTTTACACTTTATTGAATGGAAAAATCTTGAGTTGGCCAAAATTCTCTTAGTGTCCACCCTTCTCTCTTTGAGAATTCCTTAGGTTTTTATCAAGGGTTCATCCCTTGTGGCAAACTTTCCCTCTTAGGCTTATCTTACCTTAAGTGGCGCCTAAAACCACCTCATTTCTTACCTTTCCATAAACCATTTCACCAAAGAAGAAAACCTCTAGAAAAAGATCAAGGGAGGCATGCATCATTTGGTATCTAGAGCATTGGTTCTAGACGTCTAAACTCTCTTCCTACCTCATTTATTTTTTCTTTCCGTTTTCCTATTTTATTTTATCTTTAATTTCCGCAATTTTTTCTAGCTTTCCATTGTTGTTTATCATTTCCATTTATGTCTTGAGTTTATTGTTTTGAGTTATAGTTTATTTGCACCATTTATTTTTTGCTTGATGCAATTTATATTGTTCTTTTCTTTGCATCTACGTCTCTCCCATATTCATTAATTTACGCTTAAGCTTTGAGTTGGGTGCTTTCTTGCTTGAATTTTGGTTTTGAGAATTTCTTGCTAAAAATTCATGCCGTTGTGGTGCATTCCACAACCTTGTGGTCAAGAAATTTAGACCAAATTCTTGTGTTTCCTTGCACCTAGTTGCCTTGTTTTTGCCTTATTTTTAGCTCTTATTTTTCACTTTTATACTCTTGTGTAGTTGTCTATAAGTCATGTTTATTGTTTCCCATTTTGTCTATTAATTCCTTTTAAGTTTAGCCTCTTTTTTTTTTACAAAAAAGCTTTTGAAACTTCTTAAATTGAGCAACATAGAGGGTTATACCTCATGTCTAAGTCTCTTTACAGGTTCATGTGCTTTTAGTTTCAAGCATATTCTTAAAAAACAAATTCCAAAATAGTTGCTCAATTCCCTTTGTCTTTATTCCCTTATACGTATAATTAGTAGCTCATTTGTGTGGTAAAGGTGGTTCTTGTTTATGGGTGCTTTCACTTAAGCTATAAGTTTGGTATTTGTGTTCAACAAATTACTAAAAACTTAACAAAGCTTGAGTCCAGTGGCACACAAAACTACTAAACCAGGAACACATCTATAGCTACTTTGCATTTTGAAGTCATTTCTAGTAGTACCTAAATTGTTGCTTTTAATTTTCTTTATTGTTCCAAACACATAACTCTTTGTTATTAAGCACTAAATTCACAATCAATTTACGTGCATCTAGTAAATATTCAAAAAAAAAAAAAGAACAAAGTCTAAAATAAAATACAAAAAAAAAACTACGAAGGATTAAAAAAAAAAAGAACAAACAAAAGAAAAGAAAGTTTGAAAAATTCATTTGATGTACCTAACCTAAAATTAGCAAGTGCTTCAACTTTGAACTTGGAACCTTAAAAGAAATTTTATTACTTTTGGTACACTAGAACTTGATATTTGTGTCTTTCTACTCTTTAATCTAGTGTCATTCTTAGGTATTCCATTGTGTGCTCTCTTTCTTTTGTTTACCTTTTAGTTGTTGCTTGTCTTTTAAATCATCTTTCTAGTTTGTCTTATATACTCTTACCATTTGGTTAAGTGTCCTTTTAATTGTGTTATCTTTTATTGCTTTTTGAGTTTCTATTCGCACCTCCCCTTGCTACTTTTGGTTTCTTTGGTTTGTGTGTTAGTGCCACTTTTGGGAGAAAGCTTGAAAAATGAGCTTACCACAAGGGTAGCATATTTTGGAAGGTTGGACTAAGAGCCTAAGGGATCACCTCAAAAGGAAACACACCTAGCCGTGAGGACTTTGATTTGAGGGAGCATTTGGGGAATCATTTTTTGAAGACTTTATTTTTTCTTTAATTTGGGTGTATTAATTTTGTAGTTGGGAGTTTGAGTGCCCTTAAGGCCCTCCCTTTGGTTGTAATAAGATTTAGTTAATTATTTAGTTTCTCGAAAATTAGGTGAAGAAGGAATAAGTGGTACACTTCCTTCAACACCTTAGGAGCTCGATTTAGATCCCTTCTCTTTTGAAATTTTTCTTTAAAATTCTTGCTTTATTTTTCTTATTCAAAGTACTTAGAAGGCTAAAGAGTTCCAAAGACTCATCAAGCCATTTTAGGTAAGAAAACACAAAAAGAGAGGAATGTTTGTTTGTGAAAAGTTTTTAGCCACCTTTTGCCTCTTAGAAATTCAAGCACAATGACATCACACACCCACTCTAGTGCTCATAGTTATTCATCAAACAAGAGTGTAAACCAAAGAAATATTTCTAAAGATTACACTTTAGAAAACTTAAACATGGACTTTAGGGAGTGGATAGCAAAAGAACAAGAGAGAAGAGAAGAAAAAAGGAGAGAAAAAGAGTCCAAGGAGAAAAGAAAAATAAAAGAAAGAGAGGAAGAAAAGAGAGAAAAAAGAGAGAAGGAAGAGAGAAGAATAAGAGAAAGGAGAGAAGATGAAGAAAAGAGAGAAAGAAAAAGAAAGAGAAAGAAGAAAAGAGAAAGAAGAAGAAAAAAGAAAGCATGGGAATGGTGAGAATTACAAAATGAAAGGGATAGTCTTAGGTTTCCCATCTAGACATACCCATAGGAGTGAAAGTAGGGAAGAATACTACAATCATCCTAGGAGAAACTCCCATTCATCCATGCATAATAATGGGGCCCCTCCAAGGGAGCCCAAAATTGATCTCCCCCCATTTCATGGGAGGGAAGATGTGGAAGCCTACCTTTATTGGGAAATCAAGGTAGAACAACTCTTCACTTGCCATGAGGTAAGAGAAGAAAGAAAGGTTCCAATGGCAACCCTTAGCTTCCAAGGGCATGCCATGCATTGGTGGGTTGGGTTAACCAATGAGAGAATCCGCACCAATATGCCTTCCATAAGATATTGGAATGATCTTAGAAGTACTCTAAGAAAAATGCATATTCCCTCTTGGTATGAAAGAGATCTTTTGGATAGACTCCAAAGGCTAAGGCAAACCAACCTTAGTATAGAAGAGTATAGACAAAAGATGGAACTTCTTATCTTGAGGGCGGGTATCATTGAGGAACCCAAGGCCACTATGGCAAGGTTTTTGTGTGGGTTGAGCCCCAAAATTCGTGATAAGGTAGAGCTCTTCTCATACAATTCTCTTGATGAGTTAGTTCAACTTTGCATCAAGGTGGAAAATCAACTTAGAAGGAAAACTTTTAAAAAGGATAACCCACCTTATGTAAAGAGGGACCAACCTAAGGGGAACTCTTTCAAGAGTTACCCCAAAGAGGAACACCCCAAGCACTTCAAAGAGCATAAAACATCACATGTAGAGAGAAAAACCCCTACTACTAAGTCTCATGAGAAAGTTAGTAGTATCAAATGCTTAAAATGTCTTGGGAAAGGCCACATTGCCTCTCAATGCCCTACTAAGAGAAACATCATCATGAGGGCCCAAGATGTTTATAGTAGTGAGTCTAGCTCACACTCCTCTAGTGAGAGCGAAGGAGAAGGGGTTCATGCATACCAATCTGATTGTGATGAAACTGCTTATGCATGTGAGGAAGACCTCTTGATGATAAGAAGGCTTCTTGGAAGCCAACCTTTGAAAGTGTCATCATCTCAAAGGGAGAACATATTCCACACTCGCTGTAAGGTGAATGACAAAATATGTTCTGTCATTGTGGATAGTGGGTCATGCTGCAATTGTTGTAGCTCAAGGTTGGTGGAAAAGCTAGCCTTGACCCCATTTCCCCACCCTAAGCCTTACAAGCTTCAATGGCTCAATGAGCAAGGGGAAATGGAGGTCAATGAGCAAGTCAAGGTTCCAATTTCCATTGGGTCTTATAAAGATGAGATCCTGTGTGACATAGTCCAATGGAAGCTGGCCATATCTTGCTAGGAAGACCATGGCAATTTGATAAGAAACCATACATCATGGTTATTCCAATAACATCATCCTCACTCATAAGGATAAACGCATTAAGTTGTGTCCTCTAACACCTTCACAAGTGGCGGAGGACCAACTCATCATGAAACATAAGAGAGATGAGGAGAAAAAAAAAGCAAAGCTTTACCCCTAAAGCTTGAAAAGGGTAAGGAGGTTGAGTTGGAAGTTGGTACCCCTTCCAAGAAAGTCATTAGTAAAGGGAGTTTATTTGCGACAAAATTGGATTTAAAGGAAGCCCTCTTAACTAACAGACCTTTCTATCTCCTCCTTTGCAAAGAGGCATCCCCTATTTCTTCCCCCTCCACTTTTTCCCCTTCTAGTTCTAGCACTGCCATAGAACTTGGACATGAGAACCTACCTCAAGAGGTTCAAGAGCTTTTAAAGGAGTTTGGTGATATATTCCGTAATGAAGTTCCCAAAGGACTTCCTCCAATTAGGGGTATAGAACACCAAATAGACTTGGTACTTGGGGCTAGCCTGCCTAATAGGCCTGCTTATAGGACTAATCCCATGGAGACCAAGGAGATTGAATCTCAAGTCCAAGAACTATTGGAGAAGGGTTGAGTTCAAGAGAGCCTAAGCCCTTGTGCTGTGTCAGTCTTGTTGGTGCCTAAGAAGAATGGCCAAAGGAGGATGTGCATTGATTGTCGAGCAATCAATAACATCACCATCAAATATAGGCACCTTATCCCTAGGCTTGATGACATGCTTGATGAATTGCATGGGGCCGAATTATTTTTGAAAATTGATCTTAAGAGTGGTTATCACCAAATCCGCATCAAGGAAGGTAATGAGTGGAAAACCGCTTTTAAGACCCAGTTTGGGCTTTATGAGTGGTTGGTAATGCCCTTTGGGCTTACCAATGCCCCAAGCACCTTCATGAGACTTATGAATCATGTCCTTAGGGATTGCTTAGGAAAATTTTGTGTAGTTTACTTTGATGACATCTTAGTGTATAGCAAGAGCCTAGATGAACATGTAGGTCATCTTAGGCACGTCTTTTGCATTCTTAGGTCACACTAACTCTATGGAAATCTTGAAAAATGTATTTTTTGTGTGGAGGGTGTGGTGTTCTTAGGTTTTATAGTTAATAAAAATGGGGTTCAAGTGGACCCCGACAAAATCAAAGTCATCCAAGAATGGC
This sequence comes from Psophocarpus tetragonolobus, assembly GCA_037954015.1. Taxonomy (NCBI): domain Eukaryota; kingdom Viridiplantae; phylum Streptophyta; class Magnoliopsida; order Fabales; family Fabaceae; genus Psophocarpus; species Psophocarpus tetragonolobus. The sequence goes on from CM075689.1 coordinate 76,092,789, forward strand.
CCACCCCAAAAAGTGTGACTGAGATCAAGAGTTTTCACGGTCCCGTGAGCTTTTACAGGCGCTTTGTGCCTAACTTCTCCACACTTTTCTCACCAATCAATGATTTGGTTAAGAAGGATACTCCTTTCCTTTTGGGTGAAAAACAACAAAAAGCCTTTGAACTTATCAAAGAAAAACTAACCCATGCACCAGTTTTAGCTCTTCCTGACTTTTCTAAAACTTTTGAGCTAGAGTGTGATGCATCGGGAGTGGGTGTGGGAGCCGTGTTGTTACAAGGTGGTCATCCCGTGGCTTATTTTAGTGAAAAACTAAATGGAGCCGCCTTAAACTACCCCACATATGATAAAGAGTTTTACTCTTTGATAAGGGCCCTTCAAACTTGGGAACATTATCTTGTACCCAGGGAGTTCATCATTCATAGTGACCATGAGTCACTTAAGTATTTGAAGGGTCAAGGCAAGCTTAATAAAAGGCATGCTAAATGGGTAGAATTTCTTGAGACTTTCCCTTATATCATCAAATACAAGAAAGGAAAACATAATGTGGTGGCTGATGCTTTGTCTCGTAGACATACCCTTTACACCACCTTAAGTGCAAAGATTCTTGGATTTGATAATATTAGAGAAATGTATCTTTTTTATAAGGATTTTGGATCCATTTATGCTGCCTCTACATTTGCATGTAAAACCCAAAATGGGTTCTTTGTGAGTGAGGGGTACCTTTTCAAAGGTAGCAGACTTTGTGTACCCCAAGGATCTATGAGAAATCTGTTGACAAAAGAGAGTCATGAGGGTGGGCTCATGGGGCATTTTGGAATTAACAAAACTCTTCTACTTTTACAAGAAAAATTCTTTTGGCCCCATATGAAGAAAGGCGTCTATAGACATTGTTGTAGATGCATTGCTCGCTTGCAAGCTAAGTCTAAGACAATGGCTCATGGATTGTACACACCCTTACCTGCTCCTTCTGCACCTTGGCTGGATATTAGTATGGATTTCATCCTTGGCCTGCCTCGAACCCAACGAGTGCAGACTCTATCTTTATGGTGGTAGATAGATTTTCAAAAATGGCTCACTTTATACCATGCCACAAGATAGATGATGCGAGCAACATCGCGAGACTTTTCTTTAAAGAAGTTGTCTGTTTACATGGAATTCCCCAATCCATAGTCTCTGATAGAGATGTGAAGTTCCTTAGCCACTTTTGGAAAACATTGTGGGTAAGGCTAGGAACTAAACTCTTATTTTCTACCACATGTCACCCCCAAATTGATGGGCAGACTGAGGTGGTAAATAGATCTCTATCTACTATGCTTAGGACACTTCTTCGAGGAAATCACAAGTCTTGGGATGAATACCTACCCCATATTGAGTTTGCATACAACCGGGTGGTTCAAAGGACCACCAAGCATTCTCCCTTTGAATTTGTTTATGGCTTCAACCCCCTCGCTCCTCTTGATATCTTGCCCTTACCATTCCCTTCTTCTGTTCACAAAGAAGGAATAGTAATAGCGGATTTTGTTAAAAAATTACATGAAAGGGTGAAGGCCAACATTGAACATCATTCAAAGGAGCATGCTAGTAAAGCCAATAGGGGTAGGAAATAAATTATCTTCAATGAAGGGGATTGGGTATAGCTTCATTTGAGGAAGGATCGCTTCCCTACTCAAAGGAAGTCCAAGCTTAGCCCCCGAGGAAATGGTCCCTTTCAAGTCCTCAAGAGAGTGAACAACAATGCATACATATTAGATCTCCCTGAGGACTACGGTGTCAGTACTACCTTTAATGTTTGTGATTTGATCCCTTTTGTAGCTACTGATGAAGAAGAGGAGGACCTATTAGATTTGAGGTCAAATCCTTCCCAAGGGGGAGGAGATGATGCATTCTCCCCAAGCAAGGGCCCTATCACTAGGGTCATGGCTAGAAGAATAGAAGAAGACATGGCTAGAGTAGAAGGAGGAAGATCTCACCTCCATATGACCATCAAGTTATGCAAGTCATGACTTATTTACTTGTAATTTTTATTTTAGGAACCTAGGATTTTATTTTGGACATGTATTAGTCCATTTAATTTTCTAGGAGGTGTCTTAGTAATAAGAAGGGGTAAGATTAGCTTTTGGGCCTTTATTTAGGAAATAAGGGGGTAGTTTGATAACTACACCCTCTTTTCCTAAATAAAACCCAAAACTAATAAAGGACTAATCTTGGCCCTTGGATGAGGTAGCTTGGGCACCAATTCTCATCTAAAGGAGGGGATTGATTGGACTTTGGGCTTCAATCCTCCTCCCTTGGATGACTCCTTTTAATCCTAGCTCTTCCTTTCCTTCTTGACTTGTCCAAGAGGTTAGCTCCCTCTATAAAAAGGTGCTCCTTCACACTCTTGTATTTTTTACACTTTATTGAATGGAAAAACCTTGAGTTGGCCAAAAATCTCTTAGTGTCCACCCTTCTCTCTTTGAGAATTCCTTAGGTTTTTATCAAGGGTTCCATCCCTTGTGGCAAACTTTCCCTCTTAGGCTTATCTTACCTTAAGTGGCGCCTAAAACCACCTCACTTCTTACCTTTCGATAAACCATTTCACCAAAGAAGAAAACCTCTAGAAAAAGATCAAGGGAGACATGTATCAAAGGATCTCTTAGAAAATTTTTTGTGAGAGAGAGCCATGAGGGTGGGCTCATGGGGAATTTTGGAATAAACAAAACTTTGCTTATTTTAAAATAAAAATTTCATTGGCCCCATATGATAAAAGATGTCCAAAGACATTGCTCTAGATGCATAGCTTGTTTACAAGCTAAATCTAAAGTAATGCCTCATGGACTTTACACACCCTTACCGGCTCCCTCCGCTCCTTGGGTAGACATAAGCATGAATTTCATCCTTGGACTTCCTAGAACCGAAAGGGGAGCGGACTCTATCTTTGTGGTGGTAGATAGATTTTCAAAAATGGCTCACGTTATACCATGCCACAAGATATATGATGCAAGCAACATCGCGATACTTTTCTTTAAAGAAGTTGTCCATTTACACGGAATTCCCCAGTCCATAGTCTCTAACAGAGATGTGAAGTTCCTTAGCCACTTATGGAAAACATTATGGGCAAGGCTAGGAACTAAACTCTTATTTTCTACCAGATGTCACCCCCAAACTGATGGGAAAACATTGTGGGCAAGGATAAGAACACTTCTTCGAGGAAATCACAAGTCTTGGGATGAATACCTACCCTATATTGAGTTTTCATACAACTAGGTGGTTCAAAGGACCACCAAGCATTCTCCCTTTGAAGTTGTTTATGGCTTCAACCCCTTCATACCCCTTGATATCTTGCCCTTATCATTCCCTTGTTCAGTTCACAAAGAAGGAATAGCAAGAGCGGATTTTGTTAAAAAATTACATGAGAGGGTAAAGGCCAACATTGAACATCATTCAAAGGAGTATGCTAGTAAAGCCAATAGGGGCAGGAAAGAAATTATCTTTGATGAAGGTATGCTTCATTTGAGGAAGGATCGCTTTCCTACTCAAAGAAAGTCCAACCTTAACCCCCGAGGAGATGGTCCCTTTCAGGTCCTTAAGAGAGTAAACAACAATGCATACATATTATATCTCCCTGAGGTCTATGGTTTCAGTACTACCTTTAATATTTGTGATTTGATCCCTTTTGTAGGTACTGATGAAGAGGGGGAGGACCTATCAGATTTGAGGTCAAATCCTTCCCAAGGGGAAGAGATGATGCATGCTCCCCAAGCAAGGGCCCTATCACAAGGGTCATGGCTAGGAGAATAGAAGAAGACATGGCTAGAGTAGAGGGAGAAAGATCTCACCTCCATATGACCATCAAGTTATGCAAGCTATGACTTATTTACTTGTAATTTTTTTTTTAGGAACCTAGGATTTTATTTTGGACATGTATTAGTCCATTTAATCTTCTAGGAGGTGTCTTAGTAATAAGAAGGGGGGTAAGTTTAGCTTTTGGGCCTTTATTTAGGAAATAAGGGGGTAGTTTGATAACTACACCCTTTTTTCCTAAATAAAACCCAAAACTAATAAAGGACTAATCTTGGCCCTTGGATGAGGTAGCTTGGGCACCAATTCTCATCTAAAGAAGGGGATTGATTGAACTTTTGGCTTCAATCCTCATCCCTTGGATGACTCCTTTTAATCCTAGCCCTTCCTTTCCTTCTTGACTTGCCCAAGAGGTTAGCTCCTCTATAAAAAGGTGCTCCTTTACACTCTTGTATTTTTTACACTTTATTGAATGGAAAAACCTTGAGTTGGCCAAAATTCTCTTAGTGTCCACCCTTCCCTCTTTAAGAATTCCTTAGGTTTTTATCAAGGGTTCCATCCCTTGTGGCAAACTTTCCCTCTTAGGCTTATCTTACCTTAAGTGGCGCCTAAAACCACCTCACTTCTTACCTTTCTATAAACCATTTCACCAAAGAAGAAAACCTCTAGAAAAAGATCAAGGAAGGCATGCATCACCAAATTACCTCTAAATTCCCATATAAAAATTCACAAAATCATTCCTCTATTCTTTCCATCTTGGTCTACTGAAGACATACCATTCCCGCTTCTGAGTATGAATCATCTTCGTTACCTCTCATTCTTTAATCTACCCCCAACCCCCTTATGTTCAATGTGATCTCCTTCATGAATGCCCTACAACCCCCCTTCCCCCCACTTGATTTCTATCTTTCACCCCCAATTTATTCAATCTCTCTAAAATATTTGTATCTTCACCAAAGTATACACCCAATTGTCTTCCTATCTTCCGTTCCTTTTCTACAACTTTGTGCACATCCCTTTTGGTGTAATCCTGCCTAGCAAGGAATAAAGCTAGGAAGAATAAAAGAATGGACATGCCTTGGATGAAGCATGAAGAGTTAATTTAGGTCATATTCTATTATTTTGTAAATAATTAGCTTGTAATTGCATCATTTACTCTTAATAATTTTGTGGTGTAGTTAGTTTTATTTTAGGCCTTACATTTTGGCCCATTTTCCTTATTTTAGAAAAAAGGTGCCACTAGCATTTTATATTGAGTGTGAGCATGAACAGTTGGCTTTTTTGGGGAGTTTGGACTATGGTTTTTGTTGTCCACAACCCCTAGAATGTTTCTCACACCCTTCTAAGCACACATGAAGCATGAGAGACAAGTAGGACCCCCCTGTCTCCCATAGTTGGCACCATTTTCTACTCTCTCTCCTACATGGCACATTTGAATTCAAATTAGATTTGGAGGGACTTTACATGACACTCTCAAATTCAAATTTGAATTCTAGAGGGATCATAAATCCTAAATATTAGGACCTTGTTTGGATCTAGTTAAATTAACCAATTGTTAATTAACTATTAGTCTAACTAACACTTAGTTAATTCAACTAATCCTCCTCTTAATCTTTATGAGTTGGACGTCTAGTCCCTTAAGCCCATAGCATAAGATTCACTTCTATAAATAGGCAACACCACCTCTTGTATCATTTTAACACTTTTATGAATAGAAATATTTTCTCTAAATTGAGAGTTCTTCTATGAGTGTTCATGTTCTCTCCAAAATCGTGAGAGTTCTTCATTGGCTCTTATCAAGGGTTCCTTCCCTTGTGGCTAGCTTCCTCTCAAGGCTTATCTCTTCCATAAAGTGACACCTCTCATCACCTCTATTATTTTGTCTTCCACCTCCATTTCTTCAATAAGAACCTCTAAGGAGCAAGATTAAGGGACAAGCATGACAAGCATCTCAAGCATCTTTGAGGATGCACCAAGTGGTATCTAGAGCGTAACTTCTAGAGGTCATGTTTTTCTACTTTACTTGTCCATTTCTATTGTTCATCTTCTTCTAATTCTTTAAATTCTAGTTCATTTATGTGCTTCTGTATTGTTGCTTAATTTTTTTTTTCATGTCTAGTGTTGTTTGTGTAGCGGTTTGGCTTTTTTCTAAATTTCTACGCATCTTGCTTATTTGCAAATTTTGTTCTATTGAAATGGCTCCAATCCTTGATTGAATCACATTTTTGTTGTTTAAGATCTTCATTTCACTGTTACAATTTTTTTTGTGCTGAATTTTGTGCATTTTGAAGTCCTAAGAAACACCTTACCATAAAACCACATCTCTGTGTGAAAACCACAACATTGTGCCCAAGTGTTTTGGATTTCATTTTGCAATTTTTCTTTGGCTGTTAGGTTTGCTTAAATGTTCTGCAAATTCCCCTTCAGGTTTTTGGATTCTTGCTTGAGTAAGTGGCCTAAGAAACACTTTGATCTAAATCCAGACGACTGTGGCGAAATCCACAATGTTGTGGTCAAGTGTTTTGGTCTCATCTCTTGCAATCCTTGGTTCATTTTGGTGTATTCTGTTTTTACTCTATTTTAGGTGCTTTTAATTTTGATTTTATGTCCTAATGTTTTGTCTTAGAATTTTTTTTAGTCCTTTTATGTCATATATGTTTAGCATCTTAAATTTTTCTAAAAAGTGTGTTGCAATACTTCCTGAAATTGAGGTTCTAAGAGAGGTTTCCTCTCTTATTCTAAGCCTCATAAGAAGAATCACATACTTTTAGATCAAGCATGTTCCTAAAGAAAATTTTAAAAGAAAATTATAGCTCAATTTCTTATTCATATTTTAGTGTCTTGTGTTGAGTTTGTTTGTAGCTCTCTATGTACTAAATTTTAAAGTGAATTTACATTAAGGAGTCCTTGAGTTTGGCATGAACATAGTGAGCCAAAACTTATGTAAACAAGTAGCTCTAAGTCACAATTAAAAGCTCTTGGTGCATTTCCCAAATACACTTCTATTTTAGTGCATTTTGAGTGCTTTTACCTTTTCATTAGTTTCAGTTAAGTAAAATTTTGTGGCCTTTGCTTAATTCTATGCCTAAGCATTTATGTTCTTCATATTCCTCACAAAATTTGACAATCAAAATTATATTAGGTGCACCTAAAAGAAGTTAAAAAAAAAAGAAGTAAAAAGAAAATAGAATAAAAACAAAGTGCAAAAATAATACAAAAGTATATAGCAAAATTTGGTGCACCTAATAGCAAATTAAAATCTAAAAAAAGAGTGCTCTAATTTGATTAAAAAGTGCTTGAACTTGTAGTTATTAGTCTTGGCCATAATTGATTAAAATTCTGCAATTCTGGAAATTTTTTTGAGTCATTTTACATTTTAGTCACTACTCTGCTCTAGAACTTTTCTAAGATTTTCTTTAGTTGTGCCTACTTCTTTCCTTGCCTTAATTTTAGTTTTTCTTTATCTTTATCTTTGAGCTATGTCTCTAATCATATTTCTACTTGGATAGTGTCCTTTCTTAATTGTGCATTTCTTTATTTGCTTCTACTCTTGCATCCTTGGTTGCTTTGGTGATTGTGCCACTTTGTGTAGGGAAGCCATTGGTTTGGGAGCCTTCCACAAGGGTAGCATATTAAGGAAGAGTTGAAAATCCAAGGAGAACTTGAAAAAAAGGAGGAGCAAGACACATAGAAAGTGATACACTTGGTAAGGAAAGCTTAGGAGAGAAGACTTGAAGACTTCTCCTTTTATTCTTGTTAATTCCTTGTATTAAAAAACCTCTTGTTTTAGGAAGTATTGGATGCCCCTAAATTCCACTTCCTTTTGTGTTTAATAGTAGTAGATTTTCGTTTTAGGTGTGAAGAAGAATTGGTACACTTCTCCATACCTTAGGTGCACATTTAGGTCCCTTCCCTTTTAGTTTCTGCTTTTAGTTACTTGTTAAAATGCTTTTAGTAATGCATGGAGTTCCAAGGACTCTTGCACTTGTATGAATCACGTTTAGGTTAGTGCTAAGTGTGTTTATGTGTTTTTTTACTTGGTGTTTGAGTTCCAACGAGTCTTACACCTTTAGGTGAGAAACCAAAAACAAATGGTGAAATGAGTGTTTATAGTTCTAGTTTTTCCACCACCTTGTACTCCAACCTATACTCCTTATCCTACTATAAGTATGAGAGAGAAGCAAGAGAAGAGAAAATCAAGAGAAGAGAGAGATGAGAGAAAGATAAAAACAACAAAAAGAAAGAAAAGAAAGAAGAGAAGGAAAAGAATAGAGAAAAAGAGAAGAAAAGGAAAGAAAAGAAAGGCAAGAAAGATGGGAAAGAAAAGAAAGAGAAAGGAAGGAATATTCGGGAAAAAAGGAGAAAAAAATAGAAAAAGAGAGGAAAGAGAGACAGAAGAGAAGGAAAAGAAAGGAAAGAGAAATAAAAAAGTATTGGGAAAAAAGAGAGGAGTATTGGAAAGTGAGAGAAAAAGAATAGAGCAGAGAAAAGGGAGAGAGACCATACACCTACCCTTAAAAACTCAAAAAAAGAAATACAAATAGAAAAGGAGATTGGTAGGAAGAAAATTCTTAGTGAGGATTTTACGATGATTTCAAAGAAGAAACATGACATAGAACAATCTTCCAACCAATAATTAAAAACAAAATTTGGAATTGAGATTGTGCTAAAAACTTTTGAGCACATTGAATCACCATCTCAACTTCAACTTGATTATGATTCTCCATCAGGCACTTTAACAAGTGTTGGACTTGGGTCATTACATTTTGAGATTAAAGAATCTCAATACCAACACTTAGAAAAAGCTAAGAGGGAAGTAAAGCTTCAAGAGGGTTACTCTTTGGATTCCAAGGGGGACCTTACTCTAGAAACTGCTCTTTTGGAGAAAGGTGAAAATGAAGTCTTACTGAACAATTCACCAAGTTTTGAACTTGAGCCTAGATCAATAAGGTTCAAACAAGAGTCTCAAGTTCAAAACTTGGACAAAAGTGAGAGAGAAGGAGGTCTTCAAAAAGATCACTCCTTAAATCCTAAGGGGGATCTTATCAAAGAAACTTCTCTCTTAGGACAAGTTCAAATTGAGGTTGTGTCAAAAATCTTTGAACTCATTACTCCACAACCTTTAATTGTACTTCAAGCTAAGATTCCATCAAGTGTTGAACTTGAGCCATCATTTATAAAGCTCAAGCAAGAATCTCAAATTCAACATTTGAATGAGAATGAAATGGAAGTTGTTCTTAAAGAATAATTTTTCTTGTCATCCAACGAGAATCTTATTGAAGTTGAGGTTGTGCCTACATCCTTTAATCATAATGACCCATAACCTCAAGTTCTAGTTAAACTTTTCCTTTAAGCTTAAACAAGAGTCTCAATACTTGGATAAAGTTGAGAAGGAGGATAATCTTCAAAGTGATTATACCTTGGACATCAAGGACGTCCTTAATGAAGAGAAGTTTTCCCTTGCACAAGTGGGAATTGAGGTTGTGCCATACCCTTTGAGCACAATGAATCACAACCTCAAGTTCTACTTATTGGAGAGGCCAAGATTGGCAAAGAGATTGGGCTACAACCTTTGAAAAACCATAGTCAATCTCAAGTTCAATTCAAAGAGACCATGCAAGAAGGGTCTACTCTAGGCCCATCATTATCTCTTGGGGTGCACAACAAGATAAAGCTTATCTAGCCTTTTTGGACAAGTGCTCCAAAGCACCAAGACTAGTCTCACCACCCACTCCTATCCAGATGAGACTAAAAATTAGGGCTATTTTAGTTATTTTGTCAAAGGAACACTGCTATGACTTCATTTTAACAGGGGTAGTGAGGATAGATGATATATGATGCATTTGGGAGAAAATTTTGTAAAAGAAAGGTTTCTATAATGAATACTGTTGTTCTATAGTTGTTTTAGAGATTATGGTTCTTTATGTAAGAACTAATTCTGAAAATTTCTCATAGTTAAGTAAAAGCCTTTGACAAATCTATGCATTTTCATAATTGAATTGGGTGAGTAAAGTGGTTGTTACATTAAGTGGTATCAAAGCAATTCTTCTTGTTAAGCTTAGAGTATGAGCTTGACTATTGCTTGTTTGTTGCTTGTTTGTGTGTTCTTGCATTCTCTGGTGAGAAACAGAAATGCAAGATAAGTAGATTTACTCTTGACCCTCTATTGACAAATAGGAGTACAAGATAAGATAGATTCATAGGAAGATTTCAGAATCAAGGACAAAGGCTGTGGATCTATTCTAAAGGATTGTTGGACAAGAAAAGAAAGTTAGTAGTTTACTAATATTGGTAGAGATAGAGTGGAAGTATGAGGTAAATTCTAGGTAAAGTTTTGTTTAAGGAAAGACTTGGTATTTAAGAATGTCATTTGTGACTTGTCTCTTTGTCTTGGGAATTGATTTAGGATGTGCCAATTGCTATCTGTAGTAATTCTCCAATTAATGTATTATTCTAAGAAAGACTAAAGTGATGAATTTCCTTTCAAGAGAAAAGGGCAGCTAGACCAAACATTACACAAGAATTGTTGGAAAAGATGGCAACCGTATTAGAAAACATGAATCAAGGTCATAACACGGAACCAGCAAAGTATAAAAGATTAGAAAACTTTCACAGGAATGATCCACCTAAGTTTAGAGGAGGATTCGATCCCGGTGGTGCTCAATCCTAGATGGATAAAATTGAAAAGATATTTGTTGCAATGGAATGCCCTGATGTAGATAAGATTACATTTATAACCTTTGAACTTAGCGAGGAAGCTAAAAACTAATGGAAATTCACTACACAAAAATTGCAAGCTGAGGAAAGACTAATTGCTTGGGAAAATTTAAGAAAAATTTTTTAGAGAGGCTCGAAAGAGAAAAGAAGTTTCATTTTTTTATCTGCACCAATGAAGTATGCCTATAGTGAATAAGCTGCAAAATTTGACGAGCTATCAAAATTTTCCGTTACTTCAACAAAGGAGTTGATGAACGCTCACGTTGTTTGAACTTTGAAAGTTGACTAAGGTCAGATATCAAGCAGGCAATCAAATATCTGGAGATTTCTTCTTTTCCCATTCTTGTGAATGTGTATAGAATCTATAAAGACAACACAATGGCTAGACAAGCACAATGGAAACAAAGAGGACGCCAAAGGAACAAGAAAAACAAACATTTCAATAAAACCAAACCATACTAACATCTAACCCAAAACACTTCTGGAAAAAATAGTTTTTCTCTTGTTAATACATCCAGTGCATCTAAACCTATCAAATGTTTTCAGTGTGGAGGACTACCTATGGCAAAGGCTTATGTTCTTACCTTCAAAAAATGTTATAGTTATGGTAAACCAAGACATTACCACAATGAATGTCAAGACCCAAAAAGGAAACTAGCAGTAGAAACAACAATGGAAAAAAAAGGCAAGAAGGAAAGTCTAAGACAATAGGTCGAGTTTAAAACATGAGCGATACTGGAGTCATTTAGTCTTGTGACCTAAACTAAGGTAAGCATAACCTGACCTTGTATGACTTCGATGTTACTCATCGTTGATGTCACTTGATTACGTAGGATATTTAGTTACCTATTTTCTTGTGTCCTACAATTTATATTCTTGTAGTAACTCCATATGCATGTATGAGATTGTTGTATCTGCATCAATCCTCAGAACTTACCATAAAATCTTACTTGTTACCCTATTCCAATTGAATATTGTTTTGGAAATTGGACTAGTTGTCTCTTAACCATATCCTCTTAAAACTATTATGATATAACGTTGACTTTTGAAGTAGCCCTAATGATTAGTAAGTTTCCACAGTATATAACTATATAGAATATTTCCTAGAATTGTTTGTGGGAAAAATAAAATTTTTCCATAGATTGATCAAAATTATTATGGCCATAGCCTCTTATGGAATGCTACCTTTAGAACTAGTGGAATTGAAGGTTCATTAGGGTGATCAATGAAAAAGAGATTTCATTAGGACTAGTGTTTTCCTTAAGAAATATCTTGAGGATAGTATTACGATTATTGAGAAAAAGAATTTTTATTTTATTAGAATAGGACATGTAATCCCCAGGGATAGAATTATAGGTCACCTTTCCAAGGATGACGTAGCAATAAAAGAATAACTAATATCATGGGGGTATGTAGTTCCCTAAGATTGGTAGAACAATTATAGCAGATCCTTTGATTAAGTCAACCTTTGAATAGAATAAGGGATGTAAAAATTAGTTCTAACAACCTAAGGAATAACAGATATTGATTCTACTCGATCCTTTTGAAGAAATTGAGGTATATTGTGATGTCTTAGGACAAGAATTAGAATGTGTGAAGGGAGAATAGTAGCTTGTGTATCAGGAAGCTAAGAACACATGAGGTCAACCAACCTAACCATGACTTAGAATTAGCTACAGTAGTATTTGTACTTAGATTGAGAGACATTACTTGTATGAGGCAAGATTTGAGGTATTTAGAGATCATATAAACTAGAGATACCTATTTGATCATAAATAGCTAAACATGAGGCAGCATAGGTGGATGGACTTCCTTAAAGATTATGATTTTTAATTGCAACATCACATGGAAAAGCTAATGTAGTAACAGATGCTTTAGGTAAAAAATCATTGTGTGTGTATATGATGATTAAAGCATTTAGAGATTTGAACTTATCCGTAGCAATGAAACCTAAGAGTCTATACCTAGGTATAATGATAATTTATAGTGAATTTTAGAACAAATAAGAAAAGTCCAAGGAAGAGATATATGATTGCAAGAGAAATTGAATAAGGTATGGAAGGAAAGGAATTAGAATTTCATAAAGACATTAGTAGAATTATCAAATTTGGAGATAGAGTGTGCATACCTAAAGAAGAAGGAATAAGAAAACTAATGTAACAGATACTTTAAGTTGGAAATCCTTATGTGTGGCTATAATGATGGTCAAGGAGTTGGAGTTGATAGAATCATTTAGGGATCCAAATTTGTCTTTAGAAGTGATGCCCAAGAATCTTTACTCAGGAAAGTTGATACTAGACGAATGTCATAAGAGTAGGCTAAGTATTCGTCCAAGAGCCAATAAGATGTATCAAGATTTGAAGCCAATAAGATGTATCAAGATTTGAAGGGATGTTTTGGTGGTCTGGAAAGAAGAAGGATGTGGCTGAATTTGTAGAACGTTGTTTAATATGTGAACAAGTTAACGTAGAACATCAGAATGGTGCAGTGGAAGCGTGGTGTGCCTTCTAACCTTGTGACAAATAGAGATCCTCACTTCACCTCAAGATTTTGGAATAAGTGGCGACAAGCTTTCGGGATTAGAATTAGACTAAGTTCAACCTATTGCCTAGACTGATGGATAAATATGAAAAAACCTGACCTATGATGTATTTCTTGAGGGAATCAAGGATTAAAGGATTAAACAACTTTGGGGTAAAGATATACATTTGGTGAAAATATTGTGAAGTTAGCATGGAAATCGAGATGCCACTTGCAGTTAGAATAAACGATGAGAAAAGTGTACTCTCACTTAATTCATGACTCATGAATTTCGGGGATGAAATTCCTAAAAAGGAGGTGAAAATTGTAACACCCCAATTTTCATAAACATGTTAGTATATAATTTTAGGTGTTAAAGTTAGAAACCTAGTTATCATAGACACCGAATTTTGTCCAGATAAGACTTTTAGCCAAAAAAGGATGAACAAGAAAAGGATTCAATGAACCAAAGGTGGACATTGATCCATGTGAATTGTAGTACAACAATTCAAGCCTCAACCAAAGGATTCAATGGACCAAGGGGGATTATAGTTCGTATGAATCGTAAGGAAACAACCCAAGCTGCAACCAAAGGTCTCAATAGACATTGATTCATGTAAATGGTAGGACAACAATCCAAGCTTCAACCAAAGATATCAATGGATCAAGGAAGGATGTTAATTCATGTAAATTGCAAGACCATAGATCAAACCTCACTCTATAACATCATTAAACCAAAAAGAGTTATTGGTTCAAGCTTAGTTTCGCTAAGCCATGACGAAATCACGCCCAGAGGTCACTTAGAGAATGAATTTTCGCTAAGCGAAGTCCCATGACATAAATAGAAATTCATAAATTCGCTCAGTGAATTTATTTTCACTCAACGAATTTTTCTATGCAAAGGCTATAAAGTTAGGGTGCTTGGGTGCATTTTGGGAGTAGAAAATTAGTAAGAAAGGGAGAGTTTTGGAGAGAGAGAGCTTCTGAGAGGAAAGGAGATAGAAAGCTTCAAAGAGAAGGAAAGAAAGAATTCTTAGTAGGGAGGTTCTAGAATAAGGAAGTTAGGAGGAAGATTGAAGTTGTAGAGGTTTTGCACCACTCTGAATCAACCTCTTATCAAGGTAAGGGGGGAGTGGGATTTATAAACCACATGAAGTGTTAGTCTTAATAAACTATATGTATTTATCACTTTTATTTTGTTATTACTTTATTGATCTGTTGGTATTTATTTCTTTTGCTTGTTATTTACTCCATATGTTATTTCTAGCCCTCTATTTATGATTTTCAATTATAGTATGATTTTTTTAGGAGTTATTCCTTGTTGAGTACTTTTGATATCTTCGCTATGGCAAGTGGATTGTTTATATTATAACTATGGTCATTATTGATTATTCATGAATTAGGAGATGGTTCTGAGAATCTATAAATATCTATTAAGGTCTTTTTGGAGGATAGTTTATGAATACTTTTGTGGAGGATGATTGAAATATAAGTCTTTAAAGATGTAATAGTTTTATAGTTGTGGTCATTATTGGTTATTCATGAACTAGGAGACCGATCTGAGAATTTTTATATATCTATTGAAGTCTTCTTAAGGATAATTCATGAATGATTTTGGGAATGATGATTGAAATATAAGTACTACTTGAGTTATGATATTTGATTTATGGTTAATAAATGGTGTTTAAGTATGGTGTTATATAATACGTAGTTGTAAAATTAGAATTCCTTGAGGAATGTGTTGAAAAGTTGAGAGAAGATCTTAGCAAAAAGCCCTAGGTTCCCTAGTGTAGGTATCATACAAGTATATGTATGACATGTTTTGGAGAATTCTGATTTAGTGTGTTATGGGGTAAAACAGGATTATTGGAATATATCCTTTTCATACTAAAAAAGAGTTCCCAACAGCAACTAGTTGGGGACTAGCAAGTGGTCGAGGATTAGCACCTTAAGACTGACTTATGGGGTCAGGCTCATATATCTGGTTGTGGACTAGAATCTCATATATTGTCATGGGTCAATACTACTTGGGTTGTTTTGAAAGTGTGTTTGAAACTAGCCAGGGGCTAGGATGATGTGACTGGTCGGGGACCAACATATAGTTAAGGGCAAAGACTACTTGGGTTGTTTTCTTCAAAATACATATATGGTTGTGGTTAGAAGAGGATATATGTCTATCAATTACTTCCCAAACATAATCCTTGATGATTGGGGTAAATCATCTTGGATTAGACATGGATCTATACATAGAGCCAAGTGGGATTGAGTCTAGTAATAAGATGAGTGAAATTGAGTTATATGATGAGATTATGTGGAACCGAGTCTTAGGTTAAACCTTAGGCCCCCATGAATTGTTAGTTTATTAAGATTAACATTTATGGTTTATAATTACACTACTACAAAAATAGGATTCAACATTAGTTCTAGGGGCAAAATAACATCTGTTATGAACTGATGTTGTATTTGTAGATGTAAAAATAAAATCACTCTCGGTTTCTTAGAATCAAAGTAGTTCGCTACCTACATCGGATATGAAGAACCGATGTTGATAATGACATGAAAGTGATAATAAACCTACATCATTTTTTAGAGTGAACCGATGCAATGTTAATAAAAACCTACATTGATTACTCTAAGAACCGAGGTTAGTTTTTGTATTTTTTTTTTTAAATAATTCAACCTGTAATTTAATTATATACAAATCAAATACATTTCTATCAAAACAAATACAAACTTTGTACTAATATTGGAATTTAAAATAACAATATTTTTTCTTTTTAAATAAAAGGTGAGACTTCAATTATTTAATATTATGTTTTTTAGCTCAAAGCTATATTCCAATCATTTATTACTTTTACACAACAACTTAATTAGGCTTTAAGAGAGTTACATTTATATTATAATTTATTATGTTGATAATTATTATATTTAGATATATTCAATATTTGTTGTCATTTTTTACCCTTCAATTCACTTTTCTTTGCTTTTGTTTTACTTAATTTAATTTATTAATGTAAGTTGAATTTTGTTGTGACAAGGATGGTTGCAAGAAAATCCTAGTGTGTTTTAATATTACTTCAATTATTTATTAGTATAGTCGAATATAACATTACATAGTTCCTAGAAATAGTTCAGTATAATTGAATTTTATTGCTATATTACGAACTACAAGGCTCAATTATCTGTGAGATTTCTCACGGGAAAACACTTATTATTTCCATGAACCAAAAAGGATGGCATGCACAATAGGTTGGTCCTTCAATTTCCATAACAATCAACTAATAATAATGCTTATAATTATTGTTCAACTTCATAGTAGAATATGCATATGTAAACATGACTTATCTCACACCAAATATCATATGATATTGTTTTGTACGTTCCATTAACTACTCCTATTTTTGAATATTAACTCATTTACATCTTTGCATCCAACTCATGCACTTCTTAGTTTCCACTTTCAATTTTATTTTCTAGAGATGTTAGATTCCTATAATGAGTTATGTAGAATTTATTACGCTAGACATGGAAAGGGATTGGAGCTAAATGGGCAATGGAACAGTGCTGTAACAAGAAAGTGAAAGTATCAATTTTTATATTCATCATATAACATTCACATTTACAAATTCATAACAAGAAATATTTGAGAGTAGGGTTAACATATTTGAAAAGCATGCCCAACTTATAGTCTAATCCAGACAGACACAATGTAAACCAGTACAGAGAAAAAGCAAGGAGAAAATAAAGAAAAACCTAACATTGTGGTTCATGAGACACCAATTTGTTAATATTATATTACTATTGTTATTGTTGAATGTAGGAGGACATTTAAGATGGAAGTTGTTAATAGAGAAAATAAAAAATAGTTTAGATGGAATCTAGAGAATTTCTTCCTCTGTAATTCCACTACAGCTCAATCATAACATGAATCGGAACTCACAAAGGCAGAGACAATAACAATGTAAAACAAATCACAAAATCTAGAATTGCAAGATCTGAAAACTCTATCCAAAACGACAAAGGGCAAGAGATGAGTCGCAAAGCATAAAAATCACAAAGGAAAAGCTACAAATCAAAACCGTCAAGTGAGATTGCAGTGAGAAAACTATGATTGCAAAGAGAAAATTGTTAATCAAAGTAGCAAAGACCAATCAGAACTCTAGGTAAAGGAAAATGAGATTTGAGATTGCAACTAAGAGTGCAATAATGCAATCATAGCAGCATAAAAAAATGCTAGGATTTGAACCTACTCATAATACCATAATAGAAAGAGAAAATGTAGAATAAAAATAGAGAAATGTATTTCTGAGAAGTTCATTTGCGAAGACGAAATCTCATGAAAAAATAAACCAGAAAAGAACATAGGTTTTAACACGAGGGTTTTGCGAAGATGAAAGTTCACAAAATTGAGGGTTCACAAAGACAAGCTAGGGTTTATGAAACTAATTTATGAGAGAGTACGAGTGAGAGAGAGATGATTCAATGGCGTGACTTTGTGAGAGTGAGAGTGAAAGTAAGGGTGAGATTGAGAGGGTTTTATAGAAACTTACAGTGAGGGAAAGCTTCTTCAATGGCAACGAAATAGATGCTTCTTCAATGGCAACAAAATAGAAGCAACGAAATGAAACGGAGAGCTTTTTCAAATGGAGGGAAAGGGAAAGGGAAGAAGAAAGTGAGTTTTATGAAATAGGAGACGTTTAGAGCGTGAAGAACGTATGTTTTGTTTTTATTTATTTTTAAAATAAGACTTTTTTCCTACCGCGGTTTACTCTTAAACCGATGCAGGTTTGATTTTTTTTTTCAGCCTACCATGTGTAAGCCTAAAACCGCTGCAAGGTAATATTTTTAATATTCTACCTACATCGGTTAAAGGGAATCCAATGTTGACAATTTTTTAATTATTTACAAATTTGATTTTTTCCTACCGCGGTTCACTCTTAAACCGATGCAGGGTTTGATTTTTTTTTTATTTCAACCTACTGCGTGTAAGCCTAAAACTGTTGTAGGGTAATATTTTTAATATTCTACCTAAATCGGTTAAAGGGGACCCAACGTTGACAATTTTTTAATTATTTACAAATTTGAATTTTCCTACCGTAGTTTACTCTTAAATCAATGCAAGTTTGATTTTTTTTTATTTCAACCTACCGCATGTAAGCCCAAAACAGTTGTAGGGTAATATTTTTAATATTCTACCTACATCGGTTTACGGGGACCCGATGTTGAGAGTTTTTTAATTATTTACAAATTTGCCACCGCACATTTGTCTACATTGGTTATTAGATTGAACAAATGTAGACACAACGATGTTGAATGTGATTTTTCTAGTAGTTTTATCTCACTTCTTTGTGTGTTTTCTCTATGTCTTTCTATGCATATGTATTCGGGATATGAATAGAAGAAAAGCCGGATCAGACAGTTGTGATGGGCAACTCTAAAGATTCACTTTATGCTAGATATTATATGATGTTTGGTATTAAGCTACTCTAAATGCTATTTTAGTTATTTTGTCAAAGGTCCGCTGCTCTGACTTAAGTTTAATTGGGGTAGTAGGGATAAATGATATATGATTTATTGGGGAGAACATTTTGTAAAAGAAAGATTTCTATAATGAATATTGTTGTTCTATAGTTATTTAAAAAGAACTAATTTTGAAAATTTCTCATAGTTGAGTAAAAGCCTTTGACAAATCTCCGCATTTTCATAATTGAATTGAGTTAGTAAAATGATTGTTATAAAGGCTGCTCAACAAAACCATGTCATTGAATAAGAAACCAAGAAAAATGCTAACAGAAACTTATTTGTGTTGAGCAAACCTTGTCACCCAGCGATAATCTTGAAGGATTCCTAGCAGAAACTCTTTTGAGCCTAGTGAGAAGCTTTGCCATGTGAAGTAACATGACATATTCAATACTAACCGCCCAGCGAGAGGTATTATGTCTGGAAGTAGAGTTAGGAGGTTGTCACTAAGCAAGACATTGTCGCTCAGTGAGATGTGCTTCAGGATCATGAATTTGAGCATGTTAGTTAAGCGAGAGATGCATTGGGCAAGATGACTTTCAGTAGCCCAATGAGATTAAAAGAAAACTTAAGAGGAAGAATTGTAATTCTGGTCAGAAAGAGAGAGAAAGAAGTGCAGAACTGAGACATCAAAGAGGAAGTGGAGACCAAGATCATTTTCTTCAATTTCTTCCCAATCTTCATGTATTTTCCATTTTTATTTGTTGCTCATGGCAATGAGTAGCTAAATCTTTCTTAGTTGGGAGATCAATGTACTGTCAACTCTTTTGTAACTATTGAATCATTCAATCAAAGGTTATTTTCTTATTTCGTGTTTTTCTCTATTCTTAATGCTTGATTTTTGTTTGATCATTCTTTAACTCATTTGAATCCCTCAAGAGAACTAGAAAAGGATCTCAAGTGAAGGATTTGAGAAAAACATTGTATAAACCAAATATTAAGGAATGGAACAGTGTTTATGTTTATCTGTTTTTTGTCTTTTCCTTGATCGATAACTTAGCTATGAATTGAGAAATCGGTTATTTCATTAATATAGTTATGGTTCTCTCATTGAGGAATCGATGTTTGAATACTTTTTCTGGGAAAAGAGTTTTAAGATTAACCAAAAATAACGATTTCGTAGTTTACAAAGAGTTGAATAGGAAACTGAAATCCCAACATCTATTTCTATTGATTTTCTCATTATACTTTATCATTGCTTTTCTTTACTTAAACACATTTTTACTCTTGTTCATATACACCTTTTACTTAAATGCTTATTGAATCATTAAGTTTGGCTTAGGATATGGAATCTTCTGAATATCAATTAAATTCCTATGGAGACGATCTAATTTTATCAAATATTACATACGACTAGTGCACTTACTCGTAGTAGTGTAGAAAACATTCAATAAGGTTTGAGTTTATTTTTTCATCCCATATATCTATTAAACCTTCCAAACCCTTCTTTGGGTGCCTTGTACTCCCTCTGGACTCATATATAGATAAAAATACCTAATCTTACATATATTAAGAAAGTTAGTTAAATTCATTTAATTTTATTGATTTGATAGAAAAACTAAAATATACTTCCTAAATCATCCTTAATAATTCTCCTTCACATGTTTGAAGTATTTACATAAGAGACAACACATTTCGTTACTTAGTCAAACTTTGTAGTAAATATTAACATCATATCACATGATCTGATGTCTTCTTTGAGTTAAATAATGTGTTGCTCCCATTTTTTGGAATGAAAGAAAAAAAGTAGTGGAAAGGAAAAAAATAATTATTTGCACCCTATATAAAACAACTTGTAATCCTTTATAGACAAAAAAAAATTCTTTATACTTTGTAAAAAGTAAAAAGTGAGAAGATAAAATAGATTTTTTAGAATATTACTTATCATTATTTGTTCAAGAATTATATTTTTTTAGAAACTTAGTTTTTGAGAACTTAAAAATTTAGTATTTTTGAAATTTTTAATTAAGAATATTTTTAAAGAGTTAACATTAAATAGGATTCTATTCGTAGGAAGTACAAAGAAAATAGATAATAGAAGTAAACTATTAAGTACTGAATTTATTAGCACAAGCCTCCTTTCCTATAGAGTCAACTTTTTCTTAAATGTATGTTTCAACCAGTGGTTGGTTGTCATGTCATGTGTTGCTTCTACAAGTATTAATTAATTCTATAATCAGGATACCAAGGACAGAACATGCCCCACAATTAAGAAAATATTTCGCAGCACTTAAAAAAAAGTGAGGTATATTCACACCTAACACCTTGCCCTTGTAAAGGGTATTTTTTAATGTGCATCCAAATCATATGTTAATAATTATTATTTAATTTTTAATGTAATTTTTTATATATTTATTATGTAAAAGAGTGAATATAATTAAAGAATATTAAATTTATTTTTAATATAAATTAATTTTTAATTTTAATTTTGTTTTTTTAATTTAATCTCTTTAATTTTTATTTCTATATTTTTTTTTATTATTTTTAAATTTTTTCATATTATATTTTTAAAAAAAATTAACTCAACAAAACGTATATTTATTATAAATATAATAATGTTTTTTTTATTTTATTTTTTTATTATTATTTTTTTATAATATTGTAATTAGTTTTAATAACAAATAAAAGGTGATATATAATAGTACGACAAAAGATAAAATAGTGTTCAATTTAAAGTTTTTAATGTTTAAATTTAATACAATACCTAGTTAAAAAATATAATAATATTAAACATTATATTTTAAATGGAAATGTATTGTATTAAGTTTATTATTTTTAAAAAATATAATATAAATATGTAGAAATAATAATATAAAAAAGTGCAAAAATAAAAATTAAAGAGAATTAAAATAAAACAAATTAAAATTAAAAGTAAATTTAATGTTATTTAATTATATTTAGTTTCTCGTATAATAAATACATATTATTGGTACGATGTGGCGGAGTCACACGTTAAAAAAAATGTTTATAAAAATTCACAATAAGTTTAAAAACTAGTTAATTGGAAGCTTTTAAAAATGACCTTTATTGCCTATAAGTTGGAATATTGTCTAGCATGTGCCAAGATGAGAGAATTGTCTGCACATTGAACTGTCGAGAATTTCAAGTTATTAGGTATCTGTAATGAAACAATTATCCCATGATCCACTGTCAAAGCTACTAATGTTGACAACATAGTAACAAGAAACAATAGGTGTGTAATGGGATCACCCTCATTAAGACTTCTCTTTACCTTTATTTATTCTTTTTCTATTACTCTATCATCTACCAAACTCACCATTAGTCTCTGCCTCCATTAAAATAAAATTAACACTAATCCCAAAAATACATATAAAAATATTCATAGACGTACAGTTATTTTTTTAACAACACCTTTTTATTGCCCATGCTCTCCTTTCCTATTTATTTTCTTCTTTTTTCCCTCATCATTCATCAACACCTAATTCCCTCTTTCTCTCTCTCTTTAATTTGTACATTCTTATTCTTTTAATTAAATAATTACCATTGATCCTAGGGTCTTGAGATTGCAAATCCAAGTGTTTATTAGATAAGATAAAATATTCTGCAAGTAACAATTTGTGCTGCCATGTACTAAGTGGAAGAGAACTGGTTACATCTTATGAACATGTTTTTAATTTCAATTTATTGAAAACCATATATTAAAGTCGATGCAATCTATTATATTTCAATTTAATCAATTACGTGCTCGTATATGACAGGTTGGTTTTTAATTTACTTAATTATGTTTTAGTTCTGTAACGTATTCTAACGAATTTTGTATTTGAGTTCTTATTTAATTTTTGTTTTATTAATTGATGACCAATATTTTTATTTTATTATTAAATTCTCAGTTCTTTTACAGAATTTATTTTAATTTGTTATTATGATTTTTTATCCATAAGAATTAAACATAATATTAAAAATTTATATATACTTATACACAATTTAGTCATGATTTATATATATACTGTTATATTTCATCTTCTCATCAGGAATAGATCACCGAATGCTATGATTTTCAAGTGCACTATTAGTCAACAAGAGGTTTTAATTTTTCACATGTTAGCAATTCAAATTTGACTAATATGAAATCTGAAATTCAAAGATTTCTTATTCAAGGAAAGAATAAGATCACCAAACTATATCAAACCAACTTCATGAAGAGGTCCCCGTCGGCGTCAAACCTGAGGTAATCGAAAGACGCACACCGGGATCATTTCTGGTGTCACAATGACATCAAAGTCGTTCATTTCTTTTGTTTTAATTTTTCATTTAGTAAAAAAACACATCTAGATTATTACTTTATTATCACTTCATTTTTATTTTTATACTAATATTAGGTTAGTTATTTGTAAATAATATTAATTTTACATCTTGTGTGCACGCGTTTTGTCTAAGTTGAGGAATCAACCTACCTTTAATTATTATAGCTTAATAACTTTGTTTAAAGAGGATATTTCTCTTTTTAAAATAGACTTTTTTATTACATCAACAAAATTGTACCATTTTTCAACTGTGCCTTTAAATCAAAGCTAAAGATAGATATTATTTAATATATTTCTTTTTGAAGACCATCAACTTCCTATAAGGGAGTAGCTTGAACGACATCCTTTTGATATTAATTTCCTATGGTGGTGGGGTACGTAGAGCTATAAGAAATAATGGAAATATTGAAAAGAGTTAGGTTAATTTATGAGAAGTGTTAATTTGTATAAATAGTTGGGCTTAGGTGTTCCACTTTGCAAGAGTGAAAGCAATGGGAAAGAGCAAGGTTCTTGTTGTGGGGGGCACAGGGTATGTAGGAAGAAGGATAGTGAGGGCAAGTTTAGAAGAAGGGCATGAAACCTATGTTCTTCAACGTCCAGAGATAGGTTTGGACATTGAGAAGTTGCAGATGTTGCTTTCATTCAAGAAGCAAGGTGCTCACCTTGTGGAGGCTTCTGTTTCTGATCACCAGAGTTTGGTTGATGCTGTGAAACTTGTTGATGTTGTCATTTGCACCATGTCTGGGGTTCATTTTAGGTCTCACAACTTGTTGATGCAGCTCAAGCTTGTTGAGGCCATCAAGGCTGCAGGGAACGTTAAGGTATGCCTATTATACCATAATGTGTCTGCTAATACATTACTTCTATTCCTTCAATTTTTATTTTTTTTTTTGTGACCTTATATTATTATTATATACACTGATACACATATATTTATTTTTTAATTAGAATATATGTTGATACTCTTAATGTGCGTTATCATCCAAAATAACTTGCCACTCATTTCAACTAAGAAACACAAGTAGCTACGTCAAATAGCTAGTCAAATGGAGCCCTAGCCGTGCAGTAATTTGGTTTAGCAGCCACATGAAAAGAGTGGGTCCAAAGAAATTACATTTGTGTACGTGTTTAATAACGTTTATAATCCATAAGTATTTTATATATTAAAAACAAGTTTTAAAAGTATTTATTTATAATTTTTTGTTTATGTAATTTTTAAAATACTAATAAATAAAATCAATAAATTTACTATAAATAAAAAATTGTGATTAAATATAAATATAAAAATCTTTATACAACTATCATGTATACCAATTACCCTTTAAAAAAAAAAGTGTTATTAATGTCTGCTAATTAGTGGAAATGAATTGAAAGGTCACAAATCAATCATAGATGCGTGAATCATGAGTGTGCTCCTAACTGATATGATCGAATTGACGAATTCCTGTGCAGGTTTGAAAATCATCTTAACCTTGATCATCTGGCCCAGCTTAATAGATATAATGTGACTGTAAATCTAGTAATGAAAATAAAACTTTATAAAACAATTTTATATTTTTATGAAAATTGTATATTTAACTTTTGGTTTTTGTTACAGCTATTATATTTAATTTACTTATTGAAAACTTTTATTTAACACTTCAATCAAACCAGTTGAATCCTCTGTTACTTCCTCTCAACTCTATATAAAAGTAAAATAGTTTAGCTGTGTAGTAAACTTAATTAATTTTTATTTTATTTAATGTTATTATTTTTTAAAATATTTATTTAATTATAATTATAACTCTTTTTTATTCTCATATCAAATTTTAAATAAAAGATATTTTAGAAATAAAGATTAGTATATATTTTTTTGTCAGTATAAAATTAGATACTTTTACTTATAAATGAGTTAAAAAAGAATACCATTTTCACGATCATATGATATACATATAAAATTTTAGTTAAATTGAAGATTTGAAAATTAATATTTATTTATATGTTAAAAGTATATGTAACCAAAACAAATATTTTATGAGTATGTTAAACGTTAAAATAAAGTTCATTGATGAAATTAATATCAAATACTCGAGAAAAATGATGTTATGTAATCCATAAAATCGATTTTACTTTGTGACATAAAATTTTATTATTTTTTATTGATGGTAAAATACCAAATAACCTTTAAATCATATATATTTTCTACATTTAATCTAATTAATGTGAACTATCTAACCAACAGTTAGATTAATTAATAAAACTCAATGTCTATAAAAAATTAAATGGATTTAGATTAAATATAATTTACACATCATCCTTCCTAAAAGTTGATGTAGTTATCTAAATTATCTCTATCTTTTTTTTATATACAGATATATGAAAAATACATATAAATATAAAAATTTACTTTTCATTTTAACTATATATTTTCTTCAAATCTAATAATTAAAATTAATTTTAACCATTGTTAAAAATCACTTTTGTATTAATGTTATTACCATTTTGATTAAATAATTAAGTGTTGAAGATAAATAAATATATGTTATTACCATTGTTAAAAATCTATTATTGACAGCATTGGAACAGTACTTTTTTTCTCGAACTTTCAAATAAATATATGTTAACTACATACTCTCGTCCATTTCTTTTTTAAGGATAAAAGTCCACCTTCTTAAATTTCTATTTTATTCACTGTTTCAATAAATAAATAAACATTACGTCATTAATAATTTTTTTATATTTTATATAATTTATTAAATATTTATATAAATAGACAAATTCCATCTTAGTTTCCTTAGGAGATATTATATATAATATATTAAAAGAAGTTTTTTTTCTGAATACTAATTTGTTCTTCATAAAATTATCAACCCAAAAAGAAAAGAGGAGGGGGATTTGTGGGACGAATATAAGTGTGTTTGAAAATTATATACACCTGAAGATGAAGGTTAAATTGTTAATGATATTCTCTTGGTAGGAAGGAAATGTCCAAAAGAGCATAGTTAACATTTCTCATATTTGAATCACTTTTTTTTTTTTTTTTTTTTTTCTGTAGCGTTTCCTGCCTTCAGAATTTGGCATGGACCCTGCACTTATGGGACATGCACTTGAACCGGGAAGGGTCACATTTGACGAGAAAATGACTGTACGGAAAGCAATTGAGGATGCCAACATCCCTTTCACTTACATTTCTGCTAACTGCTTTGCGGGCTACTTCGTTGGTAACCTCTCTCAGATGGGGACCCTCCTCCCTCCACGAGACAAGGTGCTTCTCTATGGTGATGGCAATGTCAAAGGTAACTAAATTTTAATATTTATAGTAAATCTATAATTATACTTTATAGTCTCCTACTGTCATAATGTGTGAAAGTGTTAATAGTTTATGCAATTAAAACATATGCACTTGTGGTCTAATACTTTATACTAATTAATGACTTCCCAATGCAGTTGTTTATATGGATGAAGATGATGTTGCAACATACACAATCAAGACAATTGATGATCCTCGAACATTGAACAAGACAGTGTACCTAAGACCACCAGAAAACATTCTCACTCAAAGGCAGCTAATTGAGAAGTGGGAGAAACTCACAGGAAGCCAACTAGACAAGTCCAGCATAAATGAACAAGACTTTCTTGCTTCCATGAAAGGTAAAAATAAAAGGAAAATGATTATTGAACAACCAAACTTGAGAGGGATTGGAAGAGAAGGAAAATAAGTGATTGATAAGATTGGTGGTGATATGAGGTATAAGGAATAGAAAGAGAGAAATGACAATTGTTGGTGGAGTATTTCTAGATTAGGACTGTACAAATATCTCTACTCAAAATAAAAATGCACCCCAAAGAGAAAGCAAACTAAATTATTCAAGTGATTCATTCATACCAACAAAAAAATTTACTTTGGTTAATGTGAATTTCAGGTTTGGACTTTGCTAGCCAAGTGGGAGTGGGGCATTTCTATCATATTTTCTATGAAGGTTGTTTGACAAACTCTGAAATAGGAGAAGGTGGAGAAGAAGCGTCAGAGCTTTATCCAGATGTGAAATACACGCGCATGGATGAATACCTAAAGATTTATCTGTGATGAGATTATAAGCATGAAAAATTATACATTTTGACGAACCAAAACAAAATGGAGTTGTTACCATAAAATAATTGAGCAAAAAGAACTATGACCTTACTTATAAGTACTTAGTTTGTTGTTGAATGGTCGGTAATCATGTTTGCTGTAATTGTGAAATTTTATTTTTCGTCTAATTAATTCCCCAAAAAATAGGCTAAATAATGGTGACCTTGATTACTGTTGATAGGAAGTGAAAATAAAAAAAAAAAAAAAAGTTAAAAAAGGTTCTGGGACTGAGATTTTTAGCAGTAACATTAAAGTTTCAGAAAGCTAAACACACTTTCCGTTGTTGAAATTTATAAAAAAAAAAAAATACAAATTCATGAGTCTCACTCATAATAGAATGAGTCTATTAATTTTGTAATTTTTAATAAATTATTAAGGGAAAAATGTTGGAAAGCATGTTACTAAATCTCTTAAAGTTTTTAGGATTTTGGTCACAACCAAAAGCGAATTAACCATACTCAATTATATCAAGTGTCCTTTGGAAGACAAGGAAAGGAATGGTTAAGTATTGTATTGGTATGTTTTGATGTGTCTCCCAAGTCCCGATTGTTGCTAAAACATGAATGGCAGACTGGTTCCAGTTAGGAACTCCCTCGAATAATGGTGAATTTGCATCTAAGTTTTGTCTTATAGAAAATTGGGAATAGGCAGTTTCCTTTAGAAAAGGTACTAGATGTAACAGGCTGTCCTGGTATGCAACTTCAGTGAAAATTATTAAGAATAGCTAGGAGAAGGGGTATATATCATTCAATCTAATGGCTAACTTAACATGTGAGAATTCAAAAGATTTATAGCCTATACGAAATCATATTGGCATCCATTTCAGCTCCACCACCTGAAGACACAAGGTCATTGCTACCTTTGATGTTTAAATCAAACTGTATTGAACCCCCTTGAACCTTGGGCTTATGATCCCTATTTTGTTCTCCCCCTGTGCCCTCATAATGGAAAGCTGAGTCATGGCTCTTACTATAAAAATCATTCACTTCTATTATGTTTTCTTTGCTATCTTTATTCACATTTTCCATGAAATTGGTCAAAGCAGAGTTGAATTCAGTCAATTGAGCTCTTGATGCTTCAAGACTGCCTGGCCCATCCAGGGAAAGACTCCTCTGGGCCTTCTCTAACACTGCTTGCAAATACTTTCCTTGGGCTTCTATTCTCATCTGCAACTTCTTTTGTACCTATTGGCAAGAAAGAAGGCTTGCACAAGTGAATTAAGACTTTCAACAGTTGATGTTGAACCACAAAACTTTGCTGGAAAACCACAACTTACAGAGAAGGACTTGGTAAAACTATACTTGTTAAAAATGATAAATACCTCCAGCTGCTCTTCAAGTCTTTTTTGAACTTCAATCTGACGCCTCAGTGCTTCTGCTATTGGAATTTCTCTATTTTGGTTACGAAAATTAGTTAGGAAAATGAGAAACTAAACAAGCTCACTGTTTCATTTACACAATTGTTTTTTGTTTTCATGACGTACACAAAACGAAAAATGCTAATTAGGGCATAAGAAATTTAGATGAGAATTTGTCTCGTGGAAACTATAGTTATGCACATAATCTAAAACATACCCCCCTTCATGATCACCTCTGTAACTGGTGTTAGGCGCAGAAGAACGATTATTAAAATTTACATACGAACATCCTAAAAAGAAACAGAAACATGGGAAAGAATATTATTATATTATCAAACATTTCCAGATTGTTTCTTCTCTATTTAAATAAATAGCTTTGTAAGGTAAATTGAACGATAAAATCTCTATGGGAGAAGTTGGTCCAACTATTCTACATAATTAGTTAAAATGTTGCATTAGATACTCAATGTTTATCAAAACTTGAAATGGACTCACCATTATTTTCTTTGTGCAGATCTTCATTTTGTTTCCGAGCCTGCTGTCCAAGTCTATACTTCTGCAAATTAACAAATAAAAAAAATACCAAATTAAGCCACATTATATATATATATATATATATATAGGTTACATAGCATAAAAAATTATGTTAAAAAAAGAAGATAGAGAAAGCCGACTCATGAATTGGTTTTCTACTTCAAATATTCCAAAATATTCATTCTTCAAATTCCAAAATAGCATTGATAATATGGAATCATATTTTGTTTACATACAGCGTTTTTTATGGTACTGATTAATTAAAGATATTGTCAAATCAAAATATCTTATATTCACCCAAAAAAATCAAAAGATCTTATACTCTCTCTTCTACATTATTAAGCGGAATCCATTATATGTAAAGGGCAGAAAAAAAAGAGAAAAATCTGATTACCTGTAAATGGCTCTTCAAATGATATAGTGTCAGACCTTTCAACCCCATTAACCTCAGAACAGACTTGGGAGTCGCTTCTGAATACAAAATAAACCGTTTCATATTAATGTCGTTTTCTGACACCAGAAAACCTCCACAAACATTAAGCCAGAAGATTAGAAAATATTTAAAATGATAGACATTGAGTAAACTAATGTCAGCTTAGCCCACAGATTATGAGTTGTACAAAACCTCGAGAACAAAAAACATGAACAAAAGTGGTTGGATATTTCGATTTTGTATTCCCTCAATGGACAGAGTTTTGTTTCTTAAGAAAAAAAAAAAAACGTACACAAGTGGCAAAAACCGATGAACTTGAATTTATTTATATGCAGAAATGTCGTGATACATGAGCATGCTGATTATACAAATACTGGTTTGCTTGATAGAATATATGAACACCCCATTGTTTTCTCCCCTTCTTTCAACATCAGTTGGAACCAAAATTTATCTTGAAGTTAACTTTTGCGTATCAACAACAACTAGTAATATAACTCATCAGAGTGAACCAAATGCTAAAAGTTTGGATAATTTGCATAAAGTCTTAAATTCAAATTTCATTATGGTCATTGTAAAAAAAAGAAAACTAACATGATGAAAGAAAAATGAAAAATATTAAACATACTATCGGGGCCACCAAGCTTTGTGACTGCATCCACAAAGCGGTCATGAAGATCTGCTGTCCACCTAAGCCTTGGTTTGGGGTCTCTTGTCATGGTCGTGACCATTCCATTATAACCTTCTCTTCCTCCACCCTCCATCATTCACTTCACACTTGACTCACTTGTGCTTCACCTTCAAGTACCCTTGTTTTCGTTTCTAGTTACAAAAAAGCAAATTGGAACAAATCCCACTTGCAGCTTTTACTTTATACCTCTCTGCCAAACCGTGGTTCATTCTATCCGAAAAGTGGGAAAGAAGAAAGGAAAAAGAGGAGATCCGTGTAGTCCACAAGAAACAAGATATACCATATACCCCTCTGCAACTGGTCACAACTCACTATGGAAGAAGAATCTCTAAATTCCACAACACACCCAAAAGAAAATCACACTCTCTGGTTGTTGGCAATGATAACCTATTGGAACTAAACCAAACAAGTCAAAGAAAAACAGAACAGAGCATCATTGATTAGACGGGAACAGAGAAGCAGTGTTGCTAAAAAAGAAAGAAAAAATGGCCCAACAGCGTAAGAAGCAAACACTGATAATAATAACAAAAGCATTAAATACGGCTCTTGATGGACTATCATATAATGCTCTTTTGTAACAGTAATTAAATTATTTTGTTGGTAGTGATAAATAATAATTATGTGACTAATATGGTATGATGAATCAAGGCATCGTTGAGGTGCAATGCATTGTGCATGTAAATGATTTTAATTTTAATTTAGTCTTAATAATATTATTATGAGGGTGTAGAAATTAGGAGCTAATAGAATTGTTTAGTTTGAGGAAGGAACATGTTAGAGGAAATCTCGGCGACGAATCCGAAGTAACATGGTGGATACAACGTTTTTTAATCTAGGAGACGGGAGCTGAAAGACTAAGGTATTTTTCCCTGGGGCGTTGGATGGGAATAAG
This sequence comes from Psophocarpus tetragonolobus, assembly GCA_037954015.1. Taxonomy (NCBI): domain Eukaryota; kingdom Viridiplantae; phylum Streptophyta; class Magnoliopsida; order Fabales; family Fabaceae; genus Psophocarpus; species Psophocarpus tetragonolobus. The sequence goes on from CM075689.1 coordinate 76,123,605, forward strand.
GTATGATCCAAGGGTGAATGTTGAGGGATAAGGGGACACGTGGAAGATTCGGAGCAAAGAGAAATGGACCAAAATTGGATGAGAGTCCAAAAGAGAAAGAGAAGGTGACGTAATTTAGAGAGGGTCACATGGATTGGAGGGAGAGGAACGGAAGACGTTTCGCTTTGTCCGTTAACGAACAATATTCTCTCTCCGCCGGAGGATCTAATATCTAAAGCCGATAAATTCTATCCTTCTCCACATTCTTTTTTTAATTTTATAAATTTCTTCTCTAAAATCTCTCCATGCCCAATTCACCCTCTTATCAACACATACTGAATTAAATATATTCTTTTTTTCCCATATAACATCAATGAAATTAAAAAATGGATATAAATAATGTGCAACGAAAAACGACAAAATAATGTTGTATTCCGTTATATCCCAAATACTATGTTATCTTGGTAAAGAATTTGTATAAGGTGGTCCAATAATAAAGAAGTTATTCCAATCTAATACTATGTATATATAATAAAATTTTAGTAAACCAACGGTTTATGAATCACTGTGTACAAATTCTTTAGATTTTGTTATTACATTATATGTCAAGTATTTATTGATTTTATAGAGAATTAAAAATTTGGTTGGCAATTTTAATGGACTTTCTTCTTTTTAATAATTTTTTTAATTATATTTAGAAGACTTGAAACTGTGTGTTTGAAAGATTTGAGTTTAATTCTACTTGACTATTGTAATGTTGGTTTATTGATTAGAATTGATTCATTTTAAGTGAAAAATAGTTTAAAACATTTGGAATTAATTTTCATTCTTTGTGAGTTTGATTTTTCTTGAGCCATAGGATAAAACTGTGATATTATGTTTACGTAGTAATTTTCTTGATAAATATTTTCGGTCATTTTGGTAGTATATCCCGGTTCTACTACTCTTATTTAGCAAAAAAAAAAGTGCAAAATTATAATTGAGCATTAATTTTAAAATTAAAAATTAAAATTTTAATGATAAATTATGAATTTTTTTAAGAGTTTAATTAGTATACATTAACGGTGTAAAGTAAAAGATTTGTACACTCATATTCAATCATGTCTCTTTGTGTGACTTTTAAAGTATTAATTGATAAGTGTATACTAATTAAACTCATTTTTCAAATAATAACAATTAATTTCATAACTTAACATTTGAATCTATCTAAGTGTATCCCTATTTAGTTGGGCACAATGAATTTTTCACTAGTGAATATAGAGTGTCCAACTGTGCAAGATAATGTAGCATTCTTGGTTTAGGATTGTTTAGTCCGTGAAGAGCTGATAATTGTTCAAGATCTAACACCTAGTGTTAGTTTCTGTCTTTCTTACCCTCTTTTTATCGTCTTCTATTTATTTTTTAATGCCTAGATTTTATTCCTTTTGTTCTTTGGGTCCATCCCTTCACACACGAGAAATATCTCTTACACTGTTTTATCCCATTATTAATTCTTACCAAATTGCTACAAAATTTAAATTATATTTATTAAGAATTAATTGCAGATTTGAAACTCAACCATAAAATTGAAAAAGTTTGTTGATGATTCTTCATTTATCTGTACTTTTTGTAACAATTACTTTCCCTTTGGACAAAGTCCTCTTGCCTAAACTTTCTAAACAAAATTATTTAACAAATGATCAATAATGAGTATTAACTATTTTCTCCACATATCATTTACTAGTTTAGTTGGTTTCCCTTTTTACATTTAGATAATGTAAGAGTAAACTTATTTTGAATTTTTCTTCTTCTTGAAAGGAGAAATATGAGGAAATTAAACAATAATATATTTTTAAAACTTTACAGAATTAAAGAAAAACAAATGTTAAAAATATTTTACTTTTTCTCCTTTATTTCAAAGTCAAATATTTACAAATACACAACTTAAGGAAATATATTTTAATTTTAAATTAACGATATTAGGTGCATTTGAGTAATTTATTTAATAAAAAAAACATTTATTTTAATCAAATAAGTTTGTTTAGTGCGTTTGATTAAATTATTTCTGCTTAAAATAAGCCGTTTTCTGTTTATTTCGATAAGAAAACCCTACTTGATCGTTAAAAAACAATAATTTTAATAATTGCTTATTTCATAATTATTGTTTTTTATAGAATTTTAACATTCAACTTTAATTTAAGAGTATTTTTTAAACTCTAATAACAAGTTAAGAACATTTTTAATTGTAACATCTTGGCTTTGGTTTTCCGCATTATTTAGAAAAAGACAAAGCATGTGGTCAATTACAAAAAAATAGCCGGCAATGTTGTACAATATGAGACTACATGACAAGTTGGCATGGCAATCCAATCTAATATGGATCACATGTTCTGTTGGGCTACAAACTCATCATGGTGGGAAAATGTTCAAAATCGCATGCCAACACCATAGCCTTTTTCTTCGAAAGTTGACAAATTAACTTTTCTTAATTATAGTACCCAACCTTTGTAGCCTTTTCTAAACCCACCTTCTCAATTCAATACATTCTGAAGCCTCCCAGAAAAATGCCACATTTGATAGCCCTCGTCACACCACACAATTTAACATCATGCAGAATCCATCTACGCTATTTATTAGGACTTACAATTTAATTATTATCACCACAAAATAAATTAATTAATTAAATAAATGTACGAAAGCTATGTATGTATTATCTTATCTGCATAAAACAATTCCAGTGGTGCTGATAATTAAGCCAATTGCATTTTTGTTATTATACTAAGCAGTACTCTCCTAGGACCATTCATTTTCCTTTAACTAGCAACAATGTTTTGAGAAACCCATGCACATATGGGTCAATGTAAATCAATTGGCCCAACAAACTCAACTTCTCCTTCAGAAGCCCTGCTAATACTAATCATTATGAAACACAGGAGGTTGTTCTTCTTCTACCATTCAAAAACCAAGCTTGTCAATGCATTCATACAATCAATTTGATCATATATCAGCTTCTTGCTTCTTGTGGTAGAACCTGGAACAAAATTATTCAAATATTTTACGAGAAACAAATTATAGGCTAAAGAAATTGTCAAAAGAAATCTGTATGTCCTAGTATTATAAAGTACAGGAATATAAATACCTACCAGTTTTGAAATGCAAGTTATAACCGACAAAGGAGACTAAGTATTTGATGCTCTAATTGGTTCCTTTTCTTTGAATGAAAACTCTTAAAAGAAGCTCCAGAGATCCATTAATCACATCCCATACAGGCAGTTGGACATATTCGAATCAACCTCTAGCAAAGTTGGAGCACCATGCCTAAACAATTTCCACCATTTTGCCTATATGTTTTAATAACTACGGTAATAAACTTGCAGCATCATAACATGTATCATTATACATTTTAAGAATTATATAGAAACTAACAGTTTAACCAGAAATAGAGTCGTACATATGTTTTTCAAATGTGATTAAAAGAATAATGAGAAAGGCTACTTTTGCTTATTCTTTACAATCCAATTCAAAAGAGGAGAAAAATAGGAAGAAAAGAGTGTGAGAAAAGATGTGATCGAGTAAGGTGATGAAAAGAGATAGAAAAAAAAAGTGGATGTAAAATTGCTGTAAAAACTCTTAAGAATATATATACTATTACACCAAATTAATATAACGCTTGGTTACTGACAATGAATTTAATTTTTTACATATCTAGTAAGGACTTCTTAGATAATTGTCCTATCATTTTGAAACAGTTAAACTCAAAATGAAGACAAAAACATTCAAGTTCAATAATTGATGGTTGGATTGTGATGTCTTTTCAGAATTTATAATTCATGCCTACAACAAAATTGAAGTGGAGCGGTGAGGGGTTTTTGTGTTAAAAGAAAAACTAAAAGAACTCAAAACAAAATTGAAGTGGAGGGATTGAGGGGCTTTTCAAAATATTATGTGTATTATTTGGTTGGCCACCTTGTGGGAGATTTAACTGACAAAAAACTCCTTGGTGTTCTTGAAGGTGTTTTTCAATGTTGAAAGTCTGACAGGTTTCTCTACAAAGATCGTGGTGTAGGTGCATAGTTTTTTAAAAACCTGTCTTTTTCCTTCTATGATTGCTATGTACAACCGATATATTGTTTTTCTAAGATTAGGTAGGGGAACTTTCTGATTAATTAGGGAATTGGACTTTGTCCTTGTAGAGGGGGTATTTGTGTTTCTGAGGCTAGTATCATGTTGTTACTGTAATGTGTAAACATTGTCATGTCACTTCTGGTAACATGGGGTGTATTATTATTGTTGAATAAAATTTGTCTTTTAAAAAAAAAACTAGTATTCATAGATCGGGTTTTTAAATTAGAATCAATTAAATTTAATTGGTTCTACTATATTGAACCGTTGATCTCTATTTGTGTAAGCATTATGGTCGTGGAACTATTATTTTTTGTATCTATTATTACTTTGACAATGTCACATCTTATGCGTTTATCTGTTATATGTTTAATAAATTTTTTTATCCAAAAAAAATTAAAATTAATTGGTTTGATTCGATTAGGATTTCAAAATTTTTTTTCCTAAACCAAACCAAACCATTTCTTTTTCCTTAACCGAACCAACCCATAGTTAATTAGGTTAATTTGGTTTAGTTCACCAAAATCCAATAAAAAATAACTAAAAAATAATTTAATAAATCATATATAACAATTTTATATACAAAATTAGCTAAATTCATTAATGATTAATCTACCAAATTCATAATTTTATCTAAAAAATGTTTAAACATATACCAAACTATAGATTGTCATATAAAATCAACTCAATACTAGTATAACAAACAACTAATTACTCATAATAAGTAAACTAAAGTGTCCAAAAAGAAATAACTATTGTTCAACGTAAAGTCACAAAACATAAATTCATAATCAAGCTAAGTTTTTAAGTCAGACCATGAGCTATAAGGTAAAATATAAATATACATAGAGAATAATTCACATACACTGGCAGTGTAAAGAAATTTTACACTGATATTCAATCACAATTTATTATATTGTCACATTAATCTTAATGTTTAATAAAATTGTCATTGAATTGCACGATTATGAATTTTGGTTGAATGTTAATGTAAAATTTTTACAATAATAGTGTATACTTATTATTCTCATATACATATATATTTAATCGATTCGGTTTGCGTTGGATTGAATTTTAAAATCCTAAATTCATGAACGAAACCAAACATGATTGGTTTTAATTAATTGGTCCAATGTGAGTTGGACTCAAACAAGAAAAAAATTCAAACCAATTTAATTGGTTCAATTCAAATTAGAAGGTTCCTTGATTTGATCCAGACTGATGATGAACTCCCCTATTGCATACATTTAAAGCTATCTTCAAAATAGTTTAACTCAATTTCAATTTTTTAAAGATTTTTTGTTTTTACTCAAACTCATCACTTAACATCACTCACCATTACCCACCACCAACTTCAATCATCGATCAAATTTGTGTTATATGATTTACCAATATTTTACCTTTCTTTCATTTAGGCCCTGAAAGGCATCATCCTATAACTGGAGTTCTATTTTCAAACAATTCTTATGAGGTAGGTCCGCCAATAATAGGAAGATCAATTAGATAGTTTGGGAGACAGTTTGTAAGAGTAAGGCACAAAGAAGGTTAGGGTTGAGAGACGTAAAGTTATTCAACATGGCACTACTGAGTAAGTGGAAGTAAAATTTAAAGGTAAAAAATTAAGGAGAGCTTATGGTACTCAATCTTGAGGTCTAAGTACAAGAGAAGGGGTAAGGGGTGGGAGACAAAAGACCCAAAGTGCTCTAGGTGGTAGTGCAACCTAATGAGCATATAGAAATGACAAGGGATATATGAATTCTAGTGGAAGAATAATACTACAAGATGCTTGGGTGAAATGTGGCAAACTTTGCAATAGAAAAGAATAACATTGTGAAGGAAATGCATGATGATAGATAATGAATTGGAAAGTGAAAGTGGGTACGAAAGAAGGAGCTCTTTGAATAGGAGAAGAGTTTGATTAATGAGTTGGAAAACAAGTTAAGAGGAGTAGAAACTAAGGGAAATATGAGTGATAGATGGGTATGGAATGCAAACGGAACAAGTGTTTATTCAATAACCTTAGCCTATAAAGTCTTAGTTGTTGAACAAAATTCACGATGTGGTGAGTTATTCCAAGTATTATGGGAAAAAAGTATTCCTCTTAAGGCACAAGCCTTGGCTTGGATAGTTGAAAAGGAAAGATTATTAATGCTGCAAAACTTACAATAGAGGAATGAGTGATTATGAATTGGCTACATGTGGATTGTGTAATGCATATGCAGAAATCGAGACACGCCTCTTCCTGGAATGTAATTAAGCGGTGTGGATATGGAACTTAGTCTGCCAATGTTGGGGACTTGTCATTGCTTGCTAAATAGGGATTAGAAATCACTGCCTATAATTTGTGGGGTTGATACAAGAATCAAAGAATTCCACCAAAATATAGAAGGCAATATAGGTTGTCACATTGTGGCACATTTGGAAGGAATGCAACAATAGGATTTTTAGAAATCAGAGTCAAATCGATGAGAAAATAATGCAGAACATTCAGGTGGAGGCTTCGTTATAGTGCACAAAGGGGGTATATTCGTACATGGAATAGTGATGAACCATATGCAGTGTATGTTGAGTGTCAATACTACAGAAGGAATATAAATCGTAGGCAGGTGTTAGGTAATGCAAGCACAAGGAAGGAAAATACAATAACATAAAAGCAAATGCAAGAGAAACAAACGTAGTAACCCAAAGTAAATGCAAAAAAGGCAGGCGGAAATGTTGTATAGGAGGCAAATGCAACATCTCAAAAAAGACATGGGAAGAGTATATGCAATAACCTAAAACTAGACACAAAGGAGACAGATGCATAGATGAAAATGTAGTACTCAAAGCAGACACAAGATAGGCGGACACCATACATTCTAGGTTTCATAAGGGAGACAAATGAGATACCCAAAGCATATGCAGGGGAGACATACACAGAAACCAAAAAAGTTGACACTTGAGAGGTACACACAACTTATCATATGAGGTAATCTTGGCTTACACAATATGTTACGATATTTTCTTATTTCTTATTTAACTTTTTAATAATAATTGGAAAGGCACACCTGTTTTTTGCTTTATTATTTTAATAAAAATTCTTTGACTTATAAAAAAATTAGAAATAAAAACAATGTTGTTTTTTATATAAATTTAAAATTTTAAAATCAAAATTAATTTTATTAAAATTATAAATAAAAAAGAAGCATTAGGTAGCTAGCTTTCAACGTATCATCTATTCATAACAAATGCATTCATCTTTATGCAAGTTAATTAAACAACCCAATGATGTGGACATGCATGACATCCTTACTTCTGAAACAAATTCTCCCATAAAAAGTAAGGAAGAATTAAAATATAAACACTTTCATGGAGAACATGGTGCAAGTACTTAATTATCCAGTTAAGAGTGAATAATATTTGTATTGGGCTACTACAGTTTCTTTCTTAATTGTTCTTAAATATCCCCTTAATTGAATTTATAGCCCTCAGCACATGATCCTATATATATAATAGCAAATTCTAACGAGTTGTAATTCAATTCAATAAGCAATACAACACCAACATAGACTTATCTCACTGGGTAATATCGGTTGCATAAATGATGTGACACCATTTAACGTTATTAAAAACCAAAGCGCAATTCAAAAAGCAAAATCATTTCAAATTTTGAAATTGCTTATGTATGAAGATACTAACATCTTTGCCATACACAGCCTTTGCTAACTTGGCTTGTAATAATTAGTACATGCTTTATGTAATTTCCAAAGAGATGACAGCAAGTCTTGCTGACAAGTCCATCAAGTTAGTCCTTGAACAAACAACGTTAGGGAACTTGTAGGGAACACTCTGACACTCAACTTAGTCAATGTTATTCAATGAAAGTGTATGTTATGAAATTTTCAAGTACTTTAGTGTTGTCTTATATGCTCGAAACATGGTTGATGTGGTAATTAATAACATTTATTGCTCATTAAAGTTGTCTGATAACGGGCAATTTGTGGTGGCTGTATTAAGTTGCTTTGAATTCCTTGCTCATGTCTATTGGATTTCCTGAAAGGAATTAGTCAGTACGGGGTATCATCCGAGTGAAGTTGAGCTTCTATATGTGTGATGAATTCAGAGCTTTGCACACGGGCAATCTCTAGGTGTACGAGTTTTAGGTTGTATGGACGAGGCGAGTTTCAAGCTCTATGTGTGTACATAAGCCCCTCGAGCTCTGAGCCTCGTGAGTAACTAGGTGCTGGAGTTGAGAGACAAGAGTAAGTAGAACTTGAGTATGTGTACATAAGCCCCTCGAGCTTCGTGCCTCACGAGTAGCGAGGTGTCGGGGTTCAAAGCAGAATTTGTAAGGTCTCTAACATGGTTGGTGCCATAAGTGAGTAAGAATGTGACGTGTGATCACCTACTTCCATCAAGTGACATATGATGTGACACGTGGTGGATTGCTGTCGTTGGATTGTAAGGAGTGGGAGACGTTGGGTGTCGTTGGAGAGTATGGACCATTAGATGTGGTTGCGTGTTTGTGTGGGAGCCGTTTGATTTCATTGGCGTGGGTAGTAACATTATAAAACTATTCAGCTTCTGCCTTATGAGGCACACTTTCTTTGCTCTTACTACAAGTCTCGTGGGCTTACCATTCAGTCCGACTTGTAAGGGGTTGTCTTGTGCGAGAGTGTTGCCTTCCGTTGAGGTACATCCTTTTGGTGTTCTTTACTTTACTTCGTGCGTTTTTGCTATTTGTGCTTGTTCCTTAGGTTTAGGGACTTTCTTATTGGGTTTGTGAGTTGTGATTGTAAGGGGAGATGTTGTTTGATTCTGGGGAGGAGTTTAGGCAAAGGAAGGGGAAAGGGTCTATGCTTACAAAGGAGGTAGTGGGGATAGGTGATGTGACCATGCCTAGCCAAGGACCTATCACTAGGGCCATGGCTAGAAGGATTGAAGAAGACCTAGCCCTTGCAGACAAAGGAAGACTTCACCTTCTATGGAGAGTGAAGATATTAGGCTAGGGACTTTAGTTAATAAAATGTAATTTTCCTTTATTTTAATTTTGAGGAGCATTAAGAATTTAATTTGGGACATGTATTTAGTCCATTTTTTATTTTTAGGAGGTGTCTTAGGAATTTAGAGGGTGGATTTAACTTTTTGGGTCTTTATGAAGGAAATAAGGGGTAGCCTTGATATCTACACCCCTCTTTTCTACATAAACCCCCTAAGCTAATAAGAAGGAATCTTGGCCCTTGGTTTGAGAAACTTGGGCACCAAGTTTGATGATCTAAGGAGGGAATTGTTTCTCAATTCTCCTCCCTTAGATCTCTCCTTTTAATCCTACCCCTTCTTTTTTAGGTTATCTTGTTCAAGAGGTTAGCTACCTCTATAAATAAGAGCTCCTCCCTCACTTGTATTTTTTATACTTGAATTTAATCCTAGAGACCATATTGGTTGAGGTTCTTACCTTTGAGTGTCCCCCTTTCTCCTTTGTGAGAGCTTCTAAGAGTTATCAAGGGACCCCTCCCTTGTGGCCTCTCCCCTTTGGCTTATCAAACATAGTATTTGTGGCGCCTCACCCCATTCCTTTCCTCTCCATAAATCCATTTTCCTTCCAAGTGACCTTAGAAAGGATCCTTTCGGCACGTGATCATCAAAGATCACATCAAGTGGTATCAGAGTCTGGTTCTAAAGGTCACGTTCTTTCTCATTTTATTTTTTTTGCTTTGTTGTTTATTTCTTTGATCTCTTTATTTTAAAGTCCTTCATTTTTTGTCATCTCTATTTCCTTTATTGTCTAGTAGTATAGCTTTTTATTCTTGCTATTATATGCGCTTTTGTTTTCTATCTACGCGCCTATGTTCCATTTAATTTGATGCGATTTTATTTGTCCCTTTCTTTGCATCTTATTTTTGTGTTCAAGTTGCTTAATTTTCCCTTGGTTTTTTATGTTAAAGTGTGCCTAAGAAGTTGTGACCATTAGACCCACATGGTTGAGGATTTTTCCACACCATTGTGGTGATCAACTTTGGCCACTTTGTTGTGCCTTTTGTTTTAAGTCTCTTGCTGAAATTTTTGCTCTATTTTTAGGTGTGTTATTTTTTCTTAATCTTGTGTTTTGTCAAATACTAGTCATGTTAGTTTCCTATTTTGTCTCATTTAAATTCCATAGGTTTAGCCTCTTAAATTTTTTACAAAAAAGCCTTCAAAAACAGTTTGAATCGAGCTCCTAAGAGGTGAACTTCTTATTGAGTCTCTTAAGTCTTTTATGCTTTTAGTTCAAGGATATTAATCTCTTTGTTGTTCTTAAATATTTGCTCAATTCAATCTTTATATGTTTCTTGTTTTATGTTGAATTATTAGTAGTTTTCCACTTGGTTTACCTTCACTATTGGTGCCTCTTTATGGAATTTTAGCTTGGGTGAATTGTGTTAGTAATTTGAGCAATCAATTTACTTCAAAATTGCCCTAAATCATTCCTTAAGCACCATTAGTTCAGTGGTATTTGGAACTACTAAGTTGTTTTGCCTTTAGTTGCATGCATTGCTTGAAAATTGTGTGACCTTACTTTGTGCTTATTCACTCAAGTGTTATTATTTCAAGAATCCTCATTAAAATTTCAATTCAACAAGCTATTAGGTGCAGCAAAATGATTAGAAAAAGTTAAAAAAAAATAGAAAAAGTTCAAGTTAAAAAAAAAAAAAAAGAAGATAAAGAACTCAAAAGAAAGACAAATTTGAAGTTGTGTACCTAATAGTAGAAACATTTGATATGAGGAACCAATTGTGATTCAAAAAAAAAATTACTTGAGTAAGCTTTTAGTTTTTGGTCACTTAAATTTTATTAAGTGTGCAACTATTGGTTTCATTTTTTTTGTTTGAGTCTTTTTTCATCTCTACTCTTAGATCTAATCTAGGAAAGTTATTTGTGTGCTACCTTCCTTTGTGAGCCTTATGTTTTCTTGCTTGTCTTTTTTACTTCTTTGAGTTTGTCATTATTTAATCTATCCACTTGAATTTGTGAACCTTGTTTTGTTATTTACCTTTGTTTGTTGTCTTGTGTTGTATTCGGCCTTGGTAAGGAAAGGTTGGGAAAGGTTCCATATATAAAATTTTGGCAAGTCCAAACAAGAGGAAACAAGGGTAGCATTCTTGGGGTGATTTAATGCAACTCAAAGGGGCTTGATCAAAAGGAGACAAACACCAAAAAGCTTGGAGTGAAGACTTTGTTTTATTTTTTTTATTCTTTGTATTGTGTATACTTAATTTTAGATTGGGAGTTTAAGTGCCCTTAAGGCCCTCCCTTGGTTTGTAATAATTTTGGTTAATTTTAGCGTAGTTCCTCGTTAATTAGGTGAAGAAGGGAGAAGTGGTACACTTCCTTCAACACCTTAGGAGCACGATTAGAGCCCTTTCTCTTTTACATTCTTGCACTTTTATTTTATTTTATGTTATTTTGAAAAAACGTGTAGAGGCTAAGAATTCCAAAGACTCATCAAGTCAACTTAGGTGAGAAAACAAAAAAAAAAAGTTTTTGGCCTACCCTTTAGTTTTTAGCATCCAAGCACCATGACTTCCCACACACATTCTAGTGCACATAGTTGTTCATCAAGTAAGAGTGTCAACCAAAGAAAATCTTCTAAGGGAGACACTCTTGAAAACCTTAACTTAGAATTTAGGGAATGGATGGCTAAAGAACAAGAAAGGAGAGAAGAAAAAGAGAGAAAAAAGAAATAAAAGAAAAGGAAAAACAAAAAGAGAAGGAAGAGTTAAAAAAAGAGATGTTGGAAATGAGAAAAGAGAAAAAAGAGCGAGAAGAGAGAAGGCAAAGAGAGAGAAGAGAGGATGAAGAAAGGAGAAGAAGGAAAGAACTAGAAAGAAAAAGAAAAAAAAGAGGAAGAAGAGAGAAGGAGAGGAGAAGAGAGTAAGAGGAGAGATGGGAGGGAAAGTGATAGAAAAAATAAAGGAATTCTCATAAGATCCCCATCTAGGCATTTTAGCTCTAGTGAAGAAGAATACTATAGAAATCAACATAAGCATCACTCTCATTCATCATACAATCATCATTCTCCTCAAGAGAACATAAATCATGCTAGGGAACCAAAGGTAGACCTACTCCATTTTCATGGTAGGGAAGATGTTGAGACTTACCTAGATTGGGAAGTCAAAGTGGAACAACTCTTTCGATGCTATGAAATTAGGGAAGAAAGGAAAGTACCTTTGGCCTCCCTTAGTTTTCAAGGTTCTGCTTTGCATTGGTGGGATGGGTTAGTCAAGGATAGGGCCCGTAAACAAATGCCTGACATTCACTACTGGAATGATTTAAAAACTTGTTTGCGAAGAAGGCACATTCCTTCATATTATGAGAGGGATCTTTTGGATAGGCTCCAAAGACTTAGGCAACATAACCTAAGTATTGAGGAGTATAGACAAAAGATGGAGCTTTTCATACTAAGGGCCAATATCATTGAGGAACTCAATGCCACCCTTGCTAGGTTTTTGTGTGGATTAAGCTCTGACATTAGAGATAAGGTAGAGCTTCTTTCATACTCAAACCTTGATGAGTTGGTAGAACTTTGTGTAAGAGCTGAGAATCAACTCAAGAGAAAAAGCTTTAAAAAAGATTCTCCCTCTTACTCAAAGAGAGACCAACTTAAGGGAAGCTCTTTCAAGGGTTTTCCCAAAGAGGAACCCAAGCATTTTCAAGATACAAAAACACCTCATGTAGAGAGAAAAACCCCTACTACTAAGCCTACTGAGAGGCAAAATAGTATCAAATGTTTCAAATGTCTTGGGAGAGGCCACATTTCCTCTCAATGCCCTAACAAGAAAACCATGATCATAAGGGGACAAGACATTTGTAGTGAGAATAGCTCATCTTCCTCCTCTAGTGAGAGTGAGGAAGAAAGGGGACATACTTTTGAACAACAGTGTGAGGAAGCTTTTCCTTATGAGGGGGACCTCCTTATGGTTCAAAGGCTTCTTGGAAGCCAACCTCTAGAACTTGGCCAGTCACAAAGAGAGAACATCTTCCATACAAGATGTAAAGTAAATGACAAAGTATGTTCTCTCCTTGTTGATAGTGGCTCCTGTTGTAACTGTTGTAGCTCTAGGTTGGTTGAAAAGCTAGCCTTGACTACCATGCCCCATCCCAAACCTTACAAATTGCAATGGCTCAATGAGCAAGGGGGGATGGTAGTCAATGAACAAGTTATGGTTCCAATTTCCATAGGATCTTATAATGATGAGATTCTTTGTAACATAGTTCCTATGGAGGCTGGTTATATCCTGTTGGGAAGACCATGGCAATTTGACAAAAAAGCTATTCACCATGGTCAGTCCAACCAAATAATTCTCACCCATAATGAAAAGCGCTTCAAATTGTATCCTTTGTCACCTTCTCAAGTGGCTGAAGATCAATTTGTGATGAAAAAGAAAAGTGTTGAGGAAAAACAAAAATAAAAAAAAAATACAACAAGCTTTACCCTTAAAGCTTGAAAAGCGTAAAGAGAGAGAGTCGGAAGGTGATGCCCCTTCAAAAGGGAATATTAGTAAAAGGAGCCTATTTGCTACTAAACGTGATTTAAAAGAAGCTCATTTGACTAACAAGCCCTTTTATCTCCCCTTTTGCAAAGAAGCATCAAATCCTTCTCCCATTTTGCATTCTTCTACTGAGAGCACTGCCACAGCCCATGCACATGAGCACCTTGCTCAAGGGGTTCAAGATATTTTAAAAGAATTTGATGACATATTCCCTAATGAGGTTCCGAAAGGACTTCCTCCCATTAGGGGTATAGAACATCAAATTGATTTGGTGCCTGGCGCAAGTCTACCTAATAGACCTGCCTATAAGACCAACCCCATGGAGACCCAAGAGATTGAGTCTCAAGTGAATGAGCTGTTGGAGAAGGGTTAGGTTCAAAAGAGCCTAAGCCCTTGTGCTGTGCCAGTCTTGTTGGTGCCCAAGAAGAATGGCCAATAGAGGATGTGTGTTGATTTTCGTGCAATCAACAACATCACCATCAAATATAGGCACCCAATTCCCTGTCTTGATGACATGTTGGATGAATTGCATGGGGCAAAAATATTTTCAAAAATAGATCTTAGAAGTGGTTACCACCAAATAAGGATCAAAGAGGGTGATGAGTGGAAAACTGCTTTTAAGACTAAATTTGGTCTTTATGAGTGGTTGGTTATGCCTTTTGGGCTAACTAATGCCCCAAGCACATTCATGCGCTTAATGAATCATGTACTAAGGGATTGCCTTGGTAAATTTTGTGTAGTTTACTTTGATGACATTTTAGTTTAGTCTAGGAACCTAGATGATCATTTAGGACATCTAAGGCATGTTTTTTCTCTTCTTAGGAGTAATCATCTTTTTGGTAACTTAGAAAAATGCACTTTTTGTGTAGATAGTGTAGTTTTCCTAGGTTTTGTAGTTAGCACAAAAGGGGTTCATGTTGACCCCGAAAAGATAAAAGCTATTCAAGAATGGCCCACCCCAAAGAGTGTGACAGAGATCAAAAGCTTTCATGGTCTCGCTGGATTTTATAGGCGCTTTGTGCCTAATTTCTCCACGCTCTTCGCACCAATAAATGATTTGGTGAAAAAGGAAGTTCCTTTCCTTTGGGGTGAGAAACAAGAGAAAGCCTTCCAGCTAATTAAGCATAAACTGACCCATGCACCAGTCTTAGCATTACCTGACTTTTCTAAAACATTTGAACTTGAATGTGATGCCTCTGGTGCAGGTGTGGGGGCTGTCTTATTGCAAGGAGGGCACCCCATTGCGTATTTCAGTGAAAAACTCAATGGTGCCCCCCTCAACTACCCCACCTATGATAAGGAGTTTTATGCTCTAATTAGGGCCCTTCAAACTTGGGAGCATTACCTTGCTCCCAAGGAGTTTGTCATTCATAGTGACCATGAGTCACTAAAATATTTGAGGGGTCAAGGTAAATCGAACAAAAGGCATGCAACGTGGGTGGAATATCTTGAATCCTTCCCTTATGTCACCAAGTACAAGAAAGGAAAACAAAATGTGGTGGCTGATGCTCTTTCTAGGCGTCATGCCCTTTATTCATCCTTGAGTGCAAAAATCTTGCGATTTGATGACATTCGGGCTATGTATCCGTTTGATAAGGATTTCGGCCCCATATTTGCTACCTCTGCATCTGCATTTGCATTAAAGGCCCATGATAGGTACTTCATCAGTGAGGGGTATCTTTACAAAGGGAGTAAGCTTTGTATACCCCAAGGGTCAATTAGGAACTTACTTACAAAAGAGAGTCATGAAGGTGGGCTCATGGGGCATTTTGGGATTTCAAAAACCTTCATGCTTTTACAAGAGAAATTCTTTTGGCCCCATATGCATAGAGATGTCCATAGACATTGCTCTAAATGTATAGCTTGCTTGCAAGCAAAGTCTAAAGCAATGTCTCATGGACTATACACACTTTTACCTGCTCCTTCTGCACCTTGGAAGGATATTAGCATGGATTTCATCCTTGGGCTCCCAAGAACCCAACGAGGTGCAGACTCCATATTTGTGATGGTGGACCGATTTTCAAAAATGGCCCATTTTATTCCCTGCCACAAAGTGGACGATGCGAGCAACATCGCAAGACTTTTCTTTAAAGAGGTTGTCTGATTGCATGGTATACCCTCTTCAATAGTGTCAGATAAGGATGTGAAGTTCCTTAGCCATTTTTGGAAAACTCTTTGGGCTAGGCTGGGAACTAAACTTTTTTTTTCCACTACCTGTCACCCTCAAACTGATGGGCAAACAGAAGTGGTGAATAGATCTTTATCCACTATGCTGAGGGCTCTCCTTAAAGGCAACCATAAGTCTTGGGATGAGTACCTTCCCCACATTGAATTTGCTTATAACTGGGTGGTTCATAGAACCACCAAGCATTCTCCTTTTGAGGTGGTCTATGGCTTTAATCCTCGTACTCCTCTAGATCTTTTACCTCTTCCTCTTTCTGTTGCTGTGCATAAAGAAGGAGAGGCAAAAGCCATTTTTGTAAAACAATTACATGAGAGGGTTAAAGTTAACATAGAGTGTCAATCCTTGAGAGATGCTACTTTTGCCAATAGGGGGAGAAAAGAAGTCATCTTTGAAAAGGGCGACTGGGTATGGCTTCACTTGAGAAAGGATAGATTTCCTTCTCAAAGGAAGTCCAAACTTAGCCCTAGAGGAGATGGACCTTTCCAAATCCTTGAGCGGATTGGTAATAATGCCTATGTTTTAGATCTGCCTGAGGATTATGGGGTAAGCACCAGTTTTAATGTTTCTGATTTGTCTCCATTTGTAGGTGCTGAAAATGACGGAGACCCCATGGATTTGAGGTCAAATCCTCTTCAAGGGGGAGGAGATGATGTGACCATGCCTAGCCAAGGACCTATCACTAGGGCCATGGCTAGAAGGATTGAAGAAGGCCTAGCCCTTGCAGACAAAGGAAGACTTCACCTCCTATGGAGAGTGAAGATATTAGGCTAGGGACTTTAGTTAATAAAATGTAATTTTCCTTTATTTTAATTTTGAGGAGCATTAAGAATTTAATTTGGGACATGTATTTAGTCCATTTTTTTATTTTTAGGAGGTGTCTTAGGAATTTAGAGGGTGGATTTAGCTTTTTGGGTCTTTATGAAGGAAATAAGGGGTAGCCTTGATATCTACACCCCTCTTTTCTACATAAACCCCCTAAGCTAATAAGAAGGAATCTTGGCCCTTGGTTTGAGAAACTTAGGCACCAAGTTTGATGATCTAAGGAGGGAATTATTTCTCAATTCTCCTCCCTTAGATCTCTCCTTTTAATCCTAGCCCTTCTTTTTTAGGTTATCTTGTTCAAGAGGTTAGCTACCTTTATAAATAGGAGCTCCTCCCTCACTTGTATTTTTTATACTTGAATTTAATCCTAGAGACCATATTGGTTGAGGTTCTTACCTTTGAGTGTCCCCCTTTCTCCTTTGTGAGAGCTTCTAAGAATTATCAAGGGACCCCTCCCTTGTGGCCTCTCCCCTTTGGCTTATCAAACATAGTATTTGTGGCGCCACACCCCATTCCTTTCCTCTCCATAAATCCATTTCCCTTCCAAGTGACCTTAGAAAAGATCATTTGGGCACGTGATCATCAAAGATCACATCAATAGGGGAGGACGTGAAGTCATTCAATTCTTTGTCACAATCAATGGTGTCAAAGGCGTCATCTTCGAGGTCTGATGATTGCATTAGTATAGTCGTGGCTAGGAGGTTTGGGAATGTGATCTCTTCTAAGGTTAGGGTAGTGAAGGAAAAGGGTGGTAATGAAAAAGGGAAAGTTGGTGTGAAGAAGGTTAAGGGTGAAATGGTAGAGAAAAAGAAAGAGGAAGTCGTGGTTGTTGAAAGTCCAAAGAGGAAAGAGGGAAACCGTAAGAAGGCAAACTTTCCTCATTTGATTGTGCTCGGGAATGAGTGGGTGAGGGATGATGTGGCCGAGTTTAGGAGTAAGGTCGGGGAATCGGTGATTAACACCATGCTGCAAAGTGGGTGTGTGTCCGTTCCTGATAAAGCGAACTTGTTCCTATTACAATATTACACAACGGATGAGTTCGTTTACAAGGGAGGCTCCTTAGAGGTGCCTTCTACGTATGTGTATTGGACCTTATTCTTAAACCTTGGCATTACACTATTGATTTCCAACTTTGAGTTTGCGTTCCTGCTTTACTTAAATGTGGCACCATCCCAATTGCATCCGAATAGTTGGGCATTTGTTGGGCATTTCAAGTTTGTGTGGATGTTTGGGGGTTGATGTCTCTTTGAACAAGTTTTTACACTTTTATCAGTTAAAGTTGGGGACTCTCCCATTGGTTGGGTCTCGTTGAGTGGGCCTAATAAGGGGTTGTTTTCATTGTATTTACGCTCATACAAATTTCAGTAAATCGAAGACCGAGGTTCAACGTGTTCTTCGGGGTGGATGGGAAGCCGAAGTTCCTTTTTTATCAACAAGAAAAGTCGTGTAAGTTCAAATGGACTAGGGGGAGAGTAGTTACTGTTAAGGAAGAAGTCGACATTGCTAAATTAGCATCTCTCCTCTGACCTATAAATGTTCAGATTGTCTTGCGCCTTGGTTATGCTCGGAATGTGGAGTACAAGTTGGACAATGCATATTTGTTTTTTATTTTCCTACTGCATGATTTTTCTATATGTTTATGGGTCTTTGACATTGTTTTTTAACTTTGTATTGCAGACCTCATAAGCAAGAATAACTAGAAATCGCTCAAGGGGAAGTTTGATTTAAGCAAGGGAAATCCTGTGGTAATGGTGGGAGGTGCTAGCTGGAAGAGGAAGCAGGATGACAAGCTGGTTTAGGTCGCTATCGAGGTGACGCCCCTCACAACTGTTGTTACAAAGGGCCACATAGCGGCTGAAGATGTGAGTCCTCCTATCCAAACGACGTCCGGCCTTCAAATGGATATCATTGTTTCTGCTTCTTCGCCAGTGGTGTCGCCCATACTCGGAGTTGTTGGTGTTGTTCTCGCACATTATGTCGTAGAATACTGTGTATCCGCATTTCTCTAAAGGAGGTGATTTGAATGAGATGGAGAGGTTGGAGCATGTTTCGGCCTCCAATGATATCAGCTCATTATCGAGTGTAGAAGTTGAAGCTTTTAAGTGTTTCAAGGCTAAGGAAATGACTCCTGTTTTGACATTCTTTTTCTGGAGCGAATTAGTGTTGTCTAGAGCTTCAATTTGACAATGATTATGCTTTAGAGATCCCAATGCGTGTTGAGCTAATTAGGGTTGTAAATGGGGGCTACTCAAAAGAAGGCAAATAGGTTGGAGGTTGTTCACAACAGGATGAGTATTGAGATGGTCGACCTTAAGAGTGAGTTGGTAGAGCTAAAGATCGCTTTCAGGCAATGGTTATGGCATTCGCACGTGGGATGGCTGCTCATCGAGCCATGTGTGATCACTCAAGTGAGTTTATCGCCAACTCTACAGAAAAGAGAAAATTGGTGACCTCATACATAGAGGACTTCAAGGAGAGGTCAGTCTCTTTACAACAGAAATTGGAGGAGTTGTAGAAGCATTTATCCGAATCAAAAAACAAAAAGAAGGTGTTTGGGGAGGAGTTGGAGGACGCCCAATGATAGGTGTGTATGGACCACACCAATGGGTTCAATAAGGTCGTGAAGCAAGCCATGTTGTTTGGTAACGTGGATGAGGCTCTCTTTAATATCAATAAGGAAGTGAAGGAAGAGGTTGGTAAAGGAAGAAGGAAGAGGAGGAAGAATAGGAGGAGAAAGGTGGAGAGGCCGAGGTTGGAGGGGTAGAGTAGGGTGCAGGGGCTTGCCCTTGTAATAAACTTGTTATTGTCTCGCTTTTGTACTAGATTTACTTTTAGTCTTGCTTTTGTTGACTCGTTTCTTATTCTACCTATTTTATCTGGATTTCACACTTGTTTTTCCCCTTTTAATGAATTATGTTTTGGTCTTTGAATTTTTTTCCATATGGAGTGTCGTCTTGTGAGGTAGTTAGGCAAGTTGTCAAATTTGGCATTTTTAACTCTATGTGTGGTGTTTTTTTATTCTAACGAACTCATTTGGTTATGCGTTTTTCCGAATTTCAATTCCTTATGTGATTTTGCGCTTTGATGAGTTCATTTTGTTGCGTGTTTTTCTGAATTGTCAAGCTTGGTATTTTTACTTTGTTTTGACAATTTTTTCATTCGACTTGTTAGGAAGAGGCTTATGCTTGACCTTGACGAGTTCACGTTTGACTTGTTATGAGGAGGTTCACATTCAGCCTTGACAAGTTCGCATTCAACTCGTTATAAAGAGGCCAGTGTTCGGCTATGGCGAGTTTGTGTTCGACTCGTTATGAAGAGGCCCACGTTCGGCCTTGACGAGTTCGCATTCGACTTGTTATAAAGAGGCTCGCGTTCGGTCTTGATGATTTCGCGTGATTATGAAAAAGCTCGCGTTCGACCTTCACGAATTCTCATCTTATTCATTTGAAATTATCAAAACACATATATGAAGAAACTAAAGAACTATATTTTATTAATGAAGTGGCCTTATTAAAACCTTTCCAATTCAAAAACCTTTTTTTCTTATTGTGGGAAAAAAATAACTGGAGTAGGAAAGAGTACCATATACAGTGCTCTAGCTAAAATAGAACTTCAAGTGGGAGGCATTCCAAGTGTGGGGGATGTTCTTGCCACCAAGCTCTTATAACTTGTAAGTTCCATTGTGCAAGATTTTTGTTATTTGGAATGGGCTATCCCATAGTGCTGCCATGCATTTGGTTCTTTCTTGCTTCTCCAGTCATTCTCAAAATTATGTCGCCAGGTTGGAAGGATATAGGGTCAGCTAGTTTTCATATCTTTTTGTTCTGGCCTTTCATGTCATTTCCTTAATTTTGGCTGCTTCTCGTACCTTTTCAATGAGTTTAGGGTTTAGGGTTTAGGGTTTAGGGTTTAGGGAGGAATGCCTGGACATGGGAGTTTACGAATTACCTCCTGTTGTCCGAGATTATTGTATTTGGGATCCTGTACTTACAGATTAGTTGTATCAAATGAAGTTTTTAATACACTGACCAGTTATATGAGCTACCGCTTTTGATTAAATCCACTTGGTGAAGCAGTCTATGGCAACCACGAGGAATTTTGCTTATCCTTTAGCCAAAGGGAGAGGTCCTAAGATATTGATTCCCTATACTACAAAAGGCCATGGAGAGGTCATGGAGCGGAGGGCTTGTGTAGGCTAGTGAGGTCGGTTGTTGAATTCTTGGCATTTGTTGCATTTTCTAATGAAGCTTCTGCAATCGCTAAGTATGGTTGGCCAATAAAAGCTCGCTCTGAGTACTCCAACTACCATGGCTCCAGCTCCGCTCTGAAATCCATATATTCCTTCATGCAATTCTTAGAGGACATAGTTGGATTATTTTGGATTAAGGGACTTTAAGAGTGGTTAGACAATGTTGCGTTTAAAGAGCTTATCTACAACCAGTATGATGCGACTTGCCTTTCTTCGTAATTTCTTGGCTTCAGCAGGGTCATTAGGAAGGGTGTTCTTGAGTAGATAGTTCTAGATGAAGGGCCATCCATGCAAGGTCACATTGCAGGACAAGTAGGATTTCAAAACATGGTTGGTTGAGGGTTTCTTATATGATGGTTTGGTGTTGCCCTGGCTTCTTGGTGTTGATGAGCTTTGATAGGAGATCAGCTCACGCATTGTCCTCTTTGGCAACATGGGTTATTTCAAACTCATGATATTTATCAATCAAGTTCTTTACCACATGATAGTACCTTAAGAGTTGGTCGTCTTTAGCTTGGTAATCTCCCATTTGTGTTGTTTACTTTCATTATGTAATTATAATGAGTAAATATAATGTGTATTCAAAGGCAAACTAAGTATGCTCTGTGGTGGCGGTTTATGACTCGATTTTCCACATAAGAAAAGTTGTTTTTGGGTAACGTTTGATATTTTTTAATGTATTGACATTATTTTAAGGAATGTAAAGATGTTAAGTTGTGAATGGGTGATATCAAGCGATATTTAATTGAGGATTAATGGATTAGCAGTGTGTGAGATTATGAGGTTAACTTAGTGAAAAGTTCTAATTCCCTAGTAAAGGTATGATACTTGTGCATGTATGACATAAATTGAGAGAGTTGTGGTTATACACTTTATGAGGTAAAGTGAGATTGTTAGAATATATTCTTTTCAAATGAAAAGAATATCGTGTAGTAACTGGTATAAGGATCAAAATATTATATTTAGTTGGGGATTAATTGGTCAAGGATTAGTATGGGAATTCTAGTTGAGAACTGGATACTACACCTGATTGGGGTTAAGAGCTGATCGAGGATCAATATAGTATGACTATAGTTGCGTACTAGAATACTATATTTGATTGGGGGTCAAGAGTCTAAGAATTGACCGAGGGTCAGTATACTATGTCTGATGGTAAGTGGAGACTACTTGGGTTATTCCTTAATGTAAGATTGTGGTGATTGGAAAAGGATATATAGCCAAACAATTTCTTATGATTGTGAGAATCATCTTGGATTTGTCATACATAGTGTTCTATGGATAGAAATGAGTTTAAGGTTAAGATGAGTGAGATAGAGATGTAAAGCTAAGTTCTAGGATGAACTGTAGACCCTTTTGTGTGTCTAGTTTATTAAGATTAACACTTATGGTTTATAAATATCTCACTCCTCTGTTTGTTTTCTCTATGTGTTTCTTTGCATATATGTTCGAATTATGAAGACGATTCAGTTTAGGCAACTGGGATGGATGGTGCTGAAGATAATTTTGTTTATGTTTGATTTGTAGTTGTAAAGATGTTTGTATTTAGTTTATGTTGTTGACTCTTTTCTTAAGAGGATTCACTGCTTTGGATTAGGATAAATTTTGGATAGTGATTCTAGTTGTTGTATAATATATTCTTGAACCTTTTATAAATTTGAAGTTATGAAAGAATTACTATCGTTTATATTCACTCATTTTATTTTAAAGATTATGGTGTTTTATGTAAAGTTTAAGTTTTGAAGGAGTGCAAAGTGGAAAATGAAGAGACGCTTGAAGAAATGGAGAAGCGCAATGTTTTGTTTAGAGGTGCAGAAAAAAGAAAAGAAAACATATGGAGGGTTTTAGGACACGAAGATGAAGAGGTGTGAGTAAAGAATACATGTGTAGATCGGTAAGTCATGTAGGAAACCGGGAGCCAACGACTAACATGTGGCCTCTACGATTTGACGACTTCAAAGAGACTAGACATGTATCTCTGCAAGACGTAACGTCAAACAGTCAGTAAAGATAGCCAGCGGGAGAAACGTGATTCACATTCCACCAGGTCAATAAGTCATTATAAGAATGATCTCCCTGCACGCCTAGCAAGCCTCCCTTTCGGTTCACAAGTCGGTAGATCGATTTAACATCTGGTAAAGTAGCTGATTGAATTTTCCAATCTCTTGATTGCTTCAAGCTCAAGATTGAAAAGCTTATGAAATGGAGGAGTTATAAAACCGACCTAACAATTATGAAGATACGGCCTAAACAACTTCAAGTCACATACAACATGAGGAATAGTAGAGATTAAAGAGAGGAAAGATAGCAAAAAAAAAAGAGATTAGATCTTCTGAAAAAAAGGACGACCGGAGCGATATTATCTCAATTATAACAACAACAATTATATGTTTTTGTAGACTAAAATACTGAATTTTGAAGCAAATGATAGAAGACAAGGCATATAGGGCGTGCTGCATGCATATATATATTAGTCACTGCATGCACAACACTTGCAGGCCCAGCCAACTAAAGACATCTGGAAACATCTGAAACAATGTTTTTTTCCGGACCCTTTACCACATCAAAGACATTATTTTAAAAATGAAAACCAGGCCAGAAGACCACTGAATTAAGAAATTGATCAAAATATGTTGGATCACTATTCAGTCGTCGAAGTTGTACATCCATTTTAAGTTAGCATGGAAACTAATTCATAGACACCTAAAAAAGAGAGAAACATATATAAATAGGTAATATGATATAAAAGAAACAAAATGCATGAGATATATGAAATATATCATTTCTCTTTAATAATGTTGGTACCATAAATAATAGGATGTGATAAAAAGAAAAAAATGACGAATATATCTCCCGTGTACTATATCAGGTGATCATATACTTTTTAGCATAATTCATACTATGACTATTAATAATAAGCCGCTAACACTCTTTCTTCGACCTAAACTCATCATAAGACCATGAAACTTTATATGATTATATTCATATATTTAATTGCAAGCGTGTGTTTTTTTTTTATTTTTATATAAAAGAAAAAAGAAAAATATTTATATATTGTTAATGTAAAAAAATTATCTTACAATCAATCACAATTTCTTTTATATATGGTAAGTTTATTAACTTTACTAATTAATATTTTAAAAGTTATATAAATAATAAATTGTGACTAAATATAACGGTAAAACTCTTTTACACGGTTAATATATAGATGTTAAACTCAAGAGAATATATTTTCTTAGTTTATCAATTAAATACATTTTGTATGTATTAAATTGTTTTATGTTTTATCCTTCTTAATCCGTCCTTGATCACAAACATGTTGAAATATTTACAAAAACTAGATGTTTCAAATTCGGCAATTGTTGTTTGTTCCACAATAAGACTTTGTTTGGCTGGCCCTCCCAAGGGGGTTGAAAAGGCGTAGAGGCAAGTAATGTGTCAAATAATTAGTAAGTTAGTTATTAAGCATACATTTAACCTCACTTTGATGTAGAGTCCAACTCTGAAGGAAGCAGACAAAATTTATAAAAGTTGAAATAATTAAGGAATAGCCACTCACAACTAACATTACACAGTAAACAATGGTTAATAAGTTCAAGAGTGAACCGTGCATCATGTTGGGTATTCTGCAACACTTGCAGAGCCCGCAAATTAAAGGGACCCTTTCGCCCTCAATTTCTTTCATAATTGATATTCAAAACAACGCTGCTTGGAAACATGATTAAGTTTTATGATTAGACACAACAAGGAATTTCAAACTCTGACTTTATTGCCCAGTTGGACCAGGTTAACCGTTAAGCTACTTCCCTGTCTGGTACGATCATATATACCTTCAAAACCTCATTATTGAGAACCAATCCCAAAGTCAAGGATTTTTACATCATTCTCGATTATCACCATCACAAAGCTAAACATAACTGTTGTTCATTACTTACTATAATATGATTATAAATTTCTTTTACCCTGGGATTCTGCTCTAGTCAACCAGGTACGTAGCATTATTATCGACCAAAAAAGTTTTGAGTGGAAGTCATATACATCTGTGTTAAATTTACAAAATTGTTGATTAAGAGGAAATAGTTCACAGCAATTGATTTACAGAAATATTTATTTAGTAACTTGTACTTATATTCCATTTTAAACATAAATATATATTTATGTTAAGGTACAAGTATGAGTGAAGTTCTTATGTTAAATAGAAATTGATAAGTTAAGTAATATATAAATGAGAAAAATTCATAAATTTAATGTATTAAGATTTTTTGTTGAACCTGAAGAGTATTGTCTTATACATTAGAGTCTGTGTTTTAAACTTAAATATATTAGAGTTTAATTGGTATGTATAGATAATGTAAAAAAATTTATATAAACATCTTTACATTATCTGTCTATACCGATTAAACTTAATATACACTCACAATCCATATATACTAATTAAATTTAATATATTATATCAATGACAATCGATAGTAATTATTAAAAGTATGTTTCTTTTCACGTTAAATTATATTCAATATCAAAGCTTCCTATCACAAAAATTACTTTCGATACTTTGATGTTTTGTCTAAAACAATCACATATATTAACAAGTATAAATGTGTTTTTTTTTAATACAATAGATGCATCCAAATATTTTTAAATTGTGACATCATACTTTCAAATTTTAAAAATGTATTGCATGAATTGATAACCCTTTAAAAATAATTGAAGTTGATTGTTAATTGTAACTTTATTGATCGTCACGTGTTAGAAATTAAGTTATATAATACATAACTATTGCTTAATAAAGTTAATTTAACATTTTAGAATTTACATGTGTATTATATTTTTTTATAAAAATTATATGTCACATTCTTTTACCTACTGATAGTCATGTAAACGTTAAAATATTAAATTAGTATTTTATTAAGTAATAAAATATTAAAACATTCTTTTACTGTCAACAAATTTTTGAAAGAGTATTAAGTCACATATTTTTTAAATTTGAAAATATAATGTCTCGATTTTAAAATGTGAAGTCACAATGTTTGAAATTGAAAAAATTTGAGGATACTAACTGTATTTAAAATTTTTTTTGTCAGAGGTTTAAATGGATTGGTGTACGTTTCGTGGTGTTCATTAATTAATTATCATTTTTTACTGCATTAATTAATTATCATAACACCAATTAAAGTACTTCATTTATTTATAGTAGACTATAACAGCTCATAATCATGTACTAGCATTTCAATTGTACCTTCATATGTGATATGTTGTTTACACTTTCTCCATCTTTTGCCCTCAACCTTTCTTTTGAATATTTGGACCATTTTTTAATCGACGGATTGAATGAATATTATACACTCCTTTTCAGTAAGTGTAGTTAGTCCCATCTTATGTTGGTTTTACAATGGAATTTCTTTTAAATTATGGCTGAGTTCATCAAATTCTTATAATTAAGCCTACCTATCAAAATCGCAAATTAATCATAGGGGATCTGTTAAGATGGATCAAGAAAGGCCTAAGTATATTCACAAACTCAAGTGGTTAAAAGACATTATTGCTAGTTTTATTTTAATTTCTTAAAATATTAGATGAAGACATCTGTAGGGTCATTATTTTAGTTGTTAGTGTTTTTTTTTTATATAAGTGTATCCCTCTTTACTTATCATTATAAATGAAAATATCAAGTTGTCATTTTTATCTTCTTTATAGTTCTTTTTAATGATAGATTTTAGGAATAGTTCTTTTTATCAATTCATGTTCTAACCAATCAATAAATGTCAAGTTATTTAATGAATTTTTTTTCATAATTTTTTAATATTTTATATAGCTCATTAAATGATAGCGTTTATTAATTCGTTGAGATGAAAACTAAGACACCCATTTAAAAGAGATGATTTTCATCCTAATAATTGAATAGTTTATTTACTTCCTATTGTTATTTTAGTGGAGGCAATGCGGAGCCAATTTTTTGAACTTTTATTGATTTTTATACTTTATAGGCTTTGGAAGGAATTTTGTGGGTTTACATATTTTTTGTTTTCCTTACTTAGTTATACCTTATTTATATTTTTTTTATACGAATGTTATATAATCAAGATACTTTTATATTTGAAAATATATACATTGTACTTTTATTTTTATAAAATTATAATATCTTTTCTTTGTTGATAAAAAAAAAAAAAACCTACAAGGATTTTTTTTTTTCGATTTGCTAGGCCTTTTAAAAGATTTTAAGCTTCGACGGCAATTGAAAGAGCGAAAAAGGGTGAATTGGATATTTGGGTTCAATGAGAGAAAATTATAAAATTTAATCAACACCCAATAATTAGAATGCTATGATTATTATAGCAAAATAAAAAAGGAAAGAGAGACAATAGATATGTCTAGTCAATTTATGTCTAATCCTCGAACAACGCAACTCAAGAATTTCTTCACTTTATAGTTTATACAAAAATTTAGCTTAATTACAATGACTCACAAATATTTCCTTACCTTATCTCAGAACAGTGAGTAGAGGTTCATTTTTCCTAATAATACCATAAAAACCTTAAAAAAATGTTGATTAAAAGAATTTTTTTTTTATTTTTATTCACAATTTTTTTATTCATAAATTAGTTGCATGAAATGTTATAAACTTTTTAATACTGTTTTTAACCTCTATAAGGTGATAAAAAAAAATTATAAGCATCCAATACTATTTTTTCACAAATCTTATTCCAATGGAGTTCTTAAAACATATTTACTTAGTGTATATTTCGATAAATTGTTTAACATAAAAATTATTATTTTAATATAAGTCTTACAAGTTTTAAATAACTTATCTTAAGGAACTATATCCTCATAAATCCAAACTTTTTATGATTTTTACTTTAATTATCTCATTCGACAACTTACAAATTTAATTTAATTATTATCAATAAATATTTAATTTAATGCTGAAAAAAATATTTTAATAAAAATTACTTATGATTTGCTGGAAGATCAAAATTATCGTAAAAATTGTTTTCATGTTTATAAATGTTTGTTTGACAACAGTTTTATAAGACTGTTTTCAGTATTTTAGTTTTTAAAAACTAAAAAACTTGTTTGAGTAGTGTTTTCTGAAACAGTCTTCGAAAACATATATGTTTTTTTAGTTTTTAAAAACTAAAAAACTGGAACAGCTGAAAGTAATTTTATTTTTCAATTTTCTATTTTTGTTTTGAAAACTCAAAATACAATTAGAATATGTTGTTTTTTTATTTTCATTAATAAAATTCTAATAAACATGAATAAGTTTTTCCTTTTTTACATCTTCAAAACAGTTTTTAAATATCATTTACCAAACAAGTTTTTTTTTCCCGAAAATAATTTTTGAAAACTATTTTTGAAAATTCTTTTTTTAAAAACTAAAATCAATCCGGCCCAAAGTTTGTAGTATTTATTTAAGACGGAGCTTATTTTAAATAACTCACTGTGTCATGACATCACATCCTTCTAATAAAAGTTACTAATAAATATAATTTTTTTTATTAGTAAGATACAACTTAACATGTATGGAAGATGCTTTAACTAATTATTATAAGCGACTCATGAGACAATTTAAATTACTTAAATTTAAAAACTTACTCTTATATAAGAACAAAATAATTTTTTTTAATTCTCAAAATGTTATCGACAAACAAGTGAAAAAAAGAAAAATAGCGCTCAATGGAGAAGAAGAATAACAAAAAGTAAAAACAACGTAGATATTGAATAAAAAATAAACAATTGATTAAAAAATCAAAACTTTATGTCTGAAATTACAAACTCCAAAAAAATTGAATAATATACTAAGAAATTCAAAAGAAATTAAAAAAAAAAATGGAGAAGAAGGACATTAATCCACCCTATGCATTGGTTGTGGGATTGATCGAGCCAACGTACCATCACATTGACCACCACGCCCATACAACATGCTGCCATCACAACACCATTTGTCCACCCAATGCGCTACCGTTTTGGAAAATGATCGTGATGTTGAAAAATGAACAATGGCATGTTGAAAGGGCTTCTGAGATTTTGTTTTAGAGAAAGAATGATATATTTAGGGGAAAGGGTTGGTTTAGTTCCGTGGATGTAGAACTAAATTGTTTGTTTAATTTACTAAATAACATGGTATTAGACAATGCAAATATAATTGTTTTATTTTTTTAAAAAAAAAGGGACAAGATAAATCAAAAGAAGATAAGCATATCAAATATTTATTTTTTCTTTGTCACTTAATTACTATTTTTTTTTTTTATTTCTCCTTTCATTATCATTACCATTAGGTTATGTGCGGTTGCAATGAAAAAAATGTGATGAAATAAAAAATAAAAGAAAGAAAGGGAGATCAAATATATGAAAATTGAGATTGTTTAGTTGAGTGAAAATTTATGTAAAAATAAAAAAAAAAGTTATAAATTAAAATTATTATAATTATAAAATTACTTATATATTTATCAATTGATTTTTTATGAATAAATTTTTTCTTTGTTACCTAGTTTGATAAATCTCACTATACATTTATAATTTTTTAATTAACTAAAATTAACAATACAAAAATATTATTAAAAATTTCATATCAATAAAAAACTTATAATTAATTAGTACCACAGTGTATATATATATATATATATATATATATATATATATATATATACTGTATATATATAATTTTAATTAACTAAAATTAACAATACAAAAATATTATTAAAAATTTCATATCAATAAAAAATTTATAATTAATTAGTACCACAGTATATATATACATATATATATATATACTGTGTATATATATAATTTTAATTAACTAAAATTAACAATACAAAAATATTATTAAAAATTTCATATCAATAAAAAACTTATAATTAATTAGTACCACAGTGTATATATATATATATATATATATATATATATATGTATATATATTTAAATTTATATAGTAATTTTATATATCAAATTAATTTTTTGAATTATTATGTACTTTTTTTTCAAGAAAGACAAAAATATTTTTTTAATGTAATTATTTTATAACACATTAAATTTGAAAATAATAAATTATCAAAATAATATTCTTTTTTCTATTTTGTATATTGAACTAGCAAAAGTTAATTTGGGAAGAATTAATTTCCTTTATATTAATTTTTTTATTTTCATGTTTGTTTTTTGGAGTGAATAGAACAATGACTTTTTACTTATTTACTTGATATTGTATTTGACAATGAATTAAAGAAATGATGACTTTTTACTCATTTTCTTAAAAAATAAATATTAACTTTATATTTTTTAAACCAAATATAGTTTTAACACTTTCTTTATTATTATCATCATCACTATTATTATAATTATTGTTCTTACAATTTCATTAATAATTTGCATTCTCATAATTATTATAATCATTTTGAGGTTATTACTATTGTTATTATATCATAATCTTTATTATTATCATTATTATGAACATTATCTCTATCACCATATTAAGATGATTAATAAGAATTGTAATAAAAAATAATTTATATTAAAAATATGATTTTATAAAATTCAAATTATTTTATTGATTGTATAATAAAAAGGATTTAATAACTTAGATATTGTATAATATAGAATAAAAAGGATTTAATAACTTAGATATTTATCTTGTCGTATTCAGTTTAGGTGTATCAAACTGTACACCTTTATGTATAATTAAAAGTTTTGTCCTTAAATATTAAATATTTCTCTTAGAGGCAATCTTGACAAAATTCCCTTATAATTTATGAAAGGTTTTGTGATTGAGTTTCGTGAGAGTTACTACTAGTCTTTGTCCAAGTTAAAAGCATTTTACTCCGGTACGTGCATAAGCCGGGTTATTAATTTGACCGTTTGATAAGAAACCTGTAATGTACCTCCAAATGTGCACGGATACACACATGACACATGCAATGTAATGTATTTCCTCACCTTAATTGTCAGTTTAGTTTATCCATAAAGTACGTAACAAGCAACACGACAACACGCAAGGGTATCAATTATCTCAAATATATTTGTTTACATTAATCTTACCACATATTTTACATCTAGAAACAATAAACAAACAAACACTATGTAGAGGCATGCATGGGGTGGTATTTAACTAGTATTATTATAATTATTCACGTTGCTGGAAATTGAAATTAGACTTGGCTGCAAGCATCAAGTGAGATTTGATAAATTATGTAATTGGACAGTATCTCAATACTTGTATTGTAACTTTCCACAAGATGACAGAATCTAGCTAACAAGGTAAAAGACATCACAATAATTATTTTTAATTTGCACCCAACAAACCTGTTGCCGCCTGTTGAGAATCCAATACCCAATATGTTCAAATAAAAATACCAACGAGCACCTCATATATTTACAAGCTACACCAATTAGTCACAGACATAAGAAAAACAGAAAATTATATATATGTTTACATTTTCCCAGAGCAATGCCGTTACATAGTGTCCTTATTTTAAACATCATAGAAGCCATATACTTACATTACTGGTTCTTTTTTATGATTACTTATTGATAAAGTTTTCGCATTAATTATTAGGTGAGAATTCAAATATTTTGTGAAATGGGAGGGGTATTTTTACCAACTAGATATTTTTGTCTTGCTTTATAACTTTATAATACTGGTTGCTTAATTAGGACCAAGTGTCCTTCATAAATGAAATTCATATAAGGGAAACTTTTGCAAACAAAAAAACTGAACACTGTAGCTACGTTTCCTACTTTTGTAACGTCTCAGAGTGATGATATTTTATCAATTCCCTAGAGACAAAAGAAAAATAAAGTAAGGTAGGAAATTATAGTAATATATAGTTTCACTAAACAAGGCCGTTTCATTAACCCAGCTGTGCACAGTTGCACACCAAACCAAACCAAACCCACCCTTTAGTTAGTCCCTAGTGTCACCTTTGTTAAACTTGAGAGTCTTTTTTCTCCTCTCTCTCTCTCTCTCTCTGCACTCTTCTCTTGCCATTACTCTCTCTGACATCTGTGTCATCTTCCTTTTCTGTGTTCAAAGCTCAAAGTGATGAAAGAGGTGACGGTTGAAGCTGATGGAGGCCAAGGGGGAGCACCAGGGGGGCAAGAGGGTGGAAAAGGAACGGTTAGGCCAGATATACACAACAGGGCCATGAAAATTTTGAGGGCAAGAGAGCCTTATAATGGGTATGAGGAAGTGGGAGAGAAGCCCTCAGGATTTGAAGTTATGGGCTGGTACCTTTATGAGTTTTGCTTCTACTTTGTTCAAACTGTGCTTGTTCCTGTTGTGTTTCCTCTCATTATCAGTCAGCTACAGCGTCTCCCTACAGATTCACTTCAAGAATGGGCCAAAAACCACCCAACCAAGCACTGCTCACAAAAGGAAATTCATCTGTAAGTCCACATTTTCTTTTTTTTTTTTTCTTATCATTTTTAACATTAAGCTCCTTTTTTTCGCTAGTAACATGGTGTAACTAATTGTAGTTTTTTAAGGGAAAAAAAAGTTTTGGTTACTGTGTATTTTTACTCCTGTGGCCTTGATCTATAAGCTAGTTTACATGTTTTGGCGTTTTGGGTGTTGCAAAATTTTTGAAAAGGTTGTTGAAGGTCATGGATGGGAATGAGAGAGTTTATTTAGTATGAAAATGAAAAAGGTTTTTAAACTAGGCAGCGTGACAGACTGAGCATAGGGTTCCATTATTTTTAATTTTTTTTAAAAAAATAATATTTTTTAGCCGTTTGGTTCCACTATAGTTCGCCATCATGAAAAGCCGTGTCCTTTGTGGCTTTGTTACAATTCTACTTTACTCTTACTCTACTCAAGAGTTAAGATTCCTTTTTCAAAGTAATTCATTACCCATCCGATATCAACCATATTTATTAACTATGTTTCCATGTCGACCTTTCATGTACAACAAAAAACAAACCACAGCCACGCTCTTGCATTTCTTGGCCAAAACAAGAGAGAGAAAGATAGTAAAAATCTATGCTTTCCTCCTAGGGAGTATCAAAATGTTTGTCGGACTCCCCCAAAAGTCTTCAGTCACCTTTTAAACTTTTAAGATACTATCCATGATATTATCCACAACGGTAAAATTATGCATTATGTGTCGCCTTCCTCCACTTAACTATATTTTATTTTGCACTGTTAACTTTTAGAAAACACTATTTACACTAATCACATATTTACTTTGTTATACATGGTAATTAATATTCACATTAAAAATAAGAAAGTATGTACCTGAAATATCGCGTGAACCAGAATTCTTTGCCTTTTGGAAGCATTTAGCCAACCGTTTGGTAAAATATTCAAACTTAAATTGAGTCATTGTCAGTAGTTATTAGGTTATTTTGGTTATGATATGATAGTCAGTTTAACGACAATTCACAGTATCGACAGCATGAAACTGTTTGCATACTTTATTATCCATTCATATTTGAATTTTCCTTCAGAAAAGTGCTTCCACTGAGAATTAATTGATTTTTCCTTCCTGTACAAACACCAATCAAACACAACCATAAGGTCAATATTCCCAAACGAAAATAAAGTACTCACTATACAGGAACTAAACTAAGATATAATAGTACTCACTATGCAAATAGTCCTCTCCGTGTGCATTTGCATGTTCCCAAAGTTCCAATATTAAAACCATTGCAGCATTCCAGTTAATGGCAGGCAGTTTATGGTCCCATGAGAATCATGCTATTTTGCGCCAACATATTAAAACGCATTGAAACGAATAGTAATGCTACTAGTTACCTAAAGAACAAATAATTTTTGGCTTTGAGGCAACATATTATGGTTCTAGTTAATTTAAAAAGTTGTTAGAAGCATGAAGTTAAAGTTGACTTGTTTGGTGAAATTGCAGGTATAGCAAACTGACAAACCACAGCATAATAACGAGTGGTGGATCAAATTTCTCGTCACTGGAATGGACTTCAATTGCATGGGCAACAGGTCTAGCCTTGGCTGCTCCAATCCTTGGTTTCATATCCTTCCACCTTGATGGACACTTCCCAAAGCTGATAACAGCAGCGGCCACAGGCATTGGAGTCTTCTTCTGCCTCCCTGCAGGGTTCTTCAAGGTGACTGCCATATTTATTCCGTACATTGCAGGCATTGTTGCAGCCAGCACAGTGGCCACTGCTGCTCACACACACCACTTGGGTCTCATGATCCGCTGCTTCACAGGACCCATCCTTAAGAGAAGCCAATTCTCCGTCAGACAGTCGGTCTCCAGCAGACTCTCCCTCCACGCCACGGCCGCCGGATGCCTCGGCGCTGCCATAATCTCCTCCTTCACATACCATATGCTTCGTGAACTCAATGATAATGACCGTGATGTGATGAGTCTCTGGGTGGTTTCAATCTTCAGTGGCTTAATTTGGCTTGTGGGGGTGCTACATATTGTTACAGCCATAAGCAGAACCACTGATTCAATATCATTTTCCTCAAGGCTCCACCCTTTTTCAATTTTCAAATACCCTCATGCAATTGGAGGCCTTGCTGGGGTTTTCCTCTCATCTTTCACCACCATGTCAATATTCACCGGGGGAGTGATTTTCATAGTGGGACAACTCTGCATTAAGCCATTGCACTTACTCTATTTCTGGCTAACATACTTCCTATTCCCTCTTGTTTCTTTGTCACTACTACAACCCTTGTTGCACGTGATCAAGATGAATTCTGTGAAGATGCAAATAGTGGGGTTCCTGCTGTCACTGTTGTCATCTGGTTTTGGATTCTATTACGGCCACAGTCACTGGAAATGGGGCCACTTGGTGCTGTTCGGAGCAATTCAAAGCACATCAACAGGGATATTATACGCATTTGGAAGACTTTTGGTGTTGGACTGTGCTCCCTCAGGCAAAGAGGGTGCATTCTCCATCTGGTATGCTTGGATGAGAGCTGCAGGGTTGTGCGTGGGGTTCACAGTGGGGTCGGTAGCGCCAGGACGAGTCAGGACATCATTTGGAGCTGCATTTTGCACTGCCATAGCTGGAATTGTGGTGCTGCTATTCGGGAACATCAGTGATGTTGGTGGTGCTGTTGCTGCAGGGCATGTTAGAGAAGAATGTGAGAGAAGTTCAGCGGTCACTGCCTTGGATTCTAAAGAATCTGCACGCGTTTGAATAATCATTATCAATTACTACTCACCAAGAACAATATTGTTGTCTTGTATGATTCTTTGCAAATCATGATATGTTAATGCATGCAAGGTTTCTTTTTATGATTGATTTTATTTTTAGATGTATTTTTCTGCTAGTTAATTACTGCTTGTTGTGCATGCATGTGTTTGCTCTCTGTTCAGGATTTGGCTGCTCATGGCCTCTGTAACTGTGTTATACTATTTTCTCATATTTGTTTCTCTTATACATCATTTCTTTTCTGCCTACGCATGCCTCCTCACATTTAATCATTCTTTACTTGTTTTTAGTTAATTATAATTTATATATTTTAATTCATTACTTTTTTATCTTCTATTATAAATTTAAATTTTCGTTTTGATCTCTAGACTCTGGTACTAGCAACTAACAATATACCAAAAAATGCATCCACTGAGGGACAATTCTTTGGATTGATGTTCCGTGTACGAGGGATCCTAACTGATGACCAGGCTATCAACCATACCAAAAGAAACAACCAACCGATTGGAGAATTTTTGCACAGATAAAGTTTTAAACAATTTATTAATTAATTAAATTAAAAATTACTAAAAATTCACAAAAACTATTAACCACAAGGACGGATAAGTAGATTTACACCAGAATAGGTATCTATGAGGTCCATGTTCAAGACTTTTTCTGTTTGATAGCCTTCTTATCAAACTTTAATTACAACTTAAAATATAAACACTTTTCAAACAACTCTTTAATTTTTATAGATAATGTGGGACTTTGTACTAAAATATTAACTGATGCATTATATTTATGTGATATCATGTATAAGTTGTTAATCTTTACTTAGTATATTGTTATTATATTAGTGAAAAGTGTAAATATAATAGTATTTTATTGGAGAAATAAAAGCAACATAAATAAAATAAAAGTATATGGTCAAAATTTTATCATCTAAAAACTAAAAACTAAGCTGATTGGAGAATATTTTAAAAAAAAATATTATAAAATGAAAATGTTATATTTTTATATTTACTAATGAACCATTAAAAAATATTTTCAAAAAATTAACGTATTCATGAAAATGTTGTATTCTTATATTTACTATGTTCTTGTAAGGCTGTAACCATATTTTTTAAACAAAATATTCTCTTGGAAGGCAGTAGAAATTAACATTTTTAACTAAATTGTTTTATATGTTATCGAATTACAATTTATAATTGTAGGTAATAATTTTAAAAATCATATCAATAATGATTTATAAATGGTTGATAATATAAAATTACCAAATACTGTATCTAATAATTTTAAACTCTTACATTTTTTTTACTTCTTTAAACATATCAAACACATTTACTGTATTTAGTAACTATTATATATATATATATATATATATATATATATATATATATATATTCTACTAAAGATGATACATATTAATTGAGCCATGTTGAACTGCATGTTTAGTAACTATTATTACTAAAACATAATTGCTTAGAAACATATATACTCTTTCCAGACTCAATACACAACTATATGGTGAAAAAGAAAAGGTTTGGTAAATATAAATATTTTTAATTAATTTAAAATTATTTAATGATATATTATTTTAAAATATTTAATTAATTAAGATTATATTTTAATTTTTTTATTGATATCAAATTTGAATATTTTAGAAAAAAAAACTATTATTACAATTAGTTAACTTTATTTATATTTAAGTACAGAGGAGTAATTTTTAATAATATAAAAAATTTACATATATATGTATATATTAAATACTCTTTAAAGTATAGGAATAAAAATGTATTTAAAATTTTTTTGGGTGAAAAAATATATTTAAACTTAATTGTTAAAGACTAATGATGTATAATATTTATTTATAAATTTTTTATTGATATCAAATTTGAATATTTTAGAAAAAAGAAACTATTATTATAAGAGAAAAATCCTTATGCACAATTAATGTAAAAAGTTTTATAAGAATCACAATCTTTCATATGTGAAAAAATTGTTGATTTAACCAATTAATATTTAAAAGTTATAAATAAAAAAATGTGATTTAATATCTATATAAATCTCTTTTATACTATCAGTGCATAATAATCAAACTCTTATTGTAATTTGTTACTTTTTTTTAAAGCAAACTTTATTTATATTTAAGGATAGAGGAGTAATATATATATATATATATATATATATATATATATATTAAATAAAAATGTATTTAAACTTAATTGTTAAAGACTAATGATGTATAATATTTATTTACTAAATATTTATGCAATGGGTATCTTAAATCTGTAAGTCATCTTTTGACGTGTAATTATAATTATCTTGTCTGGATGTATTGTTATAATTGGTTGGGATATAAGATTGTTCTTCTCCTGAAGTGTGAAGTTAGTCTTTGGCAACACATGAGTATTTCTGTTTATCATGATAATGCCTCATTGGATATTCTGAGTATGATTTAGCTTATAGTTTTGTGAAAAAATTGGGTTGCAATAAATTAGTGATTTTTAAGGGTTATCCCTTTGTTGCAGAGGAAATTTGACATTTGTTCCTTCAAAGAACCTGTATGTGGTTAAAAGGACTTTTCAATGCATATTTAGTTTCTTTTGTTGAGTGGTCGACTCATCATTTATTGTATTTCTGTAGAATCAACAATACAATCGGATAGCATGGGGTTTATCGGTAGTTAGTCTTTTGCCTTTAAGAGAGGATGATTTCTGGATTGCTTGTGGGGTATTTTAGTTTAGATAATGTTACTCTGATTATGTGTGTTGGTTCTATTGCTTACAGGGTATGTCCTGTAGACTGTTTCTATTGCTGTGCATCTGTAATTGGTATTCCTAATAGATTATGTCTTATGATATGTGAGAGTTACCTATGGTTTAAATAAAAATTGGTCTTTTTTTTTAAAAAAAAAAAACTATAACATTTTTCATAATTTTTTTAAAAAAAAATTGAAAATTATTATTCTATAAAAACTTATTGATAATATGAATTCACGAGTCATTATTTTGCTCATTAATGATGATTTATTTTGTTTATTTATATTTTGAATTTTTCCTTACTAATTATAAGACATAAGCAAATAAACTTAGTAAAAAATTATGAATATTGAGTTATCATCTAATAAAGAATTAAGTTTTATACTTTATAATTAAAAAACAATTATTGTCTACAAAGAATATGATTTTTTACTAGGAAGAAGAATTTTGTTACAAGTTATTAATCTCGTTCTGGCAAATCAAGAAAAAGATGGAAGATATGAAAATAAGATTATGGTGCAATTAATACGGTGGCAAACCCAGTCGTCAGGGATGAAGTAGACCTTTTTTTTAAAAAAAAAATTTAATCCAAATTTAGGCGTTAAAATATATTTCAATGGAGAAATTAATTGTTGATGAATAGATCAACATAATCTGCATTCAACATCTAGATATTCATGTTTATTTCTTATATTAACAACCAAAACCCTAACAATTATCATACTCAAGAAAATTGAGCTTGAAAATACAACATCGTACCCTAAATTAGGTTAGAGAATGTTGAATTTTAGATTAATGTTCAAAGGATTTTAACAATAGAGAGACTAGGTCTAGTCCTACCACTTAACTTATGCGTTTCTATTTCAAATCTAGATGTAAATACACTTTTACTTGTTACTTAGATGCATTTGTTTAGGTTGATCAAGTTTAAATATTGAATGAAATTCAGAAATGGAAAATAGTTGAAAAATCTGAGTTCAACTCAAGATTATACGCAAAACTTGAAATTATACCTCCATATCTAACAATCTATGAATTTAGTATTGCATATATTGATTTTTTTTTTATAATTTTTGTGGTAGAAATGCAAATTATGCAGTGTTATGAGATGAATTGGTGCACGAATAGAAATGTTATTTTAAAGAAAAACTATAATTGAATCTAAACCTAAATATTTTCTTTGATGGAGATGAGAGAAAGAAATAGTATATGGATGTAATAAAAAAAATTATTAACAAATTTTATTCAAGTTCAAGTTATACTCGTAGAATTATATGGTATGTTAAAAAAAATTACTTCAAGTAGCTTTTTTTAAAAATTTATTATTTTTAGCTACTTGTTGATTTTATTTTTACATGTTTATCTTTCATTAATTAATGTATTGTCCTATACTAACTCTTTCTCATCGCATTGTGCAATGTCTCTATATTTATAGTAATTTATAATATATATATATATAATTATAGAAAATTATAATTTAAATATAATTTAAAATTTATATATTTAATAATAGAAACTATAATTTAAATATTAATCATATTAATTTATTATTTGACTATGCAATTATATAAATTTATAATTTAAATATATTACTAATTTATATTATTAAAATATATTATAATTATTTTAAATACCTCATTATTGATCTAATAATTAATAATGTCCTTATTTGTCATTTTATAACTTTCAACTAATTAATCAACTAATTTTACCAAACACTTACAACTAGTCTTTTAGTTTTTAGCTAGCTTTTAGTTTTTCAGCTAGTTTTGTCAAATACACCCCTAACGATAATGGCTATAACCTTTGTTGTGACAAATGTGCTCCTTGCAAAGATAACTCATTGTGAAGTTCATACTATTTTTTTCAATTACCTAGAACTCTTTCTTGAAGCACAAAACTATGTACAATATTTATGTTTTTTGAAAGGTCTTCTTATGCAATTTATGTTAAAAAAGTTAAAAAAATTATTTCCAAAATAAAGAAAAATAATAATAATAATTTTACACAAAGCAATTATAAGTCATATATATAAAAAAAATTGTATCTCTCATTATTATTAGTCTTCAACAAAAAAAAAACTATGACTATTATCAACGAGATTGAATCTATAAATATTGGTTAAATTATAACTAGTGTATCCCCTTATTTTGGCATTGGGTACTTTTTGTCCACCTTCTCCCTCATTTTTTTTTCTCAATTATTGCCCCTAAACATTTTAAAAAGTGTAACTTTTGTCTTTCTATTAGATTGAAATTGTTAACTGTTAGAAAGACAATGTTGACTTGCTTAAGTGGAAACCCTAAAACAGTAATTAATGACATGGCAAGGTTAGTCTCCAAATTAAAAATATAATTAAATTGTTTCAATAGGTTATTATGTAATGGTTTAGGGTTTTGTTCTTCTTTATTTTCATCTCACCTTGCCTGGAGAGAGGGAAAGTTTGTTGCATTTTGCCATTGATGCTCAGAGAAGTGAAATCCTAAGAATTGATGAGTGATTAAAGGTTCGAGAGTGAAGGTCGAAACTATTGACAACGTCAAAAAGGCGAGTCAAGAAGGGAAATAGAAAGGCGAGAAGATGGGGAAAAAAGGAAAGACAAATGGGCCTATATATTGTTCTAGGTAAGTGAATGTGATCCATGTTTTGTTATTTTGTTGTTGTAGGGTCATGGGTTTACAATATTTTACTTCAAAAGAGATTTTTTGCACTTGTTGTAGAATGGGGTCAATGTCTAGGTTTGGGGGAAAGTTTCACGTGTTGCTACTTTAGTTGGTTTTCTATTTACTTTATTGTTGGTTGGTGTAAAATGGGGTTAGGTAGTTGGAAATTAAATAATGGCCTAGTGAGGTTAGTTTTTTCTGTATTTATATATGCTAATTTGATCACTGTCTAACATGCTCTACATATTTATATATGCTGCTTTATTGATAGGCCCACTAATGTAAATAGAATCAAGTTTAACATACATCATGATGGTATTTTAGTTGAGAATCCTCAAACAGAGTATCTAAATGGGGATTCAAGTCTAGAAGAATGAAGTTGGGATGTGGATGAGATGTCTTTCATAGATGTATGAGCACCCTAAGTTGAGTATTGGGAATGGATTACTTCTGTTAAAATTTAACAAAGATGTGTTGACATTGGCAAAGGATTCCAAAGGGCATGAAATAATTTATTTGTTTGTTATAGATAAGGGTAGAAAACAAGAGCTTATGGGTGTGGTTGATTTGGATGATGATGATGATGCTACTGCAAATGACAAAGCGGTTGAAACTCATAATACTAGATGAGAGATTGTGCCTGCATGTGTAAGTGAAACTAAGAATCAGAATTTGGCAGTAGAAGGTTTGAAAAGTATTGTTGCAGAGCAAAATGGACTTGAAATTGTTGGGACAGAGCAAAGTAGGTCTGAAAATTTGGGTGCATAAGATAGAGGTGAACAAAATTTTGAGGGATAACAAAGTGGTGTTCAAAATGTTGCACAAGAAAGAGATGAATCTAAGCAGGGGGACGATGATGGTTCACCTATTGAAGATAATGAATATGAGGAGGATTGAGATTGAACTTCAGTTCTGCCAACTAAAACATTTGCAAACCTTGATGATGATAGAGATGGTAACTTGGATGGTGAAGGTGCAGATGAGCAATTAACGGCAGATTTCATAAATGAGGATGGCTTTTGGGATAAACTTGATACACCTGTTGTTAGTGATGAGGAGGGGAGACAAAAACCTAAATATCCAAAATTTATAAAAACTGAAGACAATAATGATACTCACTTTGAACTTGGGATGTTGTTAAAAAATAAAGAAGACATAATAGATGTTGTAAAGACATTTGAAATGCTCACCTAGAAAAATTTAAGGTTTAAGAAAAGTTGTAAAAAAAAAGTATTTCTTAAATGTGTTAAGGGTTACCCATTTCATCTGAGAGTGAGTAAGTCCAAGCAAAGTCAGTATTGGCAAGTGGTGAGTTTTGTCAATGACCACACTTGTGACAGGACTCCATACAACAAGCAAGCCAAAAGAGAGTGATTAGAAAAAAGATTTCTTCCTTTTTTTAGGGACACTCCTGACATGAAGACAATTGCTTTTTTTATACTTGCAAAGGACAAGTGGGATGCGAAGTTCAATCGTCATCAAATATACAAAGTAAAAGTTAAAGCCTTTGAAAAAATACATGGTTCCTCTAGGGAGAAATATAGTCATCTCAGAGGCTATGTTGAAGAACTGTTGCGTAGCAATCCTAAAAACATTGTGAAAATTAAGTGTGACATTAGTAACAGTGGAGCTACCTTTGAAAGGATTTATGTGTGCATGGAAGCTTGCAAAGCTGCATTTGCAACTACTTGTCGTCCATTGATTGGGCTTGATGGTTGTTTCCTAGAAGGTGAGTATAGAGGCCATCTATTGAGCTCAGTTGGAAAGGATAGAAATAATCAAATGATACCAATTACTTATGTTGTTGTAGAGTCTGAATGTGGAGATTCTTGGAGATGGTTTTTGAGGTTGTTATTAGCTTATTTAGATGAAGTGTAACCTGCATCATGGGCATTCATTTTGAATCAGCAAAAGGTACCATAATTGTTCTTAATTCAGTTGTATAGATGTTCATGAACAACTTTTTCACATTTGTTGGGGTTTATGTTATAGGGATTATTGTAGACATTGGGGGAATTATATGGAGATAATGCGTAACATAGATTATGTCAAGCATCTGCATGGGAACTGGAGGAAGAAGTTTCTAGGTGGACAGTTGAAGGAGATGTTTTTGGTAGCTGCCAGAGCAATCACCTTTCCTGATTTTGAGATGTTGGGGAGGATTTGAACAACATAACCTCATTCAACTTGGACATGTTATGCCTACTTCGCAAACACCAAATGTGACCTTCAAGTTAATAATATATGTGAGAAATTTAACAGAGCCATTGTGAACTATAGGGACAAACCAATAATTACACTATTAGAGGGGATCAAGTTTTACATCACAAGAAGGATTGTCAATTTAAGGGGTTTAATACAGAGGTGTGAAGGGTTCATATGCCCTAAAATATAGCAAATTGTAGAGAAAAATAAGAAAGAATTATAGTATTGGAATCCTAATTGGGTTGTTGATGACACCATGTCCCTATTTGAGGTGTCTAGGGAGTATAATAAGTATGTGGTGGACTTGAAGCAAAGAACTTGCACTTGCAGGAAGTGAGCTATTAGTGGTATACCCTGCTGTCA
Organism: Psophocarpus tetragonolobus; assembly: GCA_037954015.1. NCBI lineage: Eukaryota > Viridiplantae > Streptophyta > Magnoliopsida > Fabales > Fabaceae > Psophocarpus > Psophocarpus tetragonolobus. The sequence goes on from CM075689.1 coordinate 76,166,552, forward strand.
TGTCATAACCTGCATATGGTACACTAATAGAAAGACTGAAGAATATGTAGACAACTTCTAAGGTTAGTTACTTGACATCTGGATTTGATTTATGTAACTCATTTGATATTTGTCATTTGATATATGTTTCTACTTTGATAGGAAAATACATTTATGGCAATATATTCCTACATTGTGTTGTCATGTAATGGACCAAACTTGTGGGCCATAGATACGAGTCAGTCAATTCTGCCACTAGCAATGAGAAGAGCCCTTGACAAACAAAAAAATTTAGAAACAAGGCAAACAATGAGTCCAAGAGTGCAACACGGTTAAGAAGACAATTCACCTCAGTGGTTTGTTATAATTGTGCTAAAGTTGGGCACAATATGAAAACTTGTAAAGGGAAGACAACTGTAGACAAAAAAAATCCCAAAGGAGGAAACAAGATATTAACATAATGTCAATCCTACAATTTACTAACAAGCCAGTTGACTAACATTTTATTTGAATTTTTCGAAACATAAAAGGAAAATTCTCAAAGCTGGGACATAATCTGCACCAACCACTAATACCAGGGACAGTAGAAACAAGAGAAAGAAGGTTATTGCGTCTACTTGAAATCCTACATAGCAAGTGAATATCAAGGTTACTAGAAATACTATCAAAGCTATTGTGTTTGAATCTGTTTGGAATTTTGCACCTACACCGACACAACAATCAACAACTTAGTCACACTGTGAAGACTTATTAGCAGGATCATCTTGTAAATTTGTTTAGGGTTTAGTCTAATTTTTTAGGTTTAGGTTTTAAAGCAGAGTTAGGTCTGATTCAGGGATTTTTTTGGTAGGGTTTGGTCTGTTTGGAATATATATTTGATGTAGTTTTTTATGTAGTTTTTAAGCAATGGTGTATGTTCTATTTTTTTTTATGTAATGGTCACTAACAAATTGGGTATTGGTATTTGGAATACATATTTCATTACTTCTTAATGTCAATGATTTAATGTACTCTTGATTGGTATTTGGAATACAAATTTGATGTAGTTTTCGGTTTAAATTTTATTACTATTTGGCCTATCGATATACCTTGTATTTTGGTATATGCATACTGGTTGAGAATTGGTTAATAATAGTATTGCAGAATACAATATTGCAGTTTTTTAATGTTCTGGTATGGTATTTGAAGTTGAAATTCAAATTATGAGTTCCGGTATGGTATAATATTGCACAGGTTCGCTAAAATTGAAGTTATAACTGAATAATGAGTCTGGTATATGGGTCGTATTTACAAAAAAATAAATTATGGGTCTAGTATATGGTAGATTATTTAGCAAATTAGAGTTACTTTTTCATTGGTTTTCATTGCTATTTAAGTGTTATATGGCAGCCACATTAGTTGAAATTATACTGTCATATAGCAACCACATTGGTTTTCATTTCTATTTAGGTGTTATATGGCATATTAGTATTTGGCATATTAGAATATTTGACAAATTAGAAAATTTGGCAAATTAGAAACTTTGGTCTAATATGACACATTGGTTTTCAGCATATTGGTATGCTATGGTTCTGCTATGCTTCTTCAAATTAACAAGCAATGATATGGGTTATATGGTTTTGCAATTACATATTCACTTTCAACTTCAAATTAACATTCACTTAAATGGTTCGAGAGGTCTGCTACAACAGGTTATATCGTAACTTCAAATTAGCTTCATATTGTCATTCACTTAAAACATCTCATTACATATAACAGCTAACCCTAACAACTAAAACATCTAAATGACACAATACATAAATTCAAATGACATTCTTTTCAGACATTCAACTTCCCCTACACTAAACCAAGCAACCCTAACATTAACAGCTACCCCTAACAACAATGGTAACATCAAGAATGAGTACAATTCTTAAACAAATAATCAAACCAATACCGAGTAACATTTCCCTTTTCTTCAGTCCTTGCATATTTTTTTCATGTCTACAGTTTGATTGTTGAAACTCTTCCACCCTTCTGAGCAAACCAAGAATTATCATTTTCTCTCTATTGTTCAACATTGGATCATACCATTAAAAAAAATTACATTCTCTACTCCCTATGACCTGCATTTCATTCGTTTTAAAACATGGGTTACAAATTATTCAAGGAAAACATAAAAAACAAACACTTTAAGTTTCAATATAAACCCTAGCATCAATGTCTGACCCTATAAGACCCATGCCCGTAAAATCGTCTTCCTAGGTTCTCTTGCATCCACGATATGACCAATGGAGCTTCCACCCCGAAACTGCATATCATTCAATGCCTTCGAGGTTGAGACTCCAAGTTGTAGGAACTTCCACTTTCTTCCACAGAAGTAAGAACAAATGGGCAACAAGATGAACAAGCTCCTCAGTGAAGGCGAATAGACAAAGCTTAGTGCGGATGAGAAGAAGAACTTCACTGTAACTATTTGGGATAAAGGACAATCAAATTCTAAATTACTTTGGTAATTTTCAATATGCAAATATCACATCAGACAACAATAAACTTTGTTAAATTTCGCTTAAGCAAATCAAGATTGTCTTTCTAACAATCAATAATCTTAATTTAACGAAAGAGTAAAGGTTACACTTTTTAAAAAGTTTAGAGCATCGATTATAATTACCCAAATGTCAAAATAAGGAGCATCGATTATAATTTAGCTATAAAAATTCAATTCACAGAAACTTATCTATATTTTTTTTTTTTTTGTATATATGTTGATTGAAAATTTTATTTACATCTGAGATAATTATTTTTTAAAATATTCCAAGTGTTTAATTTTCATAGCAAGTCAATGTTTCAATTCAATTAATATATAAAATATATTTTCAGATAATAATTGAATTTGACTCTCCACCATTACTTTGGCAGAGCAAGGGCTCTGGTATGGTTGTATTCACCATCTAATGACGAAAACCAATAATTCTCTGCTCTGCAACATCTGCAATTGCTTTTATTAAGTTCTGTTCACAGGAACTAATGCGAAAGGTTATGCTGTAGCTTTTTCTTTTTGCACTCCATTTTTCTTTTTCATCTCCTTAAAGTGAAAATATCACTTTATAAATCTTCTTCTCTCTCTTTTTTCACAACTACTGATTTGATGATCCGCAGCTTAAATTTGATTTGCTATAACATGAAATCCGCAACACATTCAGATCTTGGCACATTATATATATGTATATTACGAATCATGAAATTTTCCACGCACATGTCATATTGCAGATGAATTGATTTTGAACATTAAACGACATTAATAAAAGAAATTGAACGGGGGAGATGAGAAGAGAAGACAAGTTCTACGGTGTGAGCAAAGAAGAGAGGGTTTGTAAAATAGAGTAAGGAGTTGAAAATAGTGGAGGACAATTTTTAAATAAAAGAAGAATGGGGGAATCAAATGAGTTGGGCTCCAATAACAAAACAAAAGCCCAATTAAGCCCAGATGTGTGATTCTTCGTTATTGTTTTGGTTGGATTGTGGAGAGTGGAAATCAGTTGAGTTGAGTTGAAGTTGAAGATGCTTCGTTCCCTGACGAAATTCCGTTGTTTGGCCGTTTCATCACGGCAAGTTGTATCAGGTCCGTCTGGGCGGCGTCTCCTCCACCAATTGGCGGCGCAACCCCTTCACTCTGCTTCCGTCCACCGCATTTTTGGCCCTCTTTTCATCTCCTCACGGTGGCCTCTCCACGCATCTCATCCTTCCCCTTCCGTAAGCATTTCATTTTAATATTGCGATCCTTTTTTATTGTGAGGCCTCTTTAATTTGTGGTGTTCAGTTGGTTCAAGTGCGTCATGTGTCCTCGAGGGAGCGAAAGCTGAAAAGAAAGCCCATGACTCCAACCGTTTCCAAGGTTAAGAAAACAAAAATGAAATCTTATTCGTAAGCTTCATCCTCCTTACTCCTATGGCTTTTTCAGTGTGTTTGTTTGTGTGGATTAAGTAAATATGGGCTTGGTTGGAGCAGGACTTTCAAGTCCAGATTCAGAACAATGAATGACGGTAACATCAGGCGCTGGAAGGAGGGAAAGCGTCACAATGCTCATCTCAAGGTTCTTTTCTTTTTCTTTCTCCCACTTCCCATTTCTTTCTTTCATCTCACTTTCGTTTATCTTCTCAATTACTCTTTCAAAAACTTCTCTTTTAAGTTAGAATTAACTTATCACTTCTACTTTCATAGAAGCTCTCTACTCGACCTCTCCAAATATTCAGCTTTATAACTTAATTTTAACTTATCTTATATGGAGGCAGTTATTATGCTTTTTGTTTTCTTCTTCTTCTTTGTTTGTTTGTTGAGAAATTTATCCAAAGAAGCTTTATCTGATGGTTTGTTGAAGTGAGCTTTTTTTTCTGCTTTTGTCTAGGATCCTCGATATATATCTTTTGTTCTATCTGTATAACTTGCCAAATAAATCATGGCGTACTCATCACTAATATCCCTTTCTCAACATTTCATAAGGTGCAAATAAATTACCAAGTTTTCTAGACTGTGAACCACAGCTGCTGCCCTTCCTGTAGAATTTTTCCTACACTGCATTCTAAATATTTAACAGTAAACAGTGGCAAATTTCTTGAAGAGAGAAATTTTTGGTGAAAATTGGAACCATAATAGTTGTTTCTTCATTTGCAATTTTGCATAAAAGATAGCAACCTGTATTTCCTTAGATGCACAGTTTTGAAATTTGACTGGGTGATGACTGATGAGGCAATAATAATTATGGTACACTTGTACATTGGGTATCAACAAGCATTTGAAAATATAAAAACTGCAAAAGAGTCGTATTAGTTGCACTGGCATTTGTTGTCAGTCTATGCTCTATAGGTCAATCCAGCATGATTTCACTTTCTCATACCTCTTCCAGCTCTCCCTCGCACAACATTTCACTCACTTCTGCTAGACACAGACCTGTGCCAATTCCCACAAAATGACAGTTACAGTTAGTTAGTTAGTTATTCTGTTAAGAGTTAGTTGGAGTCTGTTGTATCTTCTGCTCTTAGTTTTGGGCTTGCTATTTCTTTTTCTCCATTGTATATAACCGTATAGTTGGATGATTGAGAATCAGAAAATGGGATTTTCGTGCTGAGCCATTTCCTCGTTTCTCTTTTCTCTCTGCTCAGTTTTCTCTCTTTCTGTTTATTGCAAATTTGTTACACTTGTGTATAAATATTACTAAACATAAGGTTTACCAAAGAGCAAAATAATTGCGTGACATTCCCCTTATTTTGGTTTGTTCTGTGATGGATGTGGTATGCTATGCATAACATGTTTCCTATTATGTCATCATAGCTGTAGCCTGTTGGGCCAGTTGGCAATTGGTACCCTGCTCTAGGCTTAAGACGGACTTCTAGCAGCTTTTTCACCATGATATGGTTACTTGGCTTAACTATTGGTATGTTTGAGGGTCATTGCCTCGTTGGCATACTAATGCAGTAGTATTTAACTCCCCTATAACCTATCTACTGTTAAAGTGGTGGTATTAGATGTTGCAGTACAAAACATTCACATGGTACATGTAGTTATGGAACTTTTCACTGTGGTAAAGCTTTTATTGTGTGTTTGGAACTTTGCATTAGTATATATTGTGTTAAGAAAAAATTATAATCATAATGTGACAGAGAGAGCATTTTGCTGTTTCCATGCATAATTAAGCAAACTAAACATCTTTGAAGCCTAGCTTGATAACATTCCTAATGTTGTTGGTTATTAGACCAAAATTAGGTGCGCGAAAACCACAAGTAAATGGGGCAATACATACATTTAAATTTTTATTTTGTATAAATAAGAAATCATATATATAGAAAAAGAAAAATAAAAAAATTATATATACTTCTTGGTTTTAAACTAATTTGAGCAATTTCAAAGCAAAAAGATAGAAGTCAACCTTTTACTATACACTACTCTAGTAGTTTAAGATCGAGAGGTACATAAGAACTAATGAGGTTAATTCTTGTTAAAAGGAGTATTTGTTACTTGTCCACTTGTAAATAAATATACATGAGCTTTTGGATGTCCGTTGAACAATATACAATTACTTAAAAAATTTATTGAATCTATCTAGTAATCACTTCAGATTCTTTTTCATGGATCATGTAAATTGGAATTTAGAACTATATACTAAGTTACTAACTACGAAAATAATATTTTTTAAAGAACAATTTATGGAAAACTTCTTTGAATTTTTGCGCAATTTATTGATCTGCCCAGTGTGGACATTAAGATCACTGCGTATGTGTAAAATAAAATAAGTGGAAAAAAGACTCGTTAGCTAGCATACAGAGAAGTCAATGGTTGAATTTCTAATATTTATTCATATTTACTTGCTAAGAAATGTCAACGGGCAAATTCAGAGTACACTGTGCAATCAATTCAAAATGCCTAATAGTGACCACAAAAAATACTTGTATTATTGTATATATATCTGTGATACGGAATCTGTACTTAGTGAGGGCATTTGGCCCCCCATTCATTCCATATGAGATGCCCATACTTCTAGAATCCCAGTATTTTAAGTAATTGTCTAATTCGTATTCCATCTAAAACCAATCTTCCGTGTGTGTTGTTCAATTGAACCTTCATCGGATTCTGTGTTTTTAATCAAACAAACACACACTAAGAGTGATTGATTTTTTCCTATACACATTTGAATACCAATCTAACCGTCACATTTGAATAACAAAAACACTATCTTATATGTCTACAATCTAGTTTGTCTCTGGAGCTTGAGTACTATACACCAATGGTCAATTTATATCAATGTTATAAACGGAAGACAGCAATTGAATTTGAACAATTAGTATCTTGAAAGTCAATTAAAAGACCAGCATGGTGACTAGCAAACAAAAGAGGGGCGGAACAGGGAAGGGACAAACTGTTAACTTTGCTTCTTTTAAACTATCTCTCATTACAGTTTTTGTTGATGACCTTTCTTTTTAAATGTATGCATTATATCTGTACTGTCCTTAAAATTTAATTTTTGGTATCCTCCGCAGTCAAAGAAATCAAAACGTCGATTGAGGAAACCAGCTATTGTCCCAGCGGCTTATGCCAAAGTAATGAAGAAGCTCAATTTTTCTGCTTAGACATTGTAAGTTGCTGCTGCTTACAGCATGAAAGAGGATTGATCAGGTTTTGCATTTTAACTCTGATCGAATATTCATCTTCACATTTTAGCACCTGTAGAACGAGCAAATAGCCGAGCAATTTCTTATTTGTTTGTTTGGAACTATTAGAATTGATAATATTTTGCGGTCACGCCTATTCAATGTGGGATGATTTAGTGGATAATGTGTGCAATATTTTGCTAACATCCAATGGCTGACTGATAATTTCTTGTGATACATTGGATTTGTCTTCAGTTTGATAAAATATCGTACTCAGTTAGCTGTTTGATTTTTAAAATATTAATTAAAAATCAACGGATATATATTACTGAAAAAAAGTGACACAAGTAAACAACATTTATTTTATCCTCGATTTCATTAAAGTCAATTGATTGAAAATTGTGAAATGCGAAAGCACAGTAAAAATGAAACAGCGATATTGCGATTTGATATCACATGGATTATACACATCAGTCTTTTGCTCACAGGGTAGGACTTGGATTATAACAAAAAAAGGGTGGGGCTGGGGGCAGGTAGGATTTTGGAGGAGAAAAATAAAGTAGAATACAAACTTACATCGACTGGGATCATAATAAGGCAGAAGTACATGATATAAAAATCTCCTAACGTTATTGGCACTACTTGATAATATTTGGATTTTATGAAGACATAATTTTTTATTCATATAAGAGACAAAATATATTGATAGTAACCTAATTATTCTGACACTTATTGGGCTGATGTGTTTGGGCAGTTAGTATAAGGTCTTGTCTTGTTGCACCTCTAAATTTTCAAAATTTTCAAACTACCTTATATTATGAATTTCGTAAACCATAATGTACTTTTTTAATTATATTGCAGATTTCAGGTAATTTTTTTTGTACATTATATTGTATATTTTGCATCTGTAATATTTTTTTAACTATATTGGATATTTTGTAATCCGTTGCAACTAGAATTTCTTATTGTTAATTATTCTTTATATACTTTTTAAAATTAAAATATAATTGATAACCTAATATATATATATATATATATATATATAATATTTATTTAATAATAAATAAGTAAATTTAAATTATAAAAAATAATATGACAAACATCAGGAAGTATAACCAAACTCAAAAATGCTTAACAGAGACAGAAACGAAGATTAAAATTTCATACTTTTTTTGTACACGAATTAGCATTTGTCTCGCATTTTTTTAGAACAGGAAAAGCAAAATTCACACACCCCCTTCCCACCCTATTGTCATTTCTAATTCCACATTTACCTATTTTACGAGTTTAAATTTCATAATCCGTTTATAGATATCAAATGTTACCAATTTTATGTAACAAAAAAAGTTACTAATTTTAATTTTGAAAATTTTCGCTCTATAGTAACATGGATAATTAAAATACGTTATAAGTTATCCATACTTTTTAGAAGAGAATTTACCTTTTCTACAATATTTAATATTTCAAGTTATGTCTAGTTTTTATATTTTTGCACATCAGTGAAATATGGTATTCACATCCTCCGATTATAAGGAAACGTAGTCTTGGGTTTTTAACACCCCCGGAGTGTATTGACGTTAGCCTAAAACAACTCAAACGTGAGACTTCTGCTGCTTTCTTGGGATTTCTCCTACACCCTATCTCGGAAGTGTATTTTTTCTCAAAATTAGACTTTCCAGATAGTGTAATATGAAAGTGAAGGGAGAAAATACAGAGGTGCATGCAGAAATTTCCCTCAAATGTTCATTACCAGAAACAATCTACAACATAAGGTTTGATGGTTTGGATACAATTACAATAAATGACTAACAAATTCAGTTGTAACGGAGAAATAAGACAGAAAGGGATTAGACGACGGATTGTGTAGAAAATTAGAAATCATGCCCAGAAGTACACCATAGTTGCTAGAGCAGAATAAACCACATCTAAAATGAAGTGGGGTTGTGAAGAGCAAAAAAGAAGTTGAGAATAGCAACTTCATCATGAAGATTTTTAAAAGTTCAGTCAGTTTCAAATCTTTAGAATGTTGTTTCCATCAAGATAAAGACATTATTCTTATCAACTAGACTTGACGTTATCGTTATCAGGTTGATTCTAATATCAAAATGTTTTAGTATTTAAATGTTGTGTTACGTTTTAGTTCTATATACAGATATTATTAATAAAAGTTTAATAAGCTTATCTACATAATAAATCTCTTCTTTCAAAAATATTTCTTCTACGAAAAAACACATATATTACTTCCTATACAGCATAAGAAATGGTTCTAGTAAATCTTAGGTTCTTAATATCCCTCTACACTGTATGGCCAAAGGTATGCAATGGAACTTGTGGTATTTAAAGGAATCTCCTGAAAACGAGGAAGATTTAAGATGGACTGAGGTGCTAATTACTGCCAATTACTGCAAGCAAGCTTTGTCTGACTGCTGGAATTGAGCAAAGTATAGATCCAAATATACCATTTAGGGCATAAGCAATGGCACAAAATGGAAGAGCCTCAGGTTCCTTGGCTGATAAAGCTGCTGTTCCAAGCCCGTGACAACTGTATAAATTCATTCAAGAGGAAACAAAATAAGTACATATGTTTCAACAAGAAAAGTGTTTATCAACCTTAATGGCATGTTTTATATGTAATACTATTTCTCTATCTCCAAACTACCCATATTTTTACAGAATGCACAAACAGAAACAGTGTCTGCGATATTACCAATGATGGTAATTGAATATTGGTCTGCACTGTGCCGAGATTATGGTTTCTTAGTCAAATGAAGGATCTATGAATTACAGAATATACCTAGATGCTGTTGCTATTCCACGAGCAATTGGATCACGAAGACGGATCTTATCAAGTGTTGCTTGCACAAAATTTGCTCCAACTAAACCAGTTAATACAACTGCGGCTGCTGTAACAGATGCATTGGCACCTGCAGAAACGGGAAATTTTCAAAGATGAAATTCTATATCTTCTGCATGGGGAGGAGACACGGTAGAAGTTAAACAAACTAGGATTTAAGACTGTAACCTTTACATTTAGCTCTATTTTAGATTCACTGTATACATAATGAGTGTGATAAATGGCTATACACAAAATATGATATTTACCTTCAAAAAATGACACAATGCTGAGTGCCAATGCCACTGTTATACATCTGGGTAGAATGGATACGGTTAAAGATGGTTCTAAAGCAACTAGACGTCCAACAAGGGCAGTTGAGTACAATGAGAATATGGTAGAGAACATGACAGAGGTGAAAATCTCTGCTGCATGCCTTTTTACAAGCTGACACAATAGATAAATATTAGTTAATGCTTTAATGGATTTTAGTCAGTGTTAATTAGAAGGATGAAGACAAGTTGCCAGAATTTTTTTTGTATTAGGGACTTTGGCTACAATCATGTTTATGAATGATAATTGACATATTCGGTGCACAGGAAAACAAAAGACATAGAATTTCTATCTTTCTAACGTGAATCCATATCTGTTCAAGAAAGATCAAACTCTATAAAGTCATTTGCAAATAAATATCCTATTCATATCATAAAGGTCTATACTAGTTTGGCAACAAGGAAAAAAAAGGAACAGATAAAAGAGATTCCTACATGTAAAACGTTGGATTAGTAAGCCAGACTGAACACAATAACAGATCGAATATAGCATTGCGACATTAAGATGATGAGGATGAAGATATTTTATTAATTTATTCTTGATTTGTCCTCATACTTTTCAAATACCAGTAGATCTGTCTAAATGAACTCATTATCATTAATCCACCCTCAGTATTTTCATTCTTTATTTCTATGGGTGGGGATGAATAAGGAGAAAATGCTACTGGCATGAATTATATGTAACTTACTGAACTGCTATTGCACATCGTTAATTATTCAAAACTAAGTAATAACATATCAAGCAATGAGCAGGAATAAAGTTGACAGCAACTTAGCTAACTTTGTCAAAAATCAAAAGTAACAGCCTGCAAAGTAATGAGGATATATTGTCTTCATTTACTTTACTGTTTTTGGCTGCAGTATAGGATTTATCATTTATGCAGTGACAATTAAAAATCTAGATGGTTACCTTTCTTTGTTTGAACATAGAGAAGGCAAATGAGAGAATAACAGATCCCAAAAATGCCATTAGAATGTCACCCGCTCCAGGATTAGATGATGACTTTGTAAGGTAATATCCTGTGAATGTCAAAAGAAGAATCGATTAAGTTATATCAAAGCTAAGTCATTACATAGATTTGTCTATTAAAAAATTTGGAGCACACTAGGCTGAATAAAAGAGAAAAAACCATTAAGTGCCACAGTTTTACATCAATGTTATTATTGTCAGACCATAAATCATTGTCATAGAAAAGTTTAATTGATGATTAATCACATTTCAAATTGGATTGCAAAAAGATTTCAAATTCTTATAGTAACTCATAAGATATTATTAAATTTGGCAACCAAATAACAACTTTGTGCTCATTTAGATTACTATTGCAAGTGCTTCAAGTTCAAAATATATGTTTGGGCAAAAGGAAGATTTATTTCCTTCAAGAAAACATGCCTCATAAAGCTCAATTTTAGCTTTTGCAGTAATTGGTATCTAAAACAAACAAGCTCTTATACATAGTGAGTTGAATATTTAACATTTAATTGTAATTTATACCTAGAACTGTACCAAGCCCTGACTTGGAAAGAAACCCAAAAGCAACTGCTGTTAGCTCTGCAGATACTGCACAGAAAATTATTGGGTGGAAGACTTTCTTCACACTTGATGGCAATCTGAAAACAAAATAGTAAGAAAAGGCAAAACTATAGTTATCTATTAAATGCTAATATCATATTCCATGATAACACAGTGTTGCAACTTAAGTCCATAAAAATCTTAAACTGAAAGAAAAAGTAATTGTCCCCAGATTCAGCTATGCAAATAGTAATTCTCAATGTGTATGTGTATATGCAAAAATGTCAAGGAACCGTTACCCAGAACCAACTATGTAGCCTAACACTGTGGATGCAAGCAAGAAGGGAAAGCATGTTCTAGCTCTTGTCCCCAGTGCTGTTGGGTAAACTAATGAAGTAACAAAGGATATAAGGAAAACCCCAGTCCATGCCCACAATTCAAAGGAAGAAAATGGAGAGGGCTTCTCCATAGGCTCGGCATCTATCATTTCTGTCTTCACAGCTTTCCTTACACCTATAGCTGCCAAACCAGTCACACAAAGTGTAGCCAGCCATCCTCCAACTGCACAAGATTAACAAGTCTTAGCTCTCATCATGAAATTGTAAACTTCTCCTCTATAAACAATTATAGGAGAAAAATTAAGAAGACAATGAATTCAATTTCTCCTTTAATTTAAACTAAACTTCTGCACTTATCTTCTTATCCTGAATACTTAAGGGGAAATTTATTCAAGCATAACCTTAATTACGCGTCCACACGGACACCATCATCATCATGATCATAACAATAGAAGTTACAAATCATAACAATAGAAGTTACAAGGTGTTTTAATGGCAAAGTCCACATGAAAGGAAAAGGGAAAGAGAGGTCAAAGCTTTGAATATTTCTACTTATAAAAACTAGCATACCAACCACTAATATTTTTAACAGCTAACATTTGTTTATAAAAAAAATCATAATGTTAACAATTAATTCAATTTCTCCCATAAAGTTAAAATCAAATTCTGCACTTATCTTCCTCTCGTGAATACTTGTGGAGAAATGTATTCAAACATAACCTTAATTAACATACACACTGACACCATCATCATGATCATGATCGTAAGAATAAGAGCTTGTCCAGTAATCTATACCTACAATAAGGAAAATTTTGATGGCAGAAGAAGGGGGAATATCTTTAACAGAAAGTGGTAACACAACCAAAACGGGAACATAAAACAAAGGGAGCCATCTATGAATGAACATAATCCCGGGTTCAAAGAACTTCTCCAAGGCCACAGCAGCAGAGGGCACAGTAAAATCAAGAATAATCAAAACAGAGAAAATACAGAACATCCCAAACAGGGCACTTGGGAACTCAATTGAAGCAGCTGAGAAAGCTTTCTTCAAGAGAAAGTCAATGGACAGAATGAGGGCAAGGGATACGACCCAATGTAACAACCCAAACACCTGAAAACGCAGAGTATGGATGAAGGACTCATTGGAAGTGACTCCAGTTTGGGATTCGATTAGTTCTGTGCAAAGTTCTTCACTTTTGCAACTTTCTGGAGCACCCATTTGCTAACCACCATGAATTGAGTCCTATACCCTTTTTTTTTGTTGTTGAGGGTGCAAAAGTAACAATTTTTAAGGATGGAAGGAGTGTGAGTGTTGATTGAGAACAGAAAAAGACAAAATTGAAGGAATGTGGACATTTTCTGCCACGTAAACAGACTGTAGATTCCCTTCCCACGTAAACATAATGACTTTGTATGGAAAAAAGACTGTTAGTTTTAGAAATTAGAATACCTGTATTTTCACCCAATGACTAAAATCTAAAATTTCAAAGTAACAATACCATGCTCAACAGTCAACCCTTCTCTCAAATAATAAGAAAAAAAAACTTAATGGCTAAGAAAAATTAGATTGTAGTTACGATACTTCTATATATAAATTAGTGAGAAAATATTTATTTTATATTTTAATTATTATATTTTAATTTTTATATTATATTTATACTATGAAACAATTTATAATTATATATACATATTAATTATTACAAAATTAAAAATTAGTGGAAACAATTACCTCTAATTTAGCACACTTGGATACGTCCCTTAGTTTTATTATAAATACTACTTCTTACACGTTAAAAAAACTAATATTATCTTATTTAAAATAACTTTAATTTAAGAAAGACAAATTTTGTATACATGAATTTCACTTATATTAATCGACACTGTCCTTAACTTTTATTACGAGGATAAAAAAAAAAAACTTAGCTTAGGTTACTCACTCTTATTTATACTTTGCTAAACAATGGCACCAAGGTTCTCGTCCAAGAAAAAAATTGTGATTGTCTGTTTCATGTTTTGGCATCACAAAAGGAGAGGGAAGAAACAAACTAGATTCTTAACGGTGAGACGAAGTTTCTCGACTAAGAAATAAGTCAAAAAAAAAATAAAATTGGGGGATGAAAACTGTATTGTTATTTATTCATACGGAAATATAAATGAGAAAATGCTCTGTAACATTTGTTACCAAATTTATTTAGAAGCATGTCCCATCACATTTAACCAGCATTGCTTTGAGTCAAAACTGATGTTCCTTTTATAGTTTTCTTTTTTCTTAGATGGAAGGAGTCACAGCGGAAACAAAATAAAAAAGGATATTTTTTTTTTAAAAAAAGAGTAAAAGAGAAGTATATTTTATGAATTAAGGTATACTATTTATTAGTGATTTTAAGATAAATAATGTATTTATAAATAATATTTATAAAATCAGAAACTTTTCATATTTACGGACAATTATAAAAAGTGATTTTTTTAAATGTATCTGTTTTCTGATATTTGTTTTATGCTTTTTTCAACCTCTATTTTTTTAACAAAAATTAAGCAAATATCTAAAATTACGATAAATATTTATTCTGTTTACACAAGTAATTTTTCTCATAAAATTTTAAAAAAACTTCCCATATATATGAAAGGATCTCATCTTGATTCCATAAAAAAACTATGATAACCCACTTTCTAAAATTGCCCGCTGTAATTTTTCAATGTGAGTCCTGAAAAAATGTATTATAGTTTTGAAGTCAAGAAATTCTTCAGCTGTTTTCGTAGGATCTTCCCAGTTGCAGATCTTGGTATCTTGTCAGTGAAGAACACTTTCCTAACCTTCTTATATGGAGCAACCTGCCACAAAAGCGTTACAAATGGCAAAAAGTATTAGTACCAAACATTAACATTGACATTAACATTAACATAATTCAAATAATGACTAGCTCATCTAACATGCTGATGCAGAAATGCAATGTGAAAAACAAATTCCTTTAGACACTAGGGCATTGATTCAAGAGTAAAAGTGGATTGAAATATTATAGTACTTATGAGGAGGATAAACCTGTTCAGCAACATAATCCATAACATGCTTCTGAGACAGCACACTTCCAATCTTCCTTACTACAAATGCCACTGGCATCTCCCCAGTTTCTTCATCCATTGCACTGAAGTGGAAAATGATGCAACAGTTACTTTAAGGGCCAAAGAAGAGCATTAAAAGTATGAATGACTGTACGTACAGAAACATACTTCGATATTTGGTCATTCAAAACAAAGAAAACCATCGAACAAGGTACTTATTATCACTTATAAAAGCAGTACACACATGCAGAGCAAGAAATGAGAGCTTCTCTTGCTTAAGGTGTTGGAGTGTCATACATGTTTCTGCCAGACACCTTCCAGAAACTTATACAACACATGTCCGACATCCATCATTTGATGTCTACTCTAAACTTTTCTATTGAGCTGGCAATTCTATATGATTCAGACACTTGAGTCAACATGGACACTTCAACGACACTAATATACAAGAATATATAAATATATAAATCTTCATTACGATTTTAGACCTTTTGTTATATCCAGTGTTTAAAGGAGTTCATACTTACCCTGTAACAGCAACATCAACTATTTCAGGATGCAAAATTAACACAGCTTCCAAATCGGCAGGAGCAATCTGTAACAGGTCATATGCCATATGTAAGAATATGTGTACAACATGGAAATTGTGTAAAAATAAATTGTAATTAAAAAATTAAAACAACAAACATATCCTCCCCGTGATCGAAATTTGTGCAATATATAGACAAATGTTTATGAAAATACAATCCTACTTCCTACCTCCTAAAAAGTAATCCTTTTTATAACTGGGCATCCAAGAGCGTCACAACAAGGTTTGCAGTTTTTTTTGAAAATATGTATCAAAATCCACAATTTCATAGTCAGTATTTTATTTTTTACTACATAATTTAAATCATTCTAAGTTGATCCAGATTATATTTTTATAAATACAATAAGTATTTCATGTGTTCCTCTGAACAAAAGGTGTACTGTATCAATGCACTGATCATGGGAAGCTTTTGAAGTTATTTACCAAGTAATAAGTGCTTAAACAAATACTAGTTGCTCAACAAAATGTTCTGTCAATATTTATAAGCAGTGAAATCCATCCCAAAGTACTGGTGTTGTACTACCAGCAGCTCCAACGTGTGCTAAATAAAGAAAACCTATTGATATTTGTCACACATTTTAACTTTTTATACAGGTGTAGTTCCACAAGTGCATTTCTTGTCAAGTTCTGAATGTATTTATTTATTTTCCAAGGGAGAATCCAACCCAACAGGAAGGAGGAGGGGGAAAAGGGGTGGGGTTTGAACAAACATACTCTCATTGTATGTTCCACAATATATCCTACCAAAGTTGTCCCAGAATGAACAAAGGTTTTTTTTTTTTTTTGCTTATCTGTCAAAATTTTAAATTATTAATCCAAAAATTAGATACCTGAAAGGCCTTATATTTGATTATATCTTTCAAGCGATCAGATATGTGTAAGTATCCATCATAATCAAAATAGACCACATCTCCAGTATGTAGCCAACCATCTTTATCAATTGTTGACATTGTAGCTTCCTTGTTATTCAAGTATCCTGAAAAATTAAGTAGAAAATTCCAAATTAACATATTTCAATAAAACAAGCAAAGAAAAAAGTATTAGCAGATAGGCTAGACTTTATTAGAATTAGGAACAAGAAAGAAGCACCCCCCTCCCCCTGGCCCAATATAGGAAAATTACAGAAACATGAAGTCACAGACTCACAGCATCAAACTTAATCAGATGCCTTGAGAAATTTTAATTCACTTTTTCTCTAATCTAAAGAAATAGAATTTTCAGTAACATTATTGGCAAGGACAGGACAGGTATCTTTTTTATTGAACAGGTATCAACGGCAGCACATCTGATAGTAATAATTAAAACAAGTAAATGTGTGTTCGGTCAAGTTATTTAATTATTTTTATCAACTTACAATAAAGCTTTTTAAAAATAGGTAATTGTTCCTGAGAAATAAGTTGTTCCAAACACCCCACTAAAAACTACATTACTATATATTCATATATTTCAAGCTACACAGTATTAGTAACAGATAAGCTTATAACTTCACCCACTGGAAGAATTCTAAACATAAACGGAGCTTCTCAGCCGAATTTTGGTGTACAATATAACAAAACACTGATATTTAAATTATTATGCCAACATTTACAAATGGAAAAAATTAAATAAGGTCAATTCTTACTTTTTTATATGAATCCAGGAAACAGAGTTTTACCTGTCATAATTGAAGGTCCTCTCAACCAAAGCTCACCACTGCTGCCTGGGGGCAAAAATGCACCAGTATTCCAGTCTACCACTTTTGCCTCCATGTTTGGAGCCAATAACCCTATTGAAGAATAATTGCGAAACTTTTCAGTATTGAAGCCACGTGTTCCTACTGCAGTTGACTCAGTCATTCCATAACCCTAAAAAGAAGCAATCTTACAGCTGCACATTCTTAAAAATCTAGGGAAGCAACATCACCATAAGCAAATAAAAGTTCAATCATAAAGGTCCAGTAGTACTTGTCCAGCAGTACTTTTGATGTGAATATTAACAGCACAATTAAAGTCTTTATTATTTGCCATTGCATAAAATTCAAAAGCACTTAAGCAGAAAGAAGGGGAGCGGAGATTTATACCCAAAATGGCTTCTTGCGTGTATCTCTTTGAAACAAAAACAGTATAACTTCATTAAAGTATTTCCAATCCAGTGTTCCATTTCTTTTACCATAATTTGTCATAACAACATGAAATGAAAAAAAAACACACACACATACACACATATATATATATATATATATATATATATATATATATATATATATATATATTATAAAAAGGATTAAGTTACTCCAATACTAAGTATAAAAAATTTACTCTTTGTCTTATAATTTATTTATTTTTAAAATAAATCTTTTATCTTAACAATATTTGTGTGTGTGGTAATTGACTATAGCAATTAGAGGAATGAAGGAAAATAACTTGCATTCTTTGAATAAGAGTATCTTGTTCCGAGGCTCTATACCTGTATAAAATCAACATGAGGGAAAGTTTGAAGAAAGTCATCAATAACTCCGACGCTCAAAGGTGCTGCACCACAGGATACCTGTATCAAACTCTGCAACTTACTGTTATCAAGACGCTTTACCCTCGTTATCAATGCTGACAACAGGGGTGGAACAACAGGAAAGTGTGTAACTTTATATTCATCAATCACCCTGATGACCTCATCTATGTCAAATTTCGTCATCACAACCATTGTAGAACCCAAAGACAGCAATCCCAATGCAAATAAGGATAAGCCGTACACATGAAACATAGGCAAAACAGCCAGATAGACGTTCCTGGAGCAAGAGCCTTTATATTGAGAGGCTTCAAACCTCACAAAAAGCTCAACCATGGCAACAAGATTCTTATGGGACAGAACAACACCTTGGCTCATCCCAGTAGTCCCTGAAGAATACAATATCCCCGCAATGTCATCCTGTTTAATGAGTGGCCTCTGAGGCAAATCAAACTCACCAGAAATCAAGTCACAAAAGCATGAGAAACAACCATTCCTCAAACCATTCTCATTTTCCGGCACAGCAATAACAGAAATACCCAATGGCTCTAGTTTCTTCTCATTTTCAGGCACAGTAAAGGCCAGACTCACACCACACTCATAAACCTGCCTGCGTATTTCATAGACACTACTAAGAGGATTCATTGGTGTAACAACAGCACCGAGATAGAGAACTCCCAATAACACAACGGGGTAGTAAATGGAATTTGGGAGAAGAAGCATAACCACGTCACCTTGTGAAACACCCATTTTGTGAAGACCAGAGGCCAAGGATTTGACGAAAGGTAGCAACTTTGAGTAGGAAATGGAAGACCCAGATGAAGAATCAACAAGGGCAGAAACCCCATTATGGCGGTGAGAAAAAATGAAGGAAACAAGGTCAAGAAAAGGGTCGTTGGGAAGGTCCACAGGGGCGTGTTTGCTATGGTAAATACCGGTTTTTGGTGCGAACCAATGAGGGTGAGTGAGGGACATGTGGCAGTTTACGTTTGGAGTCATTGGTTTCGTTTGAGAGAAGAGTGGAATGCAAAGGAATTATGAAGAATGAGAGAAAAAGGGTGAGTGGAATTTGGAAAAGTGGAAAACTATTTAAGATTTTGGAATAACAAAACTGGGGTGTTGAGAAATTAGATAATGGAATGAATGTTGGGTGAATAAAAACTGGTATTATGCCAAATTTCTCACTCCACAACCGGCAATTTCGGTTCCCGCCGGAACTGAACTGCTCATGTGTGAGCCTTTTAAAAACTATTTAAGATTTTGGACTGCTTTACAACAATCTTATCTAATAATGTATATAACAAAGTTTTGGCCCATCAAATTACATATTAGTTCATAGTTGTTAATTCACAACTATTAAAAATAGGACTATTCGGTAATTTTAGCTTTTTTATTTCTTTATTTCTTTTGTTATGCTTTTTATTGTTTATATTTTATTCTTATCCTTTATATTTTCTTTAATATTAAATTATTATTTAAGAATATTTTAAAAATTCAGAATTTAATATTTTATTTTATTTTTTATTATGTTTTTATTCTATATTCTCAAACACTAAAATTATTATTTAAGAATATTATTAAATTCAAAATTAATTTTTAAATATATTTTAATATAGTATAAAATAATTTTAAATTACTTTAAAAAATAACTTAAATTAATTTTTTAATTTCATATTTATTCTACAATATTAAAATTATTTTTTAAGAATAATTTATATTTCAAACTAATTTATTAAATATATTAACAAAATTTTGGTCTTTTCACCTTTTTAATTTTCTTTCAATTTCCTTTTTTGTTTTTTATTTTCTTTCTTCTTCTTCTTTCCCTTTTCTTTATTTTAATGTTTTTATTTTAAATTTTTTCTTTCGTCTTTGCTTTTTATATTTTCTCTTTATTTTTTGTATGTTTTTTAATTTTCAATATTTTTTTATTTTTTCATTTACCTTTTTATGTTATTTAATTTTTTTATTATCTCTCTTTATTATTTTTTTATGTTTTATATATTTCAATATTCTTATGTTTTATATTTAATGTTAAAATTTAATTTATACATGTATTTGAATATTTATAAAATAATTTTAAATTTTTATATATTAGATATCTAAAAAAATTAGTTTATTAAATATATTTTAATATTGCAACACAATTTTCAATTTTTTTTTATTATGCAAAACTAGATCATTAGCAATCTAATTTGGCTTTCTCCTATATAAATTATCATTGTGTCTCCTATACGAAATTTTGACTATTCCATTTTGTACCACATAGGAGATAGTCAACATAAAATAAGATGAAACAACTAAGATTTGGCACAGAAGACAAGCAGTAACACTTTGTACACAAAACTCAAATCGATAGCACTTATGCACTATGACTAAGATTAGTACTTGATCTGTTGAATTTTATTATATATTTTGTGTACATAACTATGTAATAAATATAATAAAATTATTAAATAATTTTAAATTACATACTCAATAAAATATTATAAATTAAGTTATATCCATCAAAGGAAACATTCAATCAATATTTGTTGATTATTGTTTTTTTAACAATATTAACAATTGTCTTTAAAGTCTAAATGTAAAATTTTTTTGGACATTGGCACTTAACCACTATGAGTAAGACTAATCTTTGACTTAATGGATTTTTATTAAATATCTATTATGCATATATGTAATAATTATACTAAAATTGTAAAATAATTTAATTACTTATTCAATAAAATATCATACATCAAGTTATATTTGTCAAAAAAGTCTCATTCAATCAATATTTTTTATTAATATTTATATACATTATTAGTGGTCCGGAAAATAATGTTTAATTTTCTCTTATGTAAAATTTTTGTGGACCAATAACATTTATGCACTATGAGTATGATTAGACTTTGACTTAATAGATTAGGAAACATCTACTTGAGATTTATGACCCAAAAAAGATATAAATATATTAAAAATAATTTATTAACATATTTTGTGATAAAATAATTTTAAATTAATTATTTAATAGTATAATAAATTAAATTAATTTTAAATTCTTATAAAAAAATCTCAAATATTGTTCATGAGAGATAATTAGACTCGACATCATTACAAATATTAAATTTTTTTTAAGAATATATATAATCACATCTTAAAGACTAACAATGTATCAACTTTGAGTTTAATAACTTCGTATAATTTTTTACTAATAAGTATGTGATAATGTTAATTATTTTCATAAATGTATAATACATATTTCAAAATTAATTTAAATATTTGTATGAAAAATAATTTTAAATAAATTAGAGCATCTCGAATAGGAGTAACTCTCATGAGTTACTTATTTCATTAAAAGAAGTGATTGGTAGTCCACACAATGTTACGTAATTGTTAAGCAACTCATACTTAATTTTATCTAATGAAAGAAATTGTATGCAACTCTAAGAAAATTACAATTTTATAATTTTTTTAGTTTTTTTCATTTGCATATTGTTATTAATTTGTACAAATTTGGTGAAAAATTACTTTTTTTTAATCATAACAAACTATTGTTGGGTGAAGCAAGTCATCTGCTTTTTAAGCAATTTGAATTGTTATGTAGATTTGCTCTAATAGGAGAGTTACTTCAAGTAACTCATTAATTTTTTAAGTAATTTACAAACATCTCCTATTGGGTATGCTTTAAATAATATCATAAATTAAATTTGTTTTAATTTCACTACAAATATATTTTGTAAGGAAGTATCTTATTTGATACCATATGAGCAAAATGGACATAAAAATTTCTTTTATGATAAATTACAAACATAATTCACATGGGACAATTTTATTCGACA
Source organism: Psophocarpus tetragonolobus (assembly GCA_037954015.1). Classification (NCBI taxonomy): domain Eukaryota; kingdom Viridiplantae; phylum Streptophyta; class Magnoliopsida; order Fabales; family Fabaceae; genus Psophocarpus; species Psophocarpus tetragonolobus. The sequence continues at coordinate 76,188,619 of CM075689.1, forward strand.
TTATTTTGGTAAGATATTGTATGTGAGAAAGTTACTTGTTATATATTTAACACAATTGTATCTAAAAATTCAACAATAACTAAAAAAGTATAATAAACTCAAGATTTATATTTGTTGTTCTTTCTTGTAAGCAAGATTTATATTTTTTGTAAATACATCACTAAGAAATGTTTATTTATATTTGTGCTACCTAGAACACAATCTAAATATAAAAATTTCAACTTTCTAAATATAAATAAGTTAAATTAATAATTAAGATGAATTATATAATTATATTATTCTAATTTAAAAATTAAATATTATTAAAAAATACTACAGATGTATTTGACTTTTTTTGAATCTCATGAAGTATCAATGAATAAAATATAAATTTTAATTTTTGAGATTAAAATAATAATTTATTTTAAGTAATATTAATTTCAATAATTTTTATATAATTAAATTATGTTTACATGGATTTTAAATCATTCAAAATTTTCTATAAACTATAATATTATAAAATTACAATATAAATATATTATTTTATATTTTAAAATTAAAATATATTTAAAATAAGAATAATTAGATTAAATACTCATAAATTAATACATATATTAAATAAGTGTAAAATACTACCATCAAATTAAGCAATAAATTTAATATATTATATGAATCAAATTAAATTTTTATCTATTAATAATTTTTTGCATGATAATGTTAAATTACATCGTGTTTTATTCATTGTATACTATTTGATTTTTTATGTACTAATAGATTAAATTTGAATTTTTACTATAACTATTTTTTTTTTTTATAATATCAAGTTTTTTAATACTTAAGATTATATGTTTCTTTCTTAAAAGAATATAATATTTATTTATATTAAAAATTATTTTTACTACTATACTATTAATGTATAAAATAATATAGTTTAATAAATTTTTTTATACTGTTTAACATAACAAATGCTCTGGTTTGTACAGGTGCTGATGTTTTATTAAAGAGGTGTAGTATCCTGTTTGGTTTGGAGACACCTACCAAACACGGGTGGCTGTTGGGGTTTCACTGTTATGAGCTTTTGCAAGCTGCTTAGATGCTCAACTTAGTGGGGCTCCACTTTGCATGCCCAATCACTGTTCTTTTTTTCCATTATTAACAATACCTTTTCTTCAAATGCATGTGTAAACAGTTTGATAATTATCATAAATGTTTTTTAATCAAAGTAAATGTTTATCTTTTCAAACATCAACAAAAATAAATGTTTATCAATTTTTATTCGGCTTTCATTTCGAGAAAAGAGAACATAATATAATTAGTGTTTGATAAAGAATATTTCTTGTTTAGAATTAGGTGCATCTTCTATAATGAAAATTATAATATAATGTGTTACTGTGTTTGTGAAAAAAATATCTATTATATTATGATAGTAATTCTTTTAATACATGAAGCTAGAATATGAAACTTTTTTTAATAGAATCTCATGCAAATGATGTAAACTCTTCCATCGCCAAGCTGTTTCTTATAGATTGGAATATAAAATAATCTTTAAATAAAAGTAGGTAAGTTAGGACTTACACACGTACTTTAGCCTTACAAAATAAAACAACAACTCATGACAAGTAGATAGCAGTTATTAGCTATCCAACATGTCTAAAAAACAACTCATGTCTCGTTTCTTACTAGTACTTATTTTTAAAATAGTTGTAAACTTTTTAATATATGTAGGTATTCATAGATATTTGCAAATATTTTAAAAAAATAACATTTTAAATAGATTATTATTTTGCATGAATTTTTATCAAACAAATCTTTTATTTACTATAAAATCTAGAAATAAAATTATATTGATTTTTACAAAATTTAATTGAGTAGAAAAATAGATTAACTTTATTAATATATATATATATATACAAAATATTTAATATAAATGAAATTTTGATCATGTTTGGTTAAATATCTTAATTTAGGAGTTATTATATAAGTGCTTTATTACATAAATACTTATATATAAGTTATTTCTACAATTGAAGAAAACTGAGATTAAGTTGTTTTCATATAAAAAGTTTCTATCGCTTATTAAAAAAATTATAAAAAGTTTCTCTAAAAAATTATCTTGTTCAGCTTATACGTACGTCACAAGTTACCTTCACAAGCTCTTCTAAACACTTATTTCATAAAATAAGTCTAAATACTATGTATATAAAACTCTTCCAAATAAACCTATAATTTATAATTTATAGTACATGGAAGCACTATGCACCACTAAATTATAAGTCATTTTCATAAATTATCTTAGAAAACTTGTTGAAATTGACTGAAAACAACTTGTACATATATCATAATTATAGATTACATTCACAAGTTCTCCTAAACACTTATTTTATAAACTAAGTCTAAATAAAATGGACATAAACTCCTCTAAATAGACCCATAACTAATAGTCTTCTAAATGGGCACAACACATTCTGGTGACATGGCAGGTTTGTGTAATTAGAAAACTTGCACAAAGTGCAGTCGGCAACGTACTTATGCACCAAATAAAATTGTGCAGCTAATGTGATGTAGATGTAGCTATGTTTATACATTGATTACATAATTAATATGTAATTAAACTAGATGAAAGCTTATATCATAAATATGGGAAATGTACCATAGTTGAATAACTGCTAAACTTTAAATCATGGAGTAAAAGATGTAAGGTTGTAGAGCAAATTAAAATTATAATTTATAACTTTATAAGCAAATATAACGTACCCCAAAAGAATATTATAGACAATATAATATAAAACATAAGCTTCCTTGCCTTAAATATATATAAATATATTAAGTAAATACAATTGAATCTGAAACTCTTTATATAAGATGGTTTCAAAGTCTTATTCATTATCATAACTTCATAAGTACATAGGATTTTTAAAAAAATAGAATTCTTCCTTCATAGTTGTCAAGTGAAATTTAAGAATCGATACTACATTTCTAGTTCAACAATAATCTTCACAATATTAGATTTATTTTTTTTAAAGACAAAAAATCAATGGTGATGATTAGTGACTATCTATCAGAGGTTATAGTCGGTAAATATTGGTTAGAGGTGGTGGCCAATGACCGTCGATCGAAAGCGGAGACCAGTGATCAGTAGCAAAGATGACAACCGATAACTGTTGGTTGGAGGTGGTGGTTAATAACTGTTAGTCGTAGGTGGTGGTTGATGACCGTCAGTGGGTGATGACAACCGATAATCGTAGTAAGGTCATGTTTTTAATTATATGTTATGTGTGAAATAATTAAAAGAGAAATTAAATTTATAATTGGATGTGATTAATAAATTAATAGAGAATAATTGGTTGTGATAATTATATTATTATTTATATGTTATTTTGATGAGTGTGACTAACTTTAAATGTTGGAATTTAAGAGAATGATAGCTAGTAAGGTGGGGGTGAGTTTAGTAATTATTCCTTTGATTTGAGGTTGCTGGACTGGTTTTATGGGATTTGTTCGAAAATTTGTTCTAGGGGGTGCAAATAACAAACTAGATTTACCAAGTACACCTCTAACCCTAATCATTTTCTTCTCTTCTTTCTCTCTTTTCTCCTTCTTCTTCTTTCTTTCAACTTCACTCAAACTCACTCATTCTCTCTTTCACCAAAAAACCTTTTTTCCTTTGCATGTGGCACCATTTCTCTCTGTCATTTCTCCTAATTTTGATCACTAATCCGAGTAAGTAAGTTTATTTTATTTTTTTTAATCTTTTTCTTTCTCTTTACAGTTCAATTGTCTCTGTTGAAGGGAAATCATCCTTGAAAAATCCCAATTTCTTAAGTTCTTTATGGTTTTCGGGATTTTACTAGGTTTTGAGTAATTTTTATGGTTGGATTCTTTCCTCTCTTTAAATTCACCTTTAAAAGGAGAAATAGTTAAGAGAGTTTTGATATTTATCTTAATTTAGGAAAAAATTTCATTTGATGGTACGAAGATATTTTCCTATGATCAATTGATGTTTTGAATGTTAATTTGAACATGAAATGTGTTTGCTGGTGAATTGCACTTGTATTAAGTGGATTTTGTTTTGATTTATGATTTGGATGTTTTGGATAATTGATGATGTTTGAGCTCATGCATGTTTTCAGAATAGTGAATTTTTTAAATAATGATTAATGGATTATGATGTGGGCTATTACGGGGAGGTAACAAAGCCTTTGTTGTGGTACATTGAGTTAAGGATACTAATAGGTCATGTAGACGCCAAACGCCAGTTCAGAGTCATTGAGTGTCAGAATTGGGTCAATATGAATGTCAGACCTCTGTTGGAAGTATCAGATGAGTATTGCTTAGACTATAATTGGTTGTCAGTAATGGGTCAAGTGAATGCAAGACACCAATTGAAAAGTCAAGTCAGATGGACTACCTTGGTATCCGAACTCAATGTAATGAATCTTTTCAGAAAATGTCTTGTTAAATGATTATGTGATTTTGAGTACCTATGTTCAAAGGGAACATAAGTGTGATTGCTTATTGGGTGACTTTATGTAATGAATGTTGACACTAAATTATAGTGTTTTCATAAATAAGTTGATTTATGGTATTATAAGTTTATCCTTGCATTGTATATATTTGATGTATGATTGTGATGATCATAGTTAACACGGGAGTAGATAACGAAGGTGATGCACAGAGGTAGAATAATAGGGAATGAAGGATGTGTGGTAGAATAGTTGGAGTTGAAAGCTTTTTAGATCTTTTGTTGTAGTTTATGTATTGAACCTGTATATGTATAGCTATGGATCACACTTTGGGAATTATTTACTTAAATATGTAATTATGTTATGAGACTAGAATCCTATAGTGGATTTTTAACTAAATCAGTTTGGATAATAATTTATAGGAAGATAACATGAGGTTTGGTTTGAGCATGTTAGATTACTAAGAATTATGCAACTGAGGTTTTGTGATTCTGCAGAGTCTCACTGGAGAACAATTCTCGCCTAGCAAAAAACTATCTTTATTAGGCATTTTCCTGACTTTACACCTAGCAACTAGGAATGGCAACGGGTCGGGGCAGGCACGGATAGTGGTTACCCACCACCCGACCCGCTACAAAAACTTTTTACCCGCTAAAAATTCATTGGGTATCCACTATAGAAATACCCGCGAGTTTTTTTAATACATGCGGGTATCCATGGGTATTCATGGATATTTTTAAAAAAATAATTTTTTATAAGAAGTTTTATCAAATAAATCATTTATTTTTTGAAAAATCTAGAAATAAAATTCTACTAGTTTCTACAAGATTAATTAGATCTAAAAGTAGATTAATATAATATATCATAAAAAAATATTTAATACAAATAAAATCTTTATATTATTGGCTTTTTATAATAAATAATTTTATTAACTATGTAGTTTTCATAAAAAAATAAGATTGATATCAATGAATTTTGATAATTAATATTTTAATTTGATTTATTTTCCAAAAATATTATATTTTTTAACTTATATATATATATATATATATATATATATATATAAAATTTTAGTTTAGCGGGTAGTGGCCACTCGCAGGTACGGGTACTATGATACCTGTATCCGTGCCCGTTAAAGAGTAGGTAGAAAAAAACCCATAATTATATATCCGCAGACATAAATTTTTTTGTCATCCCTACCAGCAACGAGTTTCACTCAACACAAAGTTTCCCTTGCTAGAAAAATTTTGGGGTTTTCACCCAGCAACAAATCTCGTTGAGTGACATTCTTTCACTAGAATGCAATAACTTAGGATTCTCACGAGACAACCATTGTCAATGGACAAGGTGACCTTTGAAAGTTTTAATTTTTAAAGTGAAATTATAGTTGAACTAGATTCATTAATGTTATGAATATACATATATATATATATATATATATATATATATATATATATATATATATATATTAGACTTTTGAGATGTCACAATCGTTGATCAGAAGTTGCAGTTGATAATTGACAATCGAATGTGATTGCTGATGACTATTGGTTAGAGGTGGTGGTCGTGATCGTTGGTCTGTAGTCGGCGATTGTTGGTCAGTGGTCGATAATCATCGATCGAAGATGGTGATCGATTGTCAATTAAAGGTGACAATCGATGACTGCAAGTTGGAAGTGACCACTAGTCAGAGGTGATGATTAATAATGACAAGTATGTCAATCGATAAAGTTGAAAATAGAAACAAAAGTATGAAAAACAAATTTTATTATTTTTGAATTTAGGTGAAAATTGTTTCAAAAAACAAATTAGAACTATTTTTTCCGAACAAATTTTTGTTTTCAAAATATATTTCAAAACTAAAAACCAAAAACTTAAAATCGTGAGGCAAAAAAAAAATCAAATGAGAACTATTTTTGCAGCCCAAGTTTCTATTTTCTAAATAAATTTCAAACCCAAAACCGAAAAATTCAAAACCACCTTGAGGGGGCCTATGTTTTCTGTCCTAAATGGTTTTACTTCAACTTTAAAAATTGAGTTCTCATGTAAGAAGTGTTTTTAAATGTAAAGGACAAGTTGGAGAATTCCAATGCTAAAATTCTATAAAAACAGGTTATGTTAAGAACCCAGCTAATAAGTGATGGTTTGAGATGTCTAAACTCTCCATCTAGGCAAATTCGTGAGTGAAAAATGTACCCTAAAATAAGGTTATTTCTAGTCTGCCACTGATTTTTAATGTCTCCGAAGTTGTTGTTTTTTTCTTGAATTGATAGTAGAAAAATTATTCGTGAAGTGATTTTTTCCCTTCACGTTATATTATATTTGTAAAACGTCCAAAAAACCACTCCGAGGACAGCATAAATCGAATCACTTTCATAATGAGAACAAATTAATTTGGAAACATAAAAACCTCTGTAGCAGCTTGATCAAGTAAAATCCTGCCTACTTCAGCCACAACATATTTAGAAGAATCCGAAGCATTTACATGTAAGGGGGGAAAAATTATTTACATTTGCAATGGATAGATAAAAAGCCAAGACACATATCTAAGTTGATAGGAACACTAAATTTTCAGTAAGGGGTCTCAAGTAACCTGGTTAATTGGTGTGCACAAGTTCAAGGCTCAACTTAGTAATGATAAACATAATGAGGAGGGGAAGGAGGATGGTATTGGTAGTAATAACCTGGTGGTGAAGTTGGATACTGAGTATATTGAGGTGGTGAGGGTTGATGAACATGGTGGGATGGAGAGGGTTGATGGACATGATGGGGTGGAGAGGGTGAACTAGGTTCACTTGATGGGGAACTAGCTACATTAGTTTGGTGTTTATCTACTCTCACTTCAACCAATTCCTCTTCTTCTACCTCAAATGACTGGAAGATTGGATGCAAGTAAGCATCAGCCAGGTAAGCCTGTATGTTCAGGTCAGGTTCTGTGCTTTTCTCCAATAAATCCTTTGACATTGCTTCCTGAATAGATTAAGCAAAATCAGTTTCCCATACAAGTATCAATAATGAACAATCACATAACATGTAGTCACCTCCAAAGAAAAACAAAAGTCAAGTTTAGAGAAATCTACACTATTTCAAAAGGTTTTGTACCCTTTCCTGGTAAGCAATTTGTAATATTGTCCTATTGCATTGTGCTGCATATCTTACCTCAAGTGGATACTTCCTAAATGCAGGCTCAAAACGTCTCTGGCAGTACTTGTGGAAGGCAAATGTCAATATTGGTAACACGACAAGCAAAGGTGTAGATTTAGCTGCCTTTTTTGTGCTAAGCAGACCCAAAAGAAGAAGTTGGGATATTAGCAAGCTTGCGATAATGCGGCTGTGAACATGTGGCCAAAATGCAGCAGCACTTTCATACTGTTGGTTGTAGACATTGATTATCTGCATAATTAAACATCATATAAACTTTTATTTAGATTACAGGCATCACATCCTGTATCATTGCCTTTTAAGGCATAAATGTTGCAAGCTACTAAGTTAGTGAGCATTGAACTCTAAAACAGATTATCATCTCACATGTTCTAGAGATTAGGTGAAGTTGACATTATGATTATTTAGTGGCACAACAGATCTTATTTTTATATCTCATTGCTATTCATGCTATGGTTAGGCAATATCTGACAATTCCAAAAACTTAGAAATCTTCAAGCTACTATTTCTGTAAAACCCACTTAACAAAAACGACGTTTTAAGATCATACTAGCAAAGACACTGACCTGGTGACGGTAAACTAAATATGCTAAGGCAAAGAAGACTAATATGAAAGGAAGAAGGATTGGTGTCACCACAGCATACACAATTCCAAGAAGAAAGTATAGTTGAAGACTTGGAAGAGTCTCCGGATAGTCCACACTCCCAGGGTCCATGGCCTTTCCTTTATCTCTTTCTGTTTTAACTAAGAACATATTCTTGAGATGGTATATAGCCAATGGCTTTAATCTGAGAATCTCACCAGCAATTCCAGCCCATCCATCAACCATTATGTATGTCATAAAGAAGGTAGCCTTCATTGGAATGGAAACTCCAATCGTTCTAGGAATCCTATAGTCAATAATAATATTTGAAAAGATCAGTCATGTGGAAAGCATGAGTTTTTAATGAAAGAAAAACAATCCCTGAAGTACGGAAAAAAGCAGAAAACATGTATCAAATACATTGTAAAATTCAATGAAGTTGCATAAAGGTTATGAAATTTATTGCATTTAATATATGAAAATGCCAGGTTCATTCAAGAATAGAGCAGATCCAAGCAAAATATATAGCTAGTCAGTCATTGCTTTAATCAGGATTCAGGAACAGCTTAATTAAAGACATACTGTGTAGGTGACTGGTGAAGGAATGCATGCAATTGCTGGAATGCAGTCCCAGTTACAATGCTTCCCAAGAAAACATTCACCAGCATAAAATAATAATATTTTGCTGCTGCCTTCCGCTCAAGTGTTGACAATGCAATATATCCCTCAATTTTTGACATGATCATCAGAACTGTGGGTAGAATGTACAAAAATATTTTAAGGGCCAGACCAGGAAGAAAACCTTGTAGAAAGGACTTGATGAATTTCCTGCCAAAAGAAAAAAAAACCTTTGTGAGGCTAACTATAAGACATTTTAGTCTAAAAGAAGCAAGTTATCAAGTGGTCAACTCCAAGCATGAGTGCAACTACGTAAAGTCAATAACTTCTCCAATCCTAAACTGAATCTCTTTAAAGATTGATATAACTGAATGTTAAATCCATCTGAACCCTACAAGTGCATTAGGAGGGTTATGAAAAATAAAGGTGGCAAAATACAATTGAGAACTATGATTGTGTATGGATAAAAGTTAGAAACAATTAAGTTATTTTATCATTTCAATTTTAAGTGGCAGATCTGGCCAGTAATGTATACCATACATTTTATAACTTAAAATTCAGTAAAATAGAACAGAAAACACAGGTATAAAGTTTTAAAGAGAAAAATGAAGAAACGTGTGCATCAAATAGATGGATTAATTAAAAAATCGACCAAGATAAATCAATGTGTTTAGTAATTACTAAAATAGAAGAAAAGACTAAGAATACTTTGCAACTAAGGTAAAATAGTCAATTCCAATAAGTTCAAGACTTAGATACAACATTATTACCAAGATTCCTGATTAATTTCACAAGCAAAACTTAACAAATCAAGATTGAGGCATTGAGTAAAACAGTCAATGATGAAATTAAAGAGACATCAACTTCTAGTATAATTACCTTCTCTATTATATATTCAAAATCAAAAACATATTTAGGCTCACTTACAATTCTATAACTGGTCTGAGGAAAGGAGCAACTCTTTCAAGACCCTCCAAATTGGCAAGGGATTGCACAAAAGCAATGGGAATCATGTAGAAGAATACCAAGGCAAACACAGATAATGATATTATAAGCTTCCGGATGCTTAAAGAAACAAATGGTATGGCCAAGTTCTGCCAATATACATCACGTGGCTCTGGAGCCCAATCAGTCAGCCAGAGCGTTGGATTCTTGCTTTGTTGGGTTTGTGCGCAGACTGATGCTCCCCAACGAGAATTGAATGAAAGAAAAGCAACTGGCAGAATAGCTTTGGGATCTTTTATAATTTTCTGGCGTTCTGATGTCATCTGTATAAGATATGCAGTATAGCTATATTAAAGTACCCCAACCAGAATAATAGAAGTAAATGTATTAGCAAAGGAAAGAAAATTGCCAGACAAAGTTTTAAAATCCAAGAAGGAAATAACTATAAAAAGGTATCATGTAGCAGAAAAGAGAAACAAGCATGACTTACCAGCTTATCAAGTTCCTTAATTGTATGCTGGTAGTACTCAATAGCATCAACTTTCCCTCCCCAAAGCCCTAAACATCCTGTCTAAACATGAGAAGAATAACAATGTAAGAGCAAGGGGCTGAACAAATTGTTGCTAAGTCACACATTATACTGATTGTATTCCTAGCAATTACTTACCTTGATAATTGGCCTCTTGTCTGGATGTCTCTCAAACTTAAGCTGGTAATAGTCCAGCCAATTTTGGAGTCTATCTCTTCTTTTTGCAAATTTAGCAAATCTATTTGCATTGTAGACAGCCTGAAGAATGCATGCATAATAACTATGAATACAATACGATGAAAAGAAAGATTCTGCATTTCTGCCGAATTAAATTAAATTAACATCAACCCCATCTATTATTTGCCTGATCGGTTTGTCTTTAACAAACTTCTCCAATGAAGAATACAATAAAAAATATTACCTGGTGTCCAATATAATGTTCTGGGTGGTTTGTTTGAAAGAAGCTATCCACAGTATCTGATACTGAATGACCAGACATATGAGGGATATTCCTTACAACTACCTGCAATAAGGTTTAATATAGAGGGAGAAATCAACATTCATAGGATAGGATTGAGTGATGACCAAACAAACAAAATATCTTAATATTAAGTCCTTCCTAAAAATGATTAATATAGGTCTAAGATAAACATAAAGTTCTACAACGGTATTAAATATGAGTAATTTATACATGAAACATAAAGCTTCATCTTATGAAGAACTCAGGAAACAAGAGTAATTTTATTTACACAAGAACACACAAAAAACACATGAACAGACACTTCACTGAAATTGAGAAAATGATGAGGAGCTCAAGAAATGCTTTCTAGCAATAAAAAGCCATTTTAATTGTGTTCTTCTCTATTAAAAATGAATTAAAACCTTCAACTTACTGTGAATTGCTCCACACGCCTGCGCTGTGTTGCCAAGAAATGCAATCTCATGGATGCTATATTATCATATTCTTTGTACAGCAGAAAACAAATCCATATTGTGAACAGGTATTCCAATGCTATATGAACAAAAAATCTGAAATTTACAATTGCAACTGTTAGCCAACTAATATATGTGATAACAACACAAACATATTATCATCAATATGTAATGTAGCCTGTAATACACATAAAAATAAGCATGACAAGATTTAACCAGAACGAGAGAGAGAAAGAAAGAGATGAAGAGAAAATATGTAAGTAGTAGATACTACAAATCAGGGATTGGATATGATTTCTTTTTATTTAAAACCTCACATCTTTGGGTGAGGTGCCATGACATTTATTTACTAGATATTCCAAAATTCTTCTATGAATTTTGTTTTAGCAGTATATCATTAAAAGTGAACTCTTTGAAGAAACAAAATTAATACTTTGTAGCTAGATTTGTCTGAAGTCTGTTTTGAAACTGAGATCATAGTAGTTCAGGATTGCAAATTAATTGGGACAATAAATTGTAGTATACCATGCTTGATTGATATCACATGTTTTCTTGGAGATATATGTAAAACGACTTCCTTAGATGCATAATCAGACAACATGAAGAAACTGTCAATTATATTCACAACTTGTTTTAGTAGAATAATTGAAATTTTATTTTCACAAATCATTACTGTCATCTTACTCCATATATTCTATGACAATGTAAGATATGCTTCAATTATATTTTTTCCAAATAACATTTTAATCCATGAGTGAGTGACACAAAGAAGGAAGCGCCAAAGTTGGACTTCAAGGGAAGCATTGCTTCGAAATACATTCTGAATTATTTATTTTTATTTATTTATTTAGAATTAAAGAAAATATAATTGTACCTTATAGATTTTGGTGGAACATTTGATATTGAGAGTTTATCAATATTACTCACTACCAATTCCTTTTTTAGGAAAAATAATGCCCCACTTGATACGTTGACTGGTATAAGAATGAGGAGTGCCACAACTGTGATTGGAACAAAAATCTTTAAGCTGAAAAAAGAGATAAAAATTATTCAGAACGCTAATAACACATCAAAGCAATTTCAATATTAACATTAAGTAAAAAAAAATTAAGCTTCTTTCTCTTAATTTTAATATGATTTCAAGGTCATGTCACACAAAGTTCAACAATGGTATTAAAATATGAGACAGAAAAGGTGCATCCCTCACACGTAACAAAAAATGTTGACAGGAAACAGAAAAGTGAAAACGTAACAACATGGAATACAGTGGATGAAGCTTCCACGGGATGGCTTTAACAAAAGCTGGCAAAACCAAAAAGAAAGTTGAAAACCACACGGCATAACTCTAGAATCTCCTTGATAATCAAACGCATAGAAACACAAATACAGCCACAGAATGCTTAAAATTTTGAGAAGTAGAACAATTTTCCAACCATGGGTACCGCAACAATGCATCACACCATTTACACAATAGCAACCTCATTCTGTACTAATTTTTTTAAATGATTAAATTAATTGAAGGATAGAAAAACTACAAAATGTAACGAAGATAAAATCTTTTGTGTTAAAATAATTAAAAGAAAAAGGAACAATTTTGCAAGCATGGTTACCGCATAATAATCCATCACATCAATCACGCAACAAAGAAACCACAATTCCCAGAAGTGAGTATATTAAAAAATAAAAAACTGCAGAATATGTCTAAAAGTAAAATCTTTTATGATAGATAAGATTAAAACACACATACATACACTCAAACAACAAATGTTAATTTTATTAAGAGTTGAGCTGAAAACAACATGTGCTTGTTGGAGCCAAACATATACAGAGAAATGTTTGAACTTTGAAGAAAAAGTGAAAGTTGATGTGAAGGGAGTGAAAGGAGAGAGGAGTACCCGAGAGTATAGATTCTAAGAAAAGCAGCAGAGTCAAGGCCAGCATGGCTAATAATCTCAGACTCACTCATTCTGAGAGCCTGTGGCATCCAGTTGAGGAAGGTGAGATAAGTCTTGAGATTAAGGTTCACAAATTTTCCCACAAAATTCCCAGACCTCCTTGGACTACTTCTCCCTCCACTGATATACCACTTGGGAAAGTAGACCCTGTCATTGATGGGTTGAATTCTCAGAAGTGCAAAAGCCAGCAAGAAGGCAAAGGCAGAGAGAATGTTGATGGCAGCTGAGACCCCAAGGTCTGCAAGGGTCGCCATTGCAGAAACCACAAGAGTCTAGACTCTAGAGAGAGAAAGTGTGTGTGTGTGTGTGTGAGAGAGAGAGAGAGAGAGAGAGGATGGGGTGTTGAAGAGGAAGAGAATTGAATGGAAGAATTTGAGGGGAAAGAATAACTGATTCTTGGTAACTCCAATTCTTTATTGCAGGGTGGAAAAAAGGCTGGGTTCCTTGCTATTGTTTGACTTTATTCAGCATCAATTAATAAACTTTATATAAAAATTAAAAATATTAGAGTTGGATTTTGTTTGATTGTGATGAGTAAGAGAGCACTTTGCAAGTGGGCGGTTTCATGTGCTAATAGAAAAGATTAACATTTAACAGTGCGGCATGTTCTGTTTTTTTAGTGCTGTTATTAAAAACTTTCAATGTTTCATGGGATCGGGTGGTGTTACCTCACATTAAGATTAGTGGTTCTCTTTTCTATCATTCTGTTGTCTTGTTTTTGTGATGGTCGTTGTCTATGACTCTATGTCCCTATGATCATACGCATCAGATAAATTGAAAAGGTGGCTATAAAAGAAACGAAAAAAAAAAAGGCATGAAAAAGAAATTTAAATATTTTATTAAAGGGACTAATCTTTTTTCTTTGTTTCTTACTTTAATCCACACTTTTTACTCGTGGCGGGAAAGCTTGTTGTAATGATGTGAAACGCTATGTTCGCGGCAATAAATCGGCTTACGGTATCCTTCTACGCAAATGCATATCCCCACTCCCCAGTATTTAGGCTTAATTAGAACTATACAGAGAAATAATGTTTTTGTCATAATTATACTTAAATAATAAATTATGATAAACACCCTCTTTAAAATTTTATTTAAAATATATTCTTTATGATTCAAAATCATTTTTTTATGAATTACACCTATAATTTAATATTTTTTAATAATTTTAATCAGTTAACAAAAGTTTGAAAATGAATTAAAATATGTTACTAACACTATTTCAAAATTATTAAATCACATGATTTTTATAAAAAATTGTTGATTCCCGATTAATTTATCTGAAATTTATATTTTTATGTGTTTGGAATCCACCTATATAAAATATAAGTTGAGTATTTTCATTATAAAGAATGAAATAGTAACCTTAGAAATATTAAAAGAAACTACATGTGAGTAACTAACATGTAAATATAGTTTCTTTTGTTTTACTAAACAGATAATTCTCTCCCATAATATACCTTACACAATTATGTCAAACAAATGGTTATTATTTAATGAATTTAATTTATACTAATAAAGGAAATACTTTATTTTAACGTCCATTTTTTAAAATATTTATTTTACTCTTACACTTATTTTAAAATTAAAAAATAAATTACTTTGTTATAAGAGAAACTTGAACTCAAAATTTCTCGCTCCTCAAACATAAATTTTACTACTAGATCAACCTTATAACTTTAAGTAAAAAATTATTTTAAAATATTGATATCCAACATACATAATTGTCCAACTATAGCTACCATTTATAATATATGATATTATATTATATACTATTAATAAATGGAATAACCTTTTTTATTAATAAAGGAAATACCTTATTTTGAGGTCTCCTTTTTAAAATACATATTTTACCCTTACACCTATCTTAAAATTAAAAAATAAATTACTTTGTCATGAAATGGACTCAAACCATCAACTTTTTACCTCCCCAAATGTAAATTTTACTACTAGAACAATCTTATAACTTTAAACAAAAAAATATTTTAAAAGGTTGATATCCAACATACATAATTGTTCAACTATATCTATAATTTATAATATATGATATTATATTATATACTATATACTATATATATATATATGTATATTATATATTTATATTATTAATAAAGGGAATACCTCCTTTTGACGTCCACTTTTCAAAATACTTATTTTTAGCCTTACACCTATTTTAAAATTAAAAAATAAATTACTTTGTCATAAGAAAGACTCAAACCCCCAAATTCTCACTTTCCAAACGTAAATTTTACCACTAGACCAACCTTATAATTTTAAGCAAAAAGTTACTTTAAAATATTGATATCCAACATACATAATTGTCCAACTATATCTACAATTTATAATATATGATATACTCTCTCTATATAATATATATTATATAATGGAAAAATGATCTTTTGGTGTCACATTTTCTAACTATTTTATCTTCTAAACATTTGATGACACTTCTCACTTTCGCAAATATAATTTCTCCTTATTAATATATTCACATTTTCATAATTTTTACCTTGTCACAAATCAATCTTTCTTAAACATGATTAATATATGTCTACTTTTCATGATAAATATTCTTAATAAACATGTAAATACACAAGTGCGATAATATTTTGAGTTTTATTTAAACTCTCTCATCTTTCTATTTTTTCATATTCATTGCATATTTAACATATCAATTAATGATCTGGTATATTTTTATCATGTTATCATAAACAAAAAATATAAAATTAACAAAATATATTTCAAAACATATTATATAATAATTTATATTTCAAAATATAAAAATTTACAAAAGATATTAAATTAAAACCTTAAAATTGTTATAACATATTAAAATAGAAATGTAAATACGTAGGCACAACAACGCATGTGTTTTCGCTAGTAATATATAAAACTTATATCAATATATTAAATAATATGATAATATATTAATGAAAATGTGTTTTAAAGATTTTATGGTCAATATTATTTTATGATTTTAGATAAAATTGTGTTGAATCTGCTTATTAAAAAATGATAAATTTATACATTAATATAATAATATTAAATTCGTCTATATATAATTAATATTTTTTTCAAATTTACCTTCAATATTATTTGGAAGAGAAAAAATATTAGTGACATTTAATCAGCATGGTCCAACATTAATAAGAATAATATAGCATAAAAAAATAATACAAACACCTTATAAAAAGAAATAAGAATTGTATATATGAATTTTGCGCATGTTTCAATAAAATATTTTATTTTATTCTTTAAACAATGTAATTACATTTCCTTAAAAAATAGGTAAGAAAATATTTTTTTTTAAGTAGATTCATGTATGGTGAGAATTCAAAATAAAAAATTCAAAATTGAGCGTATGCGCGCGCATATTCCAATAAAATATTTTCTTTTAATTCTTTAAGCAATGTAATTACATTTCCTTTAAAAATGGAAAGAAAGTATTTTTTTTTCCCCAAAAAAGTATTAGCACTATATCCTACCTACATAAATACTAGATAGTATATTATTTAATGACAATCTTTTTATACGTACATATTGAAATTAATTATATTATATAAAGAGTAAACATTGTATTTGGTCAACATAGTAAATATGGTGCTTTTTAATAATATAATAATATATTATCTTTTAATCATAAATAATTGTATATGATAAATTTATTAATTTTTATTATAATTATTTGATATAAGATATATGTATGTATATATATATATATATATATATATATATATATAATTTATATTAATTTTATATTATTACTATTAATTATTTGGTATAATAATTTTATATTATTTGATGATATGGTAAAATATTTCAATGGTTTTAGTTACATATAACGTATGAGTTTTATTTAAAAAATATGATTGTATGATATTTAATCACAATATGCTTACACATATTTAAATTAAATTAAATTATATTATATAAAGAGAAAATATTGTATGTATTGGTAATATAAATAATTTTTTATTGTATTTATTTCAATTTAATCAATTATAAATTGTGTTGTTTATAGTAAGTTTATTAAATTTTATAATAATTATTTTAAATATATAATAATAATAATAATAAAATAATTTATTGGTTAAAAATTTATACTTTTATAATAAAATTGACGACGTAAAGAAATTAAACCCTCAGCTTATATAAAATAAAGATTTTAATTTACAACATTATCACTGTATATATTTTACTAAACATCCAATAATAATGTTTTATCATCCATTTTTATTTATTAATAGAATAATGCTATAAACTCGTAAATTTTTTATTATTAGATATTGTTTATAAATATTTTATATATACTGAAAATATATAAAATAAAATATATCTATTTTAGTTTATATAGTAATAATATGATAAAAACAGTTAATTTAGTCAGAGAATAAAAAATATTATAAATATAGAAAATGTATATTTGACTAATGAAATGATTTGAAGTTTGGAGAGAGGAAAAGAAAATGAATGAAGATAAAATATTGCAGAGGTAATTGAAGTATTATTGATTGAATGATAAGAAGGTAGAGTTTAGGGATGCAGGAGAGGCGTGATTGACGAATGGCAACTGGATTACTGAAAAAGGTACAAATATTATTCTATTATTAAAATAAAGACTCCAAAGCAACAATGATTGGAAATGTTAAGAGCCCATGTGATACCACATCATTATACATATATATATATATATATACATATTACATGTTATTAACTACTAACCTCACTCACCCTCTTTTCTTTTACTTTTACGTCTTCAGAGAGACAACCCACTCAACATTATCTACACAAATATATGCTTCCGTTTTTTTAAAGACTTTTCAATCATTTTGTTTTTTTCACACGGAGATGGATCAAGGAGAACACAGACATTTTGTTAAAAATTATTGTGTCATTTAATATTTAAGAAAATGAGTATGAACAAAATCTATCCTCATCCCAGTTTAAATTTTGCATTTTTTTTTTTTTTGTTCTAGACGGGTGACTAGAGAGGTGTGAGAGAGGCCATTATAATATTGCAATTTATTTTTCTAGAAATACATTAATTATATGAATATTTTTTAACCTTAAATAAACCTCATTTTTTAGTTTAATTTAAAACCTAGTTTAGAGTTTATGCAAATTTCATTTCTTTTCACAATGTTTTTTTTTTTTTTGGAAATTGTACGTACAAAAACAAATATTGAAGAAGCCAGTAGGTGTTGTAATGGCTGAAGTGACATGTGTTGCGGATGAAACAAACACAACTCATAGCTTCAGTAAAGACAGAGTTAGTTTATATATTTATTTTCTTTAAATAGAGAGAGAGTAGGCATTCCTTTACTGAAAATCTGAGTGCACTCTAAGAAAGATAGAGAGTCAAAGCAGATGTTTCAAGAACTTAGCATCCACATGGATTATAGAATGTGCTTCTCCATCAAATCTACAAAGAGTTTTAATTCTGTCTTTTCTTGGGATTTTATATAACGACACCTAATTATTATGTAATGAAATTTCTCTTTTAATTAAAATCTGTTATTGTTATTTTTTGTTTTTAATTATCTATGTTAATTAATCACACTATTTGCATACAAGTGCTAATTTGATTGTTATTTGAGAAAATACTTTTAAATTAAGATCTATTATGTGTAATACAGGATGTATGCCTAGCGAAAGGATATAAACTATTAATTAATATTAACACTATTTTCTAATCGATATAATTTTTCTAATTTTACAAGTTTAAGATATTGAAAGTGAACTTAGGAAAATTAGGTTATTTGTAGTAAAAATATACATTAGGATAAAGTACTCGTTGACCTAAGTAAATCATGTTTTAAAAATAACTATCTAAATGAATTTGTTTTAAAAACATTTATTACAGTTGGTCTGTTTTGTAGTTTAATTTCGTCAAACCACAATTCACTATTACAATTTTAGTATCACGTCAACTGTGTGCTTATGTAATGTCAAATGTGGTATAAAAGTCAAAAAATATTATTTTGTTAATAATAACAATTTTAATTTTTTTATAACAAGAGACACATGAATAACATTATTGTAATAATTGTAGGCAACTCTCTCATATTAGAAACTTTTCATATTTGATTATGATTTTTGAAGAGACATACAAAGTAATTTATAGAAGGAAATAAGTCACATAAACCGCAATTACCACTTGTAATGCATGGTAACAGAAAGGTTGTGTAATACCCAATAAAAACACACTTATGTTATTTGTTGTTTGATAGAAATGGTTGGTTAATGACCATACAAATTGTAACTACGATTTGCAGTTTCATCTATGCAAAAAATCTGTGCAATCAACTATTGGTACAACAGGGGATTGAAAAAGAAAAAATAAAATGCACAAACCGTAATTGGGAGTTAATTTTTAATGCAATAGAAATTAGTGTCGTCAGCAACTACTAGATAAGGAAGAGGCATCGGGCTAAGATCAGTCAAATCACAATTGTAAGTTGCGGTTTCATGCTTGTACTGGTAAAACGCAAGTCATACCTACAGATTTTATGAAGCTTTTTTTACTTTTGTTCCATCTTAGACGCTACGTAAACACATAGTTGACATGACATTAAAATTTCAATTACGAATTATGGTTTGAACAAGTCCAATTACAAAACACACTTACCTTGATAAATTTTTAAAAAAAAACTCATTTAAGTAATCATTTTAAAAAAATATTCACTTATATCAATCAACCATAAATTGAGTTGATTTGAACTGGGTTTTACTAGACTCATTCATATTTAAGAGTTTAATTTTTAAATTCAAGTTCAACTTATTTGGTTTATAAAGCAAACTTATCGAGCTAACTATCCAATCTAAAATTAATTTTGTCATTGTATTTTAATGTCAAAATTCTGAAGCAATTAGAAAAGTTAAATATTTTTCAAATGTTTTAAAGTGAAAAGTTTTTAATTTGTTTAAAAATTATAATTTGTTATAGACTAAATATTAGTTGTTAATGCATTAGTTTTTGCTAGTGAAGAGATTCAAACCCACAACATTTTCCTTTCTTATCTCTCTACTTTAACATCAGATCAATCTTATAGCTACTCTTTAAAAGTTATAATTACTTAAAAGTTTAATTGGTATACACTGTCAGTGTAAAATCTTTTACACTGACAGTCAATCATAACTTTTCATTTATGTGGCTTTTAAAGTAGTAATGAGTAAAACCAATAAATTTACCATGAATGAAAGACTGTGATTGAATGTCAATGTAAAAATCTTTACATTAACAGTGTATACCAATTAAACGCATTACTTAATTAGTCAAACTGCATGCAAACTTATGAGTTCTTATAATAATAATAATAATAATAATATCATTATTAAATTTTATCTAATTTTTAAAGTTTTTTTTTAAAAAATTAACAAGTTAAAATTAAATAGAAAGTTATATATACCATTTATACATTGGGTTGATTCATAAATAGAACCAGTAAAATATATGCAACTTAAGTTTGGCTCATTTATTTAGCAAGCTCAAGTTGAGTTCATTTAGTTTAAGAATTTATAGTTTAGAGTTAGAATTTATTTAATCTATCAACCAAATTCAACGAGGTAGTTATCAAACCGAATTAAAAGTATTTTTAAGTTTATTCAATTCATTGCCATCCTTCCCCACAATATTACAACACGTAAGTATGGGAGCCGTTAAAGTATTAAGGGTGAACATGGATTGAGTTGAGTTGTATTTAGACAAATTCAAGACTCAATCCAATAATAAAATATTGGATTGAGTTTGATTTTTGCTTTTTTTTCATCAAACTTAACATGTTTTTGAAGACGTTAGGTTGTGTTAATTGGGTAATTTTTAATTTTTAAAAAAAAACTATAATATTATTTTGTTAGTTTTTTTAAGATATTTTTTTAAGAAATAGACTATATCATTATTATAACATAAAAATAAACAATAAATTATAGTTACAAATTATATATCAAAACTAAAACAAATTAAAATTATCATACAACTAAATTTTTAAACAATAATAATTAAAGAAATATTTATCCAAAATAAAAGTAAATACAATTTGTCTATGCTAGCCAAATCATACAAATTACATAATTTGTCCAAACTAACAAAAACATAATATCAAAAGCAATACACAATAACAAAACACATAATTTCAAATAATAATAATAATAATAATAATAATAATAATAATAATATAATAATAATAATAATAATAATTTAATAGTATGATTGGATTGGGTTGAGTTTTGGGTTCAACTTAAGAAATCTATCACCCAACTTGTAGTAGATTAAATTTATTGTATCGAGTCGAGTTTCACTCATCATAAAAAAAATCAACTCTTTCTATTTATGTTGGATTCAGTCATTAAACCTGATAAACATCCCTATAAAGTGTACTAGGAATTCATCTACAATCATATAAAATATATCATAGATATCTAGGAAACATGTTAAAAGAGAAAGTAAATCAAATATTTACTTACATTGAAAGAAACATTCAAAAGGAAAATACATTTAGAATTACTACACTAATAGGAAAACTTGTCACATTAAAATACAACAAGTATAGAAATAATTAACTTTAAAATAATAGAATTAATTTCTCATGTTTCCCCTCTGCTTAGAAACAAACAAAATTAAAATTGTTTTTATTTCTTTTCCCTTCTTTAAACCAAACATCGGATGTAAATAAAATTCTTCATATTCCTTTTATTACAATTTTCTCCTTCTCTTTTTTTAATAATTTAGTTATCTTATTTTTTATTTCCACTTAAAAATAAATATCATTTTAAAAGAAATTACTAATGATTAATTAAAAATAATGTGATAACATAATATAAGAGAGTAGATATATCCACGATCACATAAAACGTCATTAGTGGCATCTTTAGAGATTCACAGGGTTGCTTTGAATTCCTTGATGGGCTATGCTTGTGCTATGCAATGCACAGAGGTTACAATTGCTGAGCTAAATGCCATTTGCAGGGACTCAAACTATCCTATGAAAAAATATATAGAAAAATTATTATTGAAGCATATTGGAATAACCCAAAATCCAACTTTATTTCAATGATATACTATTTTGTGCTTCTTTATATACTTTTTTAAAAGTTACTATTAATTTTAGTTTTTATTTTTTTTATTATGATAGTTTTAAAAATATTTTTTTAGAGTATGTATATGTTATTCTAGAAAGACATTTCTGGAAGAGAAAAATCGGTTCTAACTAGTGTACTCTTTCCAGCTACAAATATAAACAAATTTAATCAACTTAAAAAAATTATCATCATTTAATTTTATTAAAATTAATAGAAATTTAAGGTTACTTTTAAAATATCCTTCTTGAAACTTAATTCAAAATGAAACTTTAATTATTAAAGGTATCGTATAATATGGTTAAATAAAATAAAGATAATTAAAATTTATTTATATTTCAGTATAATTTTATTTTTTAAATATTTAGATCTAGAGTACCTTTAAAGAAAAAAGTTACAATGGACAATTAAAACATAAAGAAGGGAAAGATGTGAGAATTGTAAATGGCAAGAACGTAACAAGTGAACGTTAACGGTGGACATTTTCTTTTTATTATCTTCTTATTTTCTATTCACATCTTCTTAGATTTTACAAAATTTCAAAATATTTTTACTTTTTTTCTATTTTAAGTTTTTGGCAGAACATTACCTAACTTTATGATTGTGTATGCACCACATTAGCTTTTCTATTTTGTACTCTCATCCTCTTTGAACATATATATTTTTACCTTCTTTTTAGGAACTTACTTGATCATGTATTTTCACCTGCAAGATAAAAAAAGCATATAAATTTTTAAGTTTACATAAATAATTCCGGATTAGGTGATTTGTAATACAAAAATGGAGTTGACAATTTATTCAAGATTAGTTGATTTTGAATACATTATGTAAATTCTAGATTAAGTAATTTGGAATTGTAATAAATTTGTATTATGGATTAGTTCATTCGAAACTATACACAATTTGTATTTCGGATCAACTAATTCGAATATTAACTTTTTTGTTTTCTAGATCAATTGATTTAGAACATTGTAAACTAATGTTGAATACCAAGAAGCGACGCACCAAAAACATTTCAAGCTAATCTTAATCAACAAAAATAATAAGAAAGTAATACCTGAACAAAATTGTGTTTTTCCTTTCTAAATAATGCATAAATCAACTAAAAATACCTTAAAGACTTATAAGAATATACAATTATTATGATATACAATAAAGCACAATGTGATAATTGATATTTGACATATAAGAAAAACAATTAAGAAAGATTATGCATAGACATAACAACTCATTAAAAAAAATTCAAGATTTAAAAATTAAATAAGAGTAAGGGTATGTTAGAGTTTTCTAAAATATTATAAATATAAGGGTGCAAATAGTAAATAAAGAGTGGTAAAAGAAATTGCCTCAATGATGAATGGGAATACAAAGGTGGCCTAAAATAACCAATCCTACTTTAGTTTGGGAAACTAGTTGCTGCACTTGTCTATTTAGTTTTGACACAGGCCATTTTTTTTAAAGTTCCGAAGTTATCCCTGTCTTTTTTTCAAAAAATGTACAAACGTTTAATTTCATTCCGGAACTCATTTTGGAATATAAAAATTACATTGTGAAGTAGGTGAATCTGAAAAAATAAATAAATTCAATTATGGATGATAAAAATACTTATACTCGTACATACGTCCTGAACCCACTTAGATTTTGACTGATATTACTTGCTTTGATGGGTATGGGTACGATTATGGGTATTACCCGATGTGATGAACCCTGTATGAGTATGTGATTACTCATCCTGTACTCAAACTCATACTCACCTATTATAGTTTTAATAATTATATAATAAGTTTATATATTTAATTAAAATTTTTAATGGTTAAACTTTAATTAATAATTTCTTGTTATTAATTATTTTTTGTATAATTTTTAAATTAAAATATAATTAATAACTTAATATATAATTTATTTAACAAATAAGTAAATTTAAATTGCAAAAAAGATTTTAAGGATACCAGGAATATATGTAAATCCGAAAATATCCGACGAGAACAGAAATAAAAATTAATATTCATACCTACTCTTTTTTACCTGAACTCAAACCCATCTTGTACTTTTCAAAGATAGAGATTGGAGGACCAAACTCACGCCCACTTTATTGCTACCCCTAATTAAAATCTGAATAATTCATTCATAAACATAAAAATATATTTCAAATTGGTTGTTCTTATGCCAACTCTAATATACTTTAATAGATATTTACTCATTCTCCGAAAGAAAAAAGTTTGAAAAGATTATAGATTCATTGTTACTATTAATAAAAATTAATATTATTAAAATTATGACTTATAAAGAAACTAAAATAACTCTGGACATATACATTATGAATTGACTTTTCCAGATGAAATTTCGAACATGTAAACAAAGTCTAAAACTATCCAGAGTAACATATCTGGAACATGTAAATAAAAGTTAAAAATTATCTACATTGACATATCCCGATAGATTGATTTTTTTTAAAAAAAAATTGTCTTTTCGGATTGGCTAATGAAATTATCATCAATCCGGATCGACAATTCAAAGCACGTGAAATTAACATAAAGTAATTTTTAATAAAAGATAATTTTGTAATTGACTCTTAAGTGACGGTCAAAAATCTATTTTTAAAATTAGATCGGTGATGGAACCAGTAAAAACACTGAATTATAATTCATTGGTTCAACTGTCATTGAACTAGTGATTAAACTAGCTTTAATATAATAATAATTTCACTTCAAACATGTTAGTTTTGTAGTTTGATTAAGTTTTGTAGTTTAATTTTTAATTCCACATTGCTTAGTATTGTGAGATGGTGTTCTTCACTTTGCTATATAAGCAAGCTTATGTAATGTTTACAAATGCACCAAAACAAATACCTCTTAGTATTGTTTATTTCTCTTTTCTCTCCTCTAGTGCATTGTTCCCAATAAGTGGTATCAGAGCCCATTTCTTAGTATGCTCTGTGGTTGCAGCAGTGTCTGATCTTCCGCATCAGAAAAGATTTGGTTAGAGTAAATTTTCTTAGTATGCTCTGTGGCTGCAGCTGTGTCTGATGTTCCACATCAGAAAAGATTTTTTTCTCTTGTTCTTGGGGATCTCAGTCTAGAGAACTAGTGGGGGATTTTCTTCAAAAGCAGTAGGAGCAATGGCAATGGACGAAGGTAAGATGAAGATTGAAAAGTTCGATGGTGCGGACTTTGACTTTTGGAAAATGCAGATAGAAAATTATCTGTATCAGAAGAATATGTATCAACCACTCACAGGAAAGAAGCCAGAGGGTATGAAGGAGGAAAATTGGAGTCTCCTTGATAGACAAGCCATTGGAGCCATTAAACTGACGTTATCTCGTAATGTTGCTTTCAACATTGCAAAAGAAATGACGACAACAGGTCTCATGAAGGCTCTTTCCAACATGTACGAGAAACCATCACCTCAAACAAAGTTCACTTGATGAGGCGATTGTTCAATCTGCGGATGTCTGAAGGTGTTTCGATGACACATCATCTTAATGAACTAAATACTGTTACAACCCAGTTGAGTTCAGTTGAGATTGAGTTAGATGAGGAAGTACGGGCTTTAATACTTTTGTCTTCCCTACCAAAAAGTTGGAATGCTACGGTCACGACTGTGAGTAGCTCACTGGGAAGCAATAAGTTAAGATTTAATGATGTTCAAAATTTGGTTCTCAGTGAAGAGATCCGGTGGAGAGAGTCAGGTGAACCATCAACCTCTTCAGTATTGCATACAGAGTCAAAAGGAAGAAGTTCAACCAAAGAAAGCGGACGCGACAAACCAAAGGAGAGACGATCCAAGTCCAGAAATCATCGTAGTTCCCAAAATTCGAAGATGATCGAGTGTTGGAATTGTGGGAAAACTGGGCACTACAAAAATCAGTGCAAGAGTGCATAGAAGAGTCAAGAAGCAAAGGGCGAAGCAAACGTTGCTCCACCTCAGGAAAAGATGAGGTGTTGATATGCTCTCTTGAAGATAAAGAGGAGTCTTGGGTATTAGACTCTGGAGCATCTTTTCACGCTACCTCACAAACGGAACTATTCGAGAATTATGTTCCTAGAAACCTTGGTAATGAGCAGTCATGTGAGATTGTAGGTAAAGGTGCAATAAAGATTAAGTTAAATGAGTCTGTATGGGAATTGAAAAATGTCAGACATATTCCCGACCTGACTAAGAACTTAATCTCAGTAGGCCAGTTAGCCAGTGAAGGCTACGCGACAATCTTCCACGGTGAACACAATAGCTTACTTGATCAACCGAAGTCCATCGGTACCATTGGAGCATAAAATACCAGAAGAGGTATGGAGCAGAAAAGAGGTAAAACTCTCACATCTTAGAGTTTTCGGCTGTGTAGCACATGTGCACATCAGTGATCAAGGTAAAAACAAACTTGACCCAAAATCAAAGAAGTGTACTTTCCTTGGTTATGGTGAAGATGAGTTTGGCTACCGCATATGGGATGATGAAAACAAAAAGATGATCTGCAACAGAGATGTAATCTTCAATGAAAAAGTGATGTACAAGGACATGCATAATACTGGCACCAGCAACCCAGAAACAAGTGGACCAGTTTATGCAGAGGTGGAAGATATCCCAGAAAGTCCTAAATTGAGGAGTCCTCAGCCATAGAAATCAAATGAAGAGAACAATGAGCAATCAAAACTTCTTACTCCAACTTCTGTATTGAGAAGATCATCTCGGCCTCATGTGCCTAACAGGAGATATATAGACTACATGTTGCTGACTGATGGAGGGGAGCCTGAAGATTATATAGAAGCTTGTCAAACCATGGACGCCGACAAGTGGGAGCTTGCTATGAAAGACGAGATGAAGTCTTTGATCTCCAATCAGACATGAGAACTAGTTGAGTTACCTATGGGAAAGAAAGTACTTCACAATAAATGGGTGTATCAGGTGAAGGAAGACCATGATGGTTCCAAGCTATACAAGGCCTGACTGGTTGTCAAAGGATTTCAGCAGAAAGAAGGAGTTGACTACACTGAAATCTTTGCTCTAGTTGTCAAGCTCAATACTATCAGGACTGTGTTAAGTATTATGGCTAGTGAGGAGCTCTACCTAGATTAGATGTGAAGACTGCATTTCTTCATGGAGATCTAGATGAGGAGATCTACATGCACCAGCCTGAAGGTTTTTTAGAAGGAAAGAAGAAAAACATGGTGTGCAAATTGAAGAAGAGTCTGTATGGCCTGAAACAAGCTCCAAGACAGTGGTATAGAAAGTTTGAAAGCTTCATGCACAAGGAAAGTTTCCAGAAGTGCAATGATGATCATTGTTGTTTCTTTAAGAGGTACAAGTTCAGCTATGTCATTTTGCTACTTTATGTTGATGACATGTTAGTAGCAGGATCAGATATAACAGACATCAGAAATCTGAAGATTCAGCTGTCAAAAGAATTTGACATGAAAGATTTAGGATTAGCAAAGAAGATCCTAGGAATGCAAATCATGCGAGATAAGCAAAAGGGAACCTTTCAGTTATCTCAGACAGAGTACACAACCGTGTTTTGCAAAGATTCAACATGGGCAATGCCAAACCAGTTAGCACACCTTTGACTACTCATTTTCGTCTATCAAAAGACCAATCTCCTAAGACGGAGGAAGAAAAAGAATTAATGGCTAAAATTCCATATGCTTCAGCCATTGGAAGTCTGATGTACGCGATGGTATGCACAAGACCAGACGTTGGTTATGCATTGGGAGTTGTAAGTAGGTTTATGTCAAATCTAGGTAACGCCCACTGGAAAGCTGTGAAATGGATTTTGAGATATCTACGAGACACTAAGGAGAAGTGTTTGTGTTTTAGTAAAGGTGAATTAAAAGTACAAGGTTACGTAGATGCAGACTTTGCTGGAGAAATTAATCATCGAAGAAGTACCACTGGCTACATATTTACTGTTGGAACTACAACTGTTAGTTGAATGTCACAGATACAAAAGATCGTTGCTCTATCCACTACAAAGTTTGAGTATGTAGAGTAACAGAAGCTAGCAAAGAATTGATATGGCTTCAAGGATTATTAACAGAGTTGAGATTCATTCAGGAAAAGAGTGTTTTGCACAGTGATAGTCAGAGTGCAAATACATCTGGCTAAGAATTCAACATTTCACTCCAGAATGAAGCACATTGATCTCCGTTATCACTTCATCAGATCTCTACTTGAGAATGAAGTACTAACGTTGAAGAAGATACTAGGAAGTAAGAACCCAGCGGATATGTTGACAAAGGTTGTCACAACAGAGAAGTTGAGGCTTTGCAGTGTCTCAACTGACCTTCAAGAATGATTGATGATGAAGGCAACTACAATAAGTGATAATCAAACTCCAAGTGGGAGAATTGTTAGTTTTGTAGTTTGATTAAGTTTTGTAGTTTGATCTTTAGTCCCACATTGCTTAGTATTGTGAGATGATGTTCTTCACTTTGCTATATAAGCAAGCTTATGTAAGGTTTACAAATGTACCAAAACAAATACTTCTTAGTGTTGTTTATTTCTCTCTTTTCTCCTTTAGTGCATTGTTCCCAACAAAACAAGCATACCAAAAGCTACTAAAAATTCAACAACACATTAAAATTTAGAAGATGAAATTGAGCTATAATTTTTTTGAAAATTTTATTTAGGAAACATACTTGAAATAAAAGCATGTGACACTTCTTAAGAGACTTAAACAAGAGAAAAAATCTCTCTTAGAAGCTCAATTTTAAGAAGCTTACACAACATTTTTTTCAAGATTCAAAAGGATCCAAAAATTTAATGAAACCTAAGGAATTTTAAATTGACAAATTAAGGACTAAACAAGACTAATCTAATAACATAACAAAGAGATTATTAAACTAAAATATTAAACTAACTTTGTCTTTAATAAATGAGAAAGCATAAAACCCACAGAACAAGGCTTGTTAGATTCCTTAAATGTTTACTATTAGATATTTGAAAATGATTTCTGTAAGTGAAATGTGTTGACAAAACAAATGATATCAAATGTGATTGAAGTAATTCCTATTCCAACAAAAACATATCTCACATTCTCTTGATGTGCAAATTCTAAAATTGAACACATTGTGCACATATCTGGATACGCTACCTACTCCATAAAAGAATGGTTAGTAATTGTGACGCCTGCAACTACACAACTCTAAGCTGAAAATTGAAACATTGAGGAGCATAAAGGAATTTTGAGGACCTCAAAACCCTCCTTGATTCAAATCGCGTATCGATCTCCCACGACGTGGTCCTCGTGGTTCTGTGGAAGCACGAATCCAACGTTGATGAGGCCTAAAGGTTCTTCCAATGGGTTTTGGAGAACGACTCCGCGAGGTTGAGTTCTAAGTGCTACAACTCGATGTTATGTGTTTTGGAGATCAATTGTCTTAGTGAGGACGAAGGTCAGTAACGATTGAAGAAGAAGGTGAGCTTCACCATTTGGAAAAATGGGCTTTTATAAGAAATCATAAACCAGTTTGAAAAAATTTCCTAACTCTAAGTAAATGTGTCATGTCATATAACAATAATCACGCTTAGTAAATCAACATCTCAATTTTAATGGTCAACGATTTCATTGTAAAGAATGGACACAATGTACGTAATTTTTAAACTAGAGGGGACAAAATGTGTGCAAGTGTCAAAATAGAAGGACACCAAGTATAATTTAGTCATAATATATATATATATATATATATATATATATATATATATATATATATATATATAGACACACACACACACACACACTACTGTCACCAATGATAGTAGTGAAAGTACTGACAATAGTGGTGCCAGTATCGGCAGTGAGAGTGATGGTACATGTGATAGTGGCGATGATGTAAGGGTGATAATGACGACAGTGGTAGTGACAATGTGGGGTAGCTCCACCACCATCATCGCCCCCACTGTCACCACTGCTACCACCATCTTTACACCCTCATTGTCATTGTCATTACTGCTACCTTTGTCGATACCGGCACCACCATTGCTTACATCGCTGCTATCACCACCACTTTTATTGGTACCATCGTTAGCGGTAGCAGTACCAATAATGATGGTGGCAGTAAGGGTAGTGACGATCTTGTAGAGGATCCACTGAATGACAAAAGAGGGTACTACATTAGACAAAGTTTTTGTTTGTGGGGGAGATTTATGTGTAAGAGAACTACGTGAGTTTGTTTAATTAACAACTTAATATGAACTATGTATTGAAATCTTATGGTTATTATTATGTTTTTTTCATTTCTCACCATAACCATTTTTCTTCTCCCCTGAGTTGTCATATATATATATATATATATATATATATATATATATATATAATGTCCATTTGCTAAAGGTTATGTTATAATTGTTTAACCTTTTACATTTAATGAGGTAGCTATGGATTTGGGATTTGATTTGTAGTATGAATTTTTCTCAGTCATAATCCATACAAGTAACTAGTAATGTAAAATCAGATATCCAAGCATACATTCAAAATTAGTTAAAGCAATCACATAAGGATGTCTTCATAGAAGCTTACTTAAATGAGTAAGTATGTCATGCAAAATGCTCTAATATATTTAAGTAATAATTTGTTTCTAAAACTTATAATTATTATTCTTTGTAGGCAACATTGATAGTTTTTGGTTATCTATTGTATGAGAACAAGGTTATTGCTTTTGTTCTTTACACAAGAAGATTGATGCAAACATCAAATATGAAATTTTTACTTATAAATAAATTATAATACATTAATTGTATTGTATACTAAATATATATATGATTATATCTTAGTTTCACAGTATAAATATTTCTTTTCATTACTGTTTTGAGTGAATTACAAGGTAGCAATGGAGGGAAATCAAAGAAAATTGATTAAATTAAAGTAAATGCAAGTAATTTTGGAATTTGTTTGATATTTTCAAGACTAATTTGATTGCTTTTAAAATAAGTAACTCATAATACAATTTTGTATTCAATTTAGTATAATAATCAAACTAGAAGATACGAGTGTGAATATTATGTCATGCATTTGATGTAAAATATTAGTGAAAGATTATTGGGAAATGATATGAATTATTAATGTTTATTATTATAACAAAAATAATTTATTTTTAATTATAATTTATTAACATTAACTTATGTATGATTTATATATTGCAGGCATTTGAAGATTCTTTTTTTTTTAAAACAAAAAAAGATCATCAAATTCGTGTTGAATAGGCAAAATATTTTCTAAAAATTAAGACTAGGACTAGGACATAGATACTTGCAATTGTGTAAGTTTTGTACTTTATCATTTGGTTACATGTAAGTTTTGTAGTGTAGGATTTGGTTTAAGCATTGTATATATGAAATATTTAAATATTTGTAATAATTTTCAAATTTGTTTTAGAATGTGATTTTTTTATGGATTTAATCTAAGTTTGGCTTATTGATATAATCTTATTTTTGTTATATTGAATCTGGTAAATTTAATTTTGCAGGTGAGTTTGTTTTATAAAACAAAAATCATATTAAAAAACAAAAATTCAAAATCGATTATGTGTCTTAACCAATGTTAATCACATAATTCTAACAACAATTAAAATCAAATCTGATTTTGGTTTTTAAGGTCAATTTGGTTTACAATAAATGCATTGATTTTCAAAAGAGTTTAATGTTGCGCTTCTAAGGTCCGAAGGAGACTCTTCAAAGTTTTGGCTATTAGTTAGGGGACCATTTAAAAAAAACATTTTCTTTTTTTGAATGGTCAATAACCAAAGTATACTATTAATAAATTAACATTTAGATAGTTTGTCAAGTCTTCAGGGGTCAACCAATATGTGTAAGGGGTACATTTTTGTATTGCTGTAGTGATTAATCATTTTTTCTACATATATAAACTCTTTATAATCATGACTTGTGATTAAAAATTGTCTTGTTATTGTTGAATAAAATTTGTCCTTTTCAACAAAATTGTTAAAAGTGGTTCTACCAATTAAAAGCAATGTTGGTTTTCAAAGTCAATATCGATTCTATAAGTCAACCAATTTTGTATTTTTGAAATCAACATTTAATTAGACAATCAGTGTTAAATTCATGTTTAAATTATTAGCTAACAACGGTTGGATTAAAACCACCATTGATTTGAACCCTTGTAGGATCGAACATACAACATCAGTAAATATAATATCAAAATTTAGCTGATGTTGTAAGTCTTGTACAACTGATGTTGAATGTCTTTTTTCTAGTAGTTTAGAATAAAAAATTGAAAAAGAAATTAAGGAATTTGTGTTGAGTTATATTTGTCAACATATATTTGGCCATTTGAATAGGATCTTGTGGTCGTATTCCTTTAATTTAGTTTTTCAAAATTTTTTTGTAAGATTTTTCTTATGTCTTTATATGTGTGTGTGTGAGAGAGAGAAAGAGAGAGAGAGAAACACTTATATAGTGCTAGTGTAAAAAGTTATACTCTAATATTCAATCTGAACCTTTCATATATGTTAAATTTGTTAATTTTACCAAATACTTTAAAAGTCATATAAAAAAGGATTGTAATTAAACGTTAGTTTAAAACTTTTTAAAATTGTTTGTGTATAGGTGTTAAATTCTCTATATATACATGATGAACAAATTTTTTACTATATTCCTAACAAGTGTACTAGTCATATGTAGTAACCGATAAATATCGGGTCGATGTCACAAGGACTAGGACGATACTCCAAGAACTTCAATACTAGTTGCTTGTAAATAATAAAGAAATTGATTTTAACTAACACTAAGTGGACAAGAAGTAAAGTGCATAAGAAGTAAACTAAGACTAATGAGATGAGAAGCTTGGTAAGGTTTTGACTTCACTATATCACCCTCTAATGCATAAATGAACTATTAATCATTGTTTATCACTCATGTTTATATCACTCGTAAAAATACCCTTAATCCCAATTCCTTGCAAGTAAGGGACTAAGCTATTTGGGCTTTAGACTACCGATTTCTCACACAATCTAAAGTCAAATAATCCGCATTAAGAAAAAGAGCTCAAGATAACCAATAGGTTTTAGTCTTTTTCAAGCAATAAACCCCATTGGGAATTCTTCTTATTTTGCAAGTTGAAATCCTCTCCAAAGCTCATTCGACAAGCAAAATCCAACAAAACATGTATAAATAAAGCACAAGGTAAAGAAGAGCTCCAACAATGAGCAATAAACTTAGATTAAAGAGAAAAATATATAAGAGAGTTCAGGATATAGTTGCATCAAAACCCTAACCAAATGAACTTAGCTTTCCATGGAGGTGGAAAACATGATCAATGGAATGATGTTACAATTTATTTTTTTTGTAAGTAATGAAATATTTATATTCAAAAGCACCAAAGTTGCAAAGGAAACGCATTGTACATGAACATAAAGTTAGAAACCCATAACTAAGAATAGAAGTGGTTAACAGGTATTACCCATAATACAAAGTAACCACAATGCTTGGCTAAAAAAAACCTTCTGCAAAGAGTACTAAAACAAAGCCAAATTTGACAACTAAAGGTTAACTGCAGACTGCACTATGTTACGACCAAAACTTACATATGCAGAATACCATATTGAGGCATGATGAATGCAGAATACCCACACGTTAGAGCATCAAAACCTAGAGATAGCAGTAACCCCGCCTCACTATGCAAAATACCATATTGATGCAGGACCCTGCTCTAGACCAGAGAACTAGTAGTAGGTAGCCAGTGGAGGATGTAAATTGGAGTGTTAGAATGGAAGAAGACTAGCTTGGAGATGCCCTTGGTAAATTGAGTGCTATCTCATACTCTTCCAACAAAAGACACAACCTTTCTTTTAGAATGGGTTATGTTCATGAAACAAGCATTGGGCGATCAAGTGATGGGTGTTAGGCGCCCAAACAACGAAAATACACCTTCTCGGTTTGTAGTCACTAGGCATCGGCACTAGGACAAGAGTTGCTCTTGAGTTAGCATCTGAATACTGCTACAACACCAATTAGGCTTGAACTACTCTTCTAACACTTCTTCTAACTTTCTTCAAAATTTGTCTCAAGTAATGGAAAACAAGAAAATAAAAGTAAAATATGCACAAATATAAACCAAAACCAATTTTCCTAAGTAACTTATTTTGTATAAAATTAAAGAAATTAAGGCTTTAAATGAAGAGGAATTAAGATAATTGTTCTATTTTATCTGTATAAAAATAGGTAATTTAGACAATTATTAACACACAGATAGATATATAAAGGAAAAAATAGGTTATAAGGTTGGCCTAGCGACAATGTTCACATGTGGAGAAAGGTAGAGGAAAAGTTCGTCAGTTTGAATCTCTCCACTAACACAATCAAACATATTAATAACTAACATTTGTGTATAAAAAAAGAAGATAAATATAGAAAAAAAAATTTAAGAAAAAAACTATTTATTAATTTGATATATATTCTTAAAAAATGAGTAATATTGTCACAAAATTAAAACAGTTGTAGTAAATATAAGCAAGTTTAGCACTTCAAATTTTGTAACTAAAAGGACAAGTACACGTTCGGAAGAAGAGTTAACCTCCGATAAATCCCCAAAAAGAAAATGATAAATGTTAGATTTTGTTAGTCACAGAAGTACTTGTAAATTTGGTTGATATAAAGCAGCCTTGTAAAATCCATTTAAAAAAGCAGCCTTGTAAAATCCACTTAAAAAGACAGTGAATCCGTATTTTTGCTTTTAGAGTATCATTGCATTCGGCCTACCATGATTTCTTATTTGGCCTAATACATAACCTGAGACCTAATTTAGGATCAACCATGAAATTTGTCAACTTGATATTGATGTGTGGGATACAAGAAAGAAAGTGCAGTACATAAAAAGATGATAGAAAAATTATTAAGATGGTGTACAGAGAAGATAAAAAGAAAACATATGTTTAGAAAAATAGATTGCAGAAGAGTAAATTACATAATCTTATGTTTATAGTTCTATATAAAAAGAAGATAAAAACCCAAAAAGATATTGAAACAAGTTATTAAAGGATATCTCAAGTTAAATAATAGTATTTCTAAACTTCGATTTTTAATCGTGTGGAATAACAATACGTGATTCAGGTAGCCGACTTTATCGAGTGGGATAAATTTTGTTGTTATTACAGTATAAAGATTGTTCCTTTGATTTAAAACACACACACACAAAGATGATACAAAATATTTATGGTTAGTATATGTGTGATGCCAGATTATATGGATAACGCTAGAGAAAGAGAAGCCAATTGTCTCACTCTTGTATCAACATAATTGAATCTCAGCCTCGCTTTTTCTTCTCGGATAAGTACATACATACATACATATAGTGTTTTTGATTATGATCATGCAGAGCAGCCTAATAATAGACAAAATAACATGAAATACAGTGGAAAACATTGAAAGAAGAAAATGATTTTGAGAATTCAATGGCTGCCTCTGCCTTGCTCAATATGTATTATATATATATGGCAGGTTCCTAAGCTTTTGCAGCTACTGGAGTCTCAGCCTTGCTGGCTATAAGCTGTTCATATAGATCTCTTATTTTTAAACCAATTATGGTTTGGAAGAGACCTGTCCCATTGTTGCTTCCTGGGAAATCAGCATGCTTCAACATCTGTTGAGTAACCTCTCCATAGAACTTGGTTGAGAGGTTGCTTAGGTGGCTCTCAACGTATATTAGTTCATCTAGTCTGTCAAATTGTCCATCCATTTCTACAACTGACACCTATTTCATCACACAAATCAAAACAAAATAAACTATAACTTAAATCACTGTCAACCAATTTATGAATGTCTCAGCATGCATGCATGCAAGAATAACATCTCAAATAGTGTGTGGAAAAGCTTGTTGTGAACCAGCTTTTCAGATATCTTGAAAACCATTCTGCTCTTCTTTATTTTAAACATGCTATAATCTATTTCAATTCTATTAGTTAACAGTGTGTGGTGAAACTTTGTTCAAATTTGAAAGTTAACTAATCGTTGACTGTGACAAATTTGACAATCTTATCAAATTTTAATAATTAAGCTGGTTTAGAAGTATTTTTTTACAACAGACAAAACTTATGCGATTGCTTAGATACTTTTAACATTGTTCTCCAATTAAAATTAAAGTTTTACTTTTGGAAACCTTATTAAATATTTAGATTTTTTAAGTGAAACTTCAATTCTAATAGAAAAAGAACACTAAAAATACCTAAGAAAAATGATCTAAAAGTTTTTATGAAAGTGTAGGAAAAGGGTAGGCATGGTACCTCATTTCCGTAGTAAGTCTCTGGTCCATAGAAGAATTTGATGCCAGGGTAGGAGCATGTAAGCTTCCTTCCACATGGTATCCAGGAAATGGTAGATCCCTCATCAAACAAGTAAACTGGACTAAAGTACTTAACTCCCTCTTTCTGTATCAACCTCACTCTTAAAATCTTACCCTCGTTGTCATTTGGAATGAGTTGGGTTGGCAACACTTCTATCACTGCATCTGCGTATTGCTTTTGTGGATCTGTCAACACCAAGTCTACAAGTTAATAACTTACACAATAATTGAAAGACATTATTGATTATATATTTGAGATGTGTTTTGTCTATGAATTGGAATCATAACTGATTACCAATATATGCTTCAAAATCAGGCTTCCTTGCTTCGATACTAGCCTTGATGCTTTCAAGACTGTGTCCACGTTCTGCCATATCTCTCTAAAATATTATCCAATATGATCGTTAGTTCATAGTAATATTGGAGAAGAACAGGAAACTTATGGAATTATATTATGTCTTTACCTGAATTTTCCAGGCGAATTTAACCTCATTGCTAATGTCTAGGTAGATGCTAAAGTCCAAGAGTTCTCTGACACGGGAATCAAACCTGAAAAACCAAGGAAGATTCTCAAGCTCACAATGATAAGAAGCAAGACGTGGGTATTCTGGTTCAAGTTGTAAAGAAATAATTATTAGATTTTTGAGAAAAAAATTATATAAATAAATAATTATTTTTCTAAATTCAAGTGTTATCAAGTATTCACTTAAATCAGTAAATGTCACAAGGTGTAAGATTAGTATAATCGATATGTATTCTCTCTATAAAATATTCTCACATATATATTTAATGAATAAGATGATGTGATAATAAAATGAAATCTTATTAGATACATGTGTAAAAATAGTTAGATTCACGGCGCATTTTACTAGAATTTATATTTTCTTGAAAAGGTATTTTTATTGTTTTAATTAAATTGACTTCTTTTTAATGAATATTGTGTTAAAATATTAAAAGGTGAGTGGAATATTCTGATTGGGCACCAGAGTGATTCTTGAAGACTGTATTTGTATGGGTAGCATTAGCACCCAATTGAACGCGATCAGCGCACGTATCAAAATCAGAAATGTGTAATAACATGATTAATGCTGTGAAATAATAAAATAGCATATGACTAAGAAAGAAATCATACATACTATATACTACTGCGAATCACGTGCAAGTTAATATATAAAAGATGAAAAGAGAGAAAAACATTTTACAAAAATGATTAATAAACTTAGCCATATTAGCGGAGTAATCAATAGGTATATAATAGCCATTTATTCAGTTTAGGCAAAAAAGGTTTAATTAATTACTCGATACATCATTTTAAAGTTCAGATACAAAGAGAAATATAAAGAGAGAAAGTCGTGAAAATTGTCATGTTCCATGTGATGAAAGAGGAAAGAAATAAAAATAAAAATGAAAAAAAGAGGATATGTAAAAATCCATGTAAATATTTACAAGCCTATTTAGAACTAAGAAAGTATCGAAGTGAAGAAGATTTAATTTGTGAGTAGTTGCTAGCTAGAGTAACAGTGAATAGTATCAAAAAAGGAGAAATGAATCCATGTTGGCCCACCATACATTGGAGGGTGGAAAGTGACTAGCAAACTCCTCAGCCATACAATCAAACAAAGATAGATAAGGTATATCAGCTTAACGACTCGTGTCACATTTAATTCCACACTTCCCAACCCTTTTGAATAGTTAAGAGAATTTCAATATCCCCACCACCTCCTACTTCTGAAGATTCACCAAGCAATACAATTAACCATTCAATTTGACACTAACACATAAAACTTAGATTGTTAATGACAAATGTTTCCTGAAAATATAACAAGAAACATTATTAGTTCAGCGATATACTCCTGATTAATTCCATGAATATAATGAGGTGAAGAGAAAGTTAGCAAGGAGAAAGTGAGAGGAACAAGGGATGTAGTATGTATATATACTTACATTGGATGCAAACCTTCAATGACCAAGATTTTGGGAGGTTTAATTAGCTCAGGGGGATCCAAGAGACCAGTGACATGGTTATAAATTGGTTTTTGGACAGAAATTCCGTCCTTTAGAGCTTTAACTTGGTCGTACATGAGATCAAAATCGTTGGCTCTCGGGTCAAGAGCAGTGACACCCTTCTCCTTTCTGCCAGTTCTATCCAATGAATGGTAATCATCCAAGCATATGACTGTGGTGGTGTCACTGATGAGAGTGTTGGAATCAGGGTTCCCACCCTTTGGTGGTTCTGCTGCTCCTCCAAACACACTGGTCAGCCTCCTCATGAAGGTACTCTTCCCACACCCTGAGTCTGCAGCAAGACCAATCACCACTGTCTGTGAGTCACCTGCTGCACATGTTATCACATAGCTTCTGCCACTGTGGTTGCCCCTCTTGCTGTTCCTTCTGCTTGTGGTGTAGAAAACTACCTGCTTTTGGTGGAAACTCAATTGTGTTTTTGATGGGGTTGGGATTGTGCTCAAAGATTGTGTTGAGTAGACAGTGCAAGCTGCCATTCTCTCTATCCCCAGAAAGAGAATTTTCAGAGCAGAGATGTTAAGGTGGCTTTTTGTTTGAGGGTTATTATGGTGAATACATTCCAAGAACAAGTTTGGAACACATATAAAATATGAGGTGGAAGTAAAACCAAAACAAAAGGCAGTTAAGCAGGAAAAGAAATGGTGTCGTCTTGTTTATGAGTTTCTGTGACTACCCCTTGTTTTGGAGGTAATCCTAATGATAGAAGAGCAGTGTTTTGTCAACAGAAAAAAGGGTATAGTTGTCTTTTCCGTATTTTTTTTCTCTTAAGAAAGTATATACAAGGACAAAAGCAACACTAGATATTTTAGCATTATTTTTGAGTAATTAAAATAATGGAGAATTTGATGAGGTTATGGCATACGTGATATAAACCAACATGGAAGACTAGCCTAGCCTGGTTGAGCTGAATAGTTAGTGAGGCTTTGGATATTTGACATGCCACGTGGCCAGAATGTGGTGGCTTTTAGAAGATGAGGGATTAGGGGTGTGGAGTGAAGTAGATTTCAAGGGGAGTGTATGCCATCCAATTCTATCTTATTTTCTTGGACTATACCAGTCCTAGTTATGTGTGAGTGAGTGTGTGTGAGTGTGTATGTGTCCCTTTTTTCCTCTTTCTTATTTTAGATCAGTACGTATGTGAACACTCTTACTATTGGAACATAGAGACCATGTTTGATGAAGGACCACATTTTTCTTCGTGTAGTATAAAATAAAAGCACATAACAACCGCAACAGTGAATTTAAATTGACTGGCAGTAAGAACCACAGTGAAGTGAAGGTAATATTATCACTAATATGTCTGCCATTCTACCTCTGCTGAGGATTATTGTGCTCGTAGCTCCCATTATTATAAATTATGTCACAAATAGTATTGTGATAGTAAAGCTTTTAAGTTTTTTAAGGGTCTATTTTGGCATGCAAAATTAAGGATACATGCAAGTTATATTTTAAAAGATTATTTTAATATAAAAAATCTCGTGAATTTTTAAAATCATATAAAAATTTCGTCACATTTATAATAAGAATTTATAAAATTTAAATAGATTTTCTAAATTTATAAGATTTGAAACCCACCGTATGAATTTTTTAAAAACATTCTTTTAATCTATTAACAGCTAATTCATTCTATGATTTTTGCTCTTGGATTTGAATGATATATATGCTCAAAATTATGTTTTTTAATTTATAATAACTAAGATGAAAATTTATCTACTACTGAAAATTCATTAGAACTATATTTTTTTATCATTTGAAATACAATGATGACATCAATATTCATGTTCTTGTGGATACTATCACAATCTCTCAACATTAGGCCAACTTGAGTGATTCATTAAAATTATATTTTGCAAATAAAGTTAGAAAGTGTATTATTGCACAACAATAGTTATATTGATTTTAATGCAAATAGAAAGAAAAGTCTGACAACTAATAGAAGATAAAAAAAAGAAATTATAGTCTTATAGATTTCTGTGAGATTATTTTATGGAAATATATATATATATATATATATTCTATTATAAAATTACATAAAAATAAATCAAAATTTATATATTTTTAAATACCAATTTTTTTTTTTAAATTGTAAAAACTCTTCTGAATACTATGAATTTTGTCACCCTCCTTAAAAAAACTTTAAAAACTTTAATTGAATATTAAAAAAAAATTATTTTTTAGGTGAAGACAACATATTTTATATATATATATATATATATATGATCTGATATTTTTATTAAGTATACAGTAAATTCTTTATACAAAAATATTTTAAAATCGTAATTCAATATCATATCCTATTATAATTTAGTATTACAATCCTAGCTAATTTTAGTTACGTTAGAAACTTAGAATTGCAAATATAGAATTGTATTTTTAAATTAAAGTCTAATTTTATGTTGACGTCTCTAATTAAAAACACTCTTCCTTAAAAAGAGAAATAAAAACACTTGTTTCTTGAAATTATGCCAGGTTTGAGAAAAAACGGTCCATAGAGAACAATAATTAACAAGATGGTGGCAATCAGGATCTTGACAAAAAAATATTACAAAAAATATTGGAGGAGTAAAAAAGAAAAAAATATACTTTAAAAAAATTATAATTTTTTTAAAAAAAATTGTATTAGTTAAAAGAAAAAAGAAGTTTGGAGTCAAAACAATAAAATTGATATATAAAAAAACAATTACAATTCTTTTAAAAAAATACATATTTACTAAAAAGAGGAAAAAAAAATTGAAGAACTCATAACTTCCTTGATTCCTAAAAGAATACTCCACTTATGACAATAAAGTTTGAATATATTAGGAGGGACAAATTTTTCAATTTTACCTGTATCAAGATTCTTATATATACTCTTCAAAAAAAATAAAACATCTTCTATTAATTTTATGACTATATATCCTTTATGCGAATAAAATAAGACACGTCTTTTTGTGATATTTTCTTCATTTTTTTAATTCACTTTCATTTACTCTTTTGTATATCTTTTAAATTTTTTTTTAATTGACATTGCTTTTTGAATCCTAACCCAATCATAATTAAGTACTAAAACACCTATCTATCTGACCATTGGTCAAGTAGTCATATAGAAAAAGTTTAACTAATAAGTAATTTATTATGCAACTATTTATTAAGATTTAATTGATGTTCCATCACAGTGGGAATATATTTGTGCATGCCCCTTATTAAATCAATTGTTGAGCAAACGGTTTACGAACTTGTTTCAGTTCAATTCAACCAATTAGTTATATTCTGGCCAGTTTCCGACGAAACCAAGTGTATACCTTTGACTTTCAAAATTAAAAGAGATTTTCTTCACTTACACACGCACTGCACACACGTGCATTACCTTTTATGCATTCCAATTGAAGTCAATTTGCTTTACTCAAAATCAATATTCAATATTAACTAGGAAAATCTAATATGTGTCGGTTAAAATTTAATGCATATTTTATTTTTAACTAATACAATTATAAGTTTTTTATATGTTATTATATATTTAAATGCATGAAAATGATTACATGTTCAAAACTTACCATTCTACTAATTATAAAAACAAAAGTATAATATTTAGAAAGTATATATACTCACAAAATTAATACGTAGACTTCCTCAGATATAATTATAATATTTAGAAAGAGTTAGGCGACTTGTTTGGTCGCTGTTCTGGCACCAATTTAAAATTTAAGAGTTAGTGGTCAATTGTAACTTTTTGATTGTTTATTATGAATCGAAGTTCTAAAAGTAGCTCTCAAATTTAAAAACATTATGCATTGTAACTACGGACACTAAACCATTGGCGTTTACTAGCAAAGGAAGATGGTTTGAACATTCATATCGCCTCATCTCCCATACGCGAATGTGGAAAATTATTATAAAAATGGCAACCAAATATACTACGTAAAGTCTGGTATGAGACATTCATCAAACAACATAAACCACAAATAATGCATATATATACGCTTTTCCGCGGAGAATATTATTAAATGTAAAAATAAAAGCTGAAGAAATTTGCTGTTTTGGTAAAGAAACTGTGGGTTTAGTACTTAGTAAAGGACATGACCAACACCATGCTTGGAGGTTACCCTTATCCATGCACTAAGGCCTTTACGTAGGTACATGCGATTCAAGGTTCCAACAACAGCGTGGTTTGAAGGAAAAGGAAAATGTTTTCTTAACCTAATCTTTTTAGGTATTAGTCATGATATAATCCCGCAGAACCATGGTAATAAAGTTTTTCTTCCAAGTATTAATTTAACATAATTACGTAATTTGCACTCCAATTTAAGACTATTTAACTAAACTAGAATACGTTTGGTAGTCTTTTTAAAGTGAATTTGAGTCAACAAAATTATTAAATATATTTAATAAATATGGATATGAAAAAAGATGAGCAAACAATCTTCCTAAGTTGATGATTTGAATGCACTAAAGTCTAAACTTACGAAGAATATGCGTGGCTGATGTGGTAAGAATGTCAACATGAGTCAACTTTTGTAAACAGCGTGAAGCTTTCCTTTTTGTTTTACTATGGTTTGTTACAGTCCACAAAGGAAATGAAAAGAAATATCAATATAGAAAGGTGAACATGAAACAAAATTAATGATTAAATATTGACGAGAAGATACACAAAATTCTAATGCGAATTTAATCACCGGATCATATTCATCTTTATTCTAAAGCGAGTAGAAGCTCTTCAAAGTTCACACCATCTTCAAATATATGCAAATAATTCATTTATTAAAATTTTTATTATATATTTAGTTCTTGAAATTTAAGATAATACTGTTTTCTTCTCCAAAATAAAAAAGCAAAA
Source organism: Psophocarpus tetragonolobus (assembly GCA_037954015.1). Taxonomy (NCBI): domain Eukaryota; kingdom Viridiplantae; phylum Streptophyta; class Magnoliopsida; order Fabales; family Fabaceae; genus Psophocarpus; species Psophocarpus tetragonolobus. The sequence continues at coordinate 76,231,981 of CM075689.1, forward strand.
ATCTTAATTTCTAGAATTTAAAGAAAATACATTTTTAACTCCGGGAGACAAACAAGCATTGACATCCACTTTCGAATGTCATACCAGGTGCATTTAAGTAAACTTAAAAACGACTGTAAAATAAATATTTTTTTAAATAAGTAGATAATATTTGTTTCTTAAAATAAACATAAAATCGCTCATTTCAAATAGAATCAGTTTAACTAAATACGCTGAAAAAAATATAACTATTTGTTTTATTTACATAGTTTTTTCCAAGTGCATCCATCACCACTTTAGATAACACAATCTGAATTCAAGAAATGAGAAAACTAATTGAAAAGTTAGCTAAAAACAAAAATTAACTAAGAACTAGAAAGCTAGATAGTAGTTAAAAAAGTTGGTAGTTGATCAATAAAAATTGCGAAAGTAACTTATTTAACTATAAATATTTTGTAAACTATCTCTTAAAATAACTGAAAATATAAAATAACAAATAAAAATATAGTACCTTATATAGAAAATATTAAAAATCTAATAAACATAATGAAAAAATAAACATAAACTAACATTTTAAAAAATACTATTTAAAATAACATTTCAAAAATTGCTCAGTTACTGAAAAAGTTATTTTGTTTATCAAACAGCAGACTTTTCACCTGACAAAAAAAAATTAAAAACTAACTTAAATACCTTGCTAAACAAATTAAATTTTACACAGGTTTTCTCAAATAAAAGTATGAATGAACTTAATCGCCTAGTACTTGTGAAAAATTGCATGAATGAATCTTAAAAGTTTGTTTACTTAAGAATTTTATAGAATTAGTTTTGAATTGATTGAGATTAAAAATTGATTTGTGCTTGAAAATAACATTTTAATGTGAGCTGAGAAAAATTAATTTAAGCTACTAATCTTTAATAAAAGTCGACACTTTACATATAGTTAAGTCCCATAATTAAAGTCTCACACAGTTGGGTGTGTGCAAGTGTTTGTTGGGAGGTGTAGATTTTTACTTTTGAGGCGCATCATATCTGCAATAACGCTACAACAATACTTCACTGAACATCCATTACATATCTGCTTATCGAAAGCAAATTTTCTTTTCACTAGAGGAAACACACTAGTAGAGCTACTGAACTTCACAGAATTCATTACAGTATTGTACAAACTAAACCCTGTTACAGTAACTACAAAAAACACAATCAATATCACACAAAGATATTCTATGAGAAAAATGAGGATGGGCAAAAGAATATGATGTCACACTGAGAAGTGACTGACATTATAAAAGCCGTCGGATCAAAATCCTGAGAAGTCTCACTTGTGCCCCCGGAAATACATGTATATTTTCTGTAGACACAACGAAAAGGAAACAATCATGAATCAATAATGTTAAAGTTAAACACGTATTCTAAACTAAATTATGGGTCAGTCAATGATGCTGAAGTAAAAATATACACAAAAAAAACTATTGTTCATTTTAGCTAAACATCAGCAACAATTGCAGTCTTAAGTTTTAATTATTGGTATAGTGCCAAGCAAAGACAGATCACAGTTAAAAAAAATCTGTATCTTTAAATCACCCCTCCACCACCCAATGTTTCAAAACCAGGCTAACAGTAGAAAACTTGAACCGTTTCTCCGAACTGTGTCAGGTTCAACCACAGTTCAATATAGTAAACGATTTGAACCACAAAATAGAGGTTCACCATTTCATTTTCCAGTTTGGTAGTGATTCCCCTCACCCGACCTCAGGAGTGCTTAAATTCTTCTAGTAGTACACCGTGATAATCAAATTATATATTTATACTCCCTCGACCCTTTTGATATCCTCTTGTAAGACAGTTGAAATAGTGTTGAATTCTAGTCGAGTTTTAAATGGTTTACAAATAAACAGAACATCTCTGTATTTTTTAATTTAGGCATTTTCTTTTTTTCTTAATAGCTTTATAAATTGAAAATATGAAGACCAACAATAAAAAAAATACTGCTTATTCACTTAAAAAAAAGGATGAAGGGAAAAAGAACAAAACATGACTTTTTAGAACATATAGAGCAAAACTAATCAAAAGAACTAAAACCAAAATTAATATTCCTTCTACATGATACAGATAACAGATTTATACGAATGCATACTATTAGTTATAATTTAATTAACTATATTAGTTAAATTAGATTAAATGAACCCCCTGAGATTGATTTCTTTGGCTTTTGTCTTACAGAATAAGGATATCTACTATTTTATTTTAACACTAGAGATTCTAATTATATTTTGGGCAATTATCTCAGCTTAAAAAATATGTGATCTTGATGCATGTATAACAATATAGTGGTGCGTCTTTCGAATTATACACAGTAATTTTAAAATGTGAAAAATCAACATGACTTGATTACTATTTATCATCTAAAGCATCCTCTGTTATCTGTAGTTTCTATATAAGTGCACTTCAGATCGCATCACCCCACGAACTAAATAACAAAATATCCAAAAAATAGTCCATCTTCATAAGATTTGAAGATCTATTATTTACCTCATTTCTGAGAAGAAAAAAATAAAGAGAATTCAAATCAATGAAAATGTCCCTCACCTGAAGTACCCATAAGCTTAGGAGAGCCTCCAAGCAAAACATGCCAAACCCAACCAAATAGAATATCTGCAAGAATACAAAACATTGATCAGATCCAAACTAGTAAAGCACAGTGAAAAGCTTATGAAGCTTATTTTTCCTACCCTGTATACTAGAAATTCAAAACAACTAAAGGTTAAAAAATTTTCTTTTTTCCAGCTACTTCAAACAAGTTGATAAATGCAATCAAATGTTTTTCCACCTATTCTCTAATAGTTTGGGCATCCAGACTGTTTTGATCTAGAGAAAACATAATAATATAATACAATAGCAAGCCCACAGCACCCATGACTAGAGGTGTCAAAACGGGCCAGCCCGGCCCACACGGGCTGACCCACCACGGGTTGTGGGTTAAATGAGGTGGGCTGGCCCGGCCCACCTAACCTAAAGATAACTAGTTATACAACCTGGTCCGACCCACCACAGGCTGGTGGGTTAGACGAGCTGGCCCACCGGATTTGAAAAAAGAATAGTTTCTAATTTTTTAAGTGAAACTTTTTTATAAAAAGTGTAAATTATAAATATGCAATTAAGTGCAAATATGCAAATTATAAACACATAAATAAGTTTAAAATTTAAAAAAAATACCTAACATATACATAATATTAAACAACATACAAATTATAAATAATATAAATCAACAACATTCAAATCATTTTTGCATATAATCTAATTAAAAGATTCGTTCCAAATATAGACTAAATGAATCAATGTCATCACTCAGCAACAATTCAACTTCAACATACAAAAATAAAAGTTTAAAGAGGGTGTGTTACTAAAATTAAAAAATTTAAATAAACATGGTGGGTTGTGGGTCAGCCCAGCTCGGCCCGAACCCACCAAATTCGCGGGTTGGGTGGGTCGAGCCATAGATGATAACCCGTTTCGTGAAAGCATATTTTTTCTAACTCGACCGAGCCCGTTTTGACACTACTACCCATGACAGGCCTTACAAAGGCTGAGCAACACTCTATCTATTTCTATTGGAAATCCCACATTAACTAGGGATATAGCAAAGCAATAGTATATAATGAGGTGCAAACATCATCTTCCAAACCGGTTTTGTAAGGTTGAGTTAAGCACAATTTCACCATTTTCAATATGATATTAGAGTCTATCTTAGTGATTTATTATTGTTGAGCTTATCGGTCTACTATCAGACCACCTACAAATATTGAACTTGAAATTCATTGTTGTTAGACTTATCTTGCCACCAGCAAATGTTAAGCTTCACGCTCAAGATGTTCAGTCTTCGGTGTGAGGGGGTTGTGTTGAAAATGCCACATTGACTAGGGATGTAGCAAAACAATAATATATAATGATGTACAAACTTCACCTTACAAACCAGTTTTTTTAGGTTGAGTTAGACATAATTTCACCATTTCCAATCTATTTCCATAAATGTCTTATTTCCAAAAATTTTACATCCCTTCATCTAATGAAAGGTCCTCAAAATTAGTCCCTTGATTATCATTTTCTTTGGTTTCTCAGTCAAAGTCAACCAAAATCAACATTGACTTCAACTGCCTCCAACTCCCCATGGCACTAATGTCATTATTAATTTATTATTAGGAACTTGCTAACAAACGCGAACGCTAGATAAAAATTAAATTGTGTGATTCAAAAAAGTATATTATTTAATTTCCAAAGCAATGTTCTTGCTTTCAAAATTAAATAATATATTTTGCTTTTAATCACATTAAATAACAGATAATAAAGATATAGGAATTCCACACAATTTAATTCTTATATAGCGTCCGCCTTATTATTATTGTTAAATTTATTTGACTGAAAAAAGGTGTGCTTGAATACACAATGAAAGAAGAATGTTTATACAAGTTGACAATAGTTTGCTTCCTCTAAATAAAAGATAATGTGCTTATAAACCACTATTATTATTAAATCAGAATATTATATACTGATTTTTAATACTCTCCCTCAAGCTGAAGTTTACTAAGCATTTAACTTGATACAAGAAGCAAGTAGAAAAACAAATAAAATAAAACTGACTTTCACCATAAAACAATATTCAGAAAACAACTTAGAGATGTCAATGAAAGTGGAAAATATTACAAGAAAGATAACAATGTCAAATAGTCAGACTACCCATTAGCCTAAAAAAATTTATGAAAAACAAAGCAAGCTTCAACTCTCTTAAAACAAACATTTGGAAGCTTTAAATGAATATTTTTGAAGATCCAAAATTAATTAAACAAAAAACAGGTTGGAAGAGATCAACGTCAAGATAGGCAACCAAAAAGTTCTTCGCAAAAATGAGTGGTAGGCAGAAGGCATTAGTTGGAAAAGTTGCAACAGCGAGCAACGACGAAGGTAGTCATCAAAGTCATTGGTGGCAAAAAAGGTTGAGAAGCGCACCAAAAAAAAAGGCGGAAAAGTTGCTAAAGAAAAGGCAATGACATAAAGGTTTGTTAAAATCAGAGATACAAAGAGGAATATTGGAATCAAACTGGGTATGAATACTCACAGGATGAATTTATTTATAATTTTATTTCATGGGTTATACATGAGTATAATATGATTCTCTATAATCTCAAAGATATTTTTACCTACTATATTTAAAACCAAAATAGTATAATATCAAAATAATATAATATCAAGATATTATAATAGCAAGCTAATATAATATCAAGATAATATAATATCAACATAATATAATCTTAAAATAAGATAATATCTAAGATTCAATATTAAGCATTTAGCTTGTTACAAGAATGCCGTAACAAAATTAAAAGACCAAAATTGAGTTCCCCATAAACAATACTTGGAAATACAACTTTAAGGATTTTGGTGAAGTCGGGGAATATTGCTTGAGATCACCACTACTATGGAACATAGTTGAAACTAGTGCAACAGAGACAAATGAGACCAGTGCATCTGGAACAAAGACAGGGGCCAACACATAGGGATAAAGCGAGACCAGTGCATCTAGGATAAAGATGAGGTTAGTACATAAGGGTAAAAATGAGCTAATGGAAACCAATATTGAAGAGGAAAATAGAGACAAAGATAACAATATCAAAACAGGACTATCACTGCTACTAGGACATAGTTGGAACTAGTGCAATAGGGACAATCGGGCAAATGCATCTAGGACAAAGATGAAGCCAGTACATAAGTATAGAAACGAGGCGATGGAAGCCATCATTGAAGAGGAAAACAGAGGCAAGATGAACAATACCGGAACCAAACCGCCACAGCCATTGGGACATAGTTGGAACTAGTGCAACAATGACAGTCGCGGCCAATGCATCTAGGACAAAGCCGATACTAGTGCATCTAGGACAAAGATGAGGTCAGTGCACAAGGGTAGAAACAAGCCGATGGAAGTCATTATTAAAGAGAAAATAGAGGCAAGATAAACAATATCGAAACACTATGTCTTAGGATAGAAGCAACAAGCAAAAAGAGGTACCAGAGGCAATAGACATTGCCCCTGGTGAGAGACACTTTTTTTTAGGCTCTGATACCATGTTAAAATAAGAGAAATGGAGAAGAATATGGGGATGAAACTGTGTATAATACCCACAGGATGAATCTATTTATAACTTTATTTCATGTGTTATACATGAGTATAAAATATATCATTCTCTATAATCTTAGATTTTATTTTTACTACTATATTTAAAAACAAGATAATATAATATTAAAATAAGGATAATATCTAAGATTCTCAACAAGGTCCACCAAAGACAATAGATCCTCAGTGGGGCACAATTTTGTTATTCCCCTGTCAGATTCTAGATACAATGTTAAACTATGAGAAAGATATAATGGAGTGAAACTGTGTGTTTGAATACACAGCAGAAACATGCTTATATAGGTTAATAACATCGATTGTAAATAAATAGAGAATATTTTATTTTCTCTAAATAAAAGATAATGCGCCTATAAAGCAATATTATTAGCAAATCAAAATATTATATCCTGATTTTCATCAATTATAAATTTTAAATATAAAAATGTCTAATATCAGTATTTGGTAAGCAGATATTCATTTGGTAAAAGAACCTGATTTGTAAAGCTCCAGTATTCAAGAGCTATGCATGAATATAAATGTTTCTAACAATCTAGTACAATATATTTGACCAAAAGAAACTTACTATATCAGTTGCAACCTTAGAAAATAAGATGCTCATGGTTCATTAATATTAAATTATGTATTCCAAAACATAGCAAACAAAGCAAATGCTAATATTCATACATAGAATACAACTTACCCCAACCAATACATGGTCTGAGAAGACATCAATTGCAGCAAGGATGCCCCTGCAATATAAAATGAATTAATTCAAATGTAACTAAAAAGATATATATAATTTTACTTATTTAATACATTTACTAATACAACTTACCATATATAATCACAATCTAAACCTCCAGATAACCTATCATTCCCTTTTAAAGGCATTTTTTTCAAACAAGATGATGCATTTTGCTTTCAAAACAGCCAATTATAGTAAATTTGCTCCCATCATACATGAAAAAAGCCTATCGCTAATACAAACCAGTACAGTGTTGGAACACAAGTTTTTATAATTTCCCTTCTTTAGGTCACTTCACTTTTAAACCATACTTCATTCAAAAATTACATACCCAATACCAACCATATAAAAAGATCAAAACTTCATGGAATTCAAGTAAACTATGTAATACAATTTGTAGAACTTACGTTAATGATTTTCCATGAAAAACAACTGGAGGCGCAATTGCAGCAAAGATGCAAAATGCAATATGAAGCTGCATTAAACCAAAGTAATTAATAGAAGAATTAACAAGACACTAGCTTGGTAATATTAAACCAGTATAATGTAATAGATTAACATACCAAGTATAACATGAAAAACCAACCAAACTTCAGAGCACTGTCCGTCCTGCATATAAGAGATCATCATGAGCAAAAACCATTGCGCATGTTTAGTTCAGCTTATTTTTGAGAATGGGATCACTTTTGTTATCATCTTCTTAGATATATTTTAAAAACTAAGCAATTATATCAGCGACATAAATCTGTCGCAAACATGCACTAAAATTATGATGTCTCTCCTGCTGGTAGCTAAAAGAGATCCCTTACTAGACTTAAACCTTTTGTGCTTGGATGGTTTTTGAAATCCTTGTCAAGACAGGGACTAGGGAGGAATAACATAGATTACCTCATAGCTCGATAGAGGGGCCTATACCAAAGAACATATGAAAGAGGAACACCAAGTAGAGCATAAATCACCGCAAGGAAAAAAATTTTAACACCTGTACATTTTAAGCTTCACAATAAGGTCCAAATCACATCAATAAACTAGACCGTTGGACGTAATAAAAGTTTAGAAGAATGAGCTCACCGCCGCCTCTGATCCAACAGACAGTCACAGCAACTACATTGAAAACTAGGCATAGAACAATTCCTGCAAAGATATCATACCATATACAGGAGAAAATTAATTAGGCACATTTAAGTTTATAATAGAGCAGAGGACATGAAAAGGGAATTTGGGCCTTCAGCCTGACCCAACCCCCACTTTTCTCAAGTATTTTTAATCCTAAAACACATAACTCCCCCTCGATAACATTCGCTTCTTCTCTTCTCCTAAAACACAACCATTGCCACCAACAACCAACTGCGGCGTACGACCAGTTCCGGCAACATTGACAGCACCGACGGCTTTCAGTGACCACTTCAAGCGAGCTTCCAGGGACCATTCCACTTCACTGCTGTTATGTTTTTTTGTTTTTTACTTTTTGTGTTTCAAAATTTTTTACATTCTGCAAAAAATACTAATGTTATTTTGCAGTGTGACGGTGACCATTTCTATAAATGTTGTTTTGTTTATAAATTATCTTGAAACTTGGCATGAGCATCCAGCCATCCAGAGCACTGGTTGCTCTGTTTTATTTTTATTTTCAGTGTAGTTGACTTGTTGTATTCTTAGTTAATTAGATGTAACATTGTGATTTATATATATTGCTTTGGTTATTATGTGTATTGGCTTTATTATTTTTTAATTATATTTCTTGTTTATGTTCTGTTTTTATAGTTTTTTAATTTATATTTAGTGTTTTTTAGTGTTTATATACAAATATAGTATTATTTTTTGGTCCACCACTTTCCGCAATGCCATGGCCTACTACCTGCCATTGATAACATTGGTTATTATTCCGAAAAACTACCTACCCTTTGTTTTGGCGAACTACACACAGTTACTAAATACTAAATAAATTAAATCAAGAAGACACATAATAAATGATATTTAGCAACAAAAATCAAGCAATCAACCAACCAATTAATAAAGAAATGAACAATGAATAAATAGACAATATTTAAGCAACCATACCTAACCAACTTGCAAAGGCCAAATACTGCAGCCTCTGAGCATGAACTGGTATCTCATTGGCAATATCATGGTGAATGATAGGGAAAAATGGAGGCCAATTCTTATCATCAACAGGAACACCAGCTGATAAGCATATTTATTTTTTAAACAAGAAAAATGTTATTGATTCAACATATATATAGAGAGAGATCCAATGAAAACACATAATTGAATGCAAGCATGGCGAGGTCTCATCATTCACCTCTAGCAACAGCCTCTTCTCTTTTTTTTATTTCCTACATTTTCAGAGTCACCAAATCAACAAAAAGTAATGGATACAATTAGCAGTGCCAGAAGCAAGACTTGTACATTCACAAGAGAACTAAGAAATAAGAATATAGGTATGTATATCACAGAGTCAGTTGATTGAGACAATAAAAGAACAAAAAATGCTTAAATTGTAAAATCTACCTTCTCTCTCCGTTTTAAATCTGCTTCCCAAGCAGCTAGCTCTTGACCTTTTTTCTTGGAGTCCTATATAAATATCATGGAGAATAAAATAAGCCCCTCCAAATAGGATCTTACAGTCTTAAGAAAAAGACCCAGAATTAGCAATTAGCAATGACATTACGTTTGTAGCATCCAAAGGAATATCGACTGTAGCATCATGTCTTTGACCAAAGCCCAGTGGCTCAGATGCTAATGGTGGAATACGTGATTTTGATGCAGGAACAGCAGTGCCATTCTGTAAGAACAAATAGAATGAAAAAAAAACCACACCCAACAATAAAGCATCAAATGTCAAGCAATTTGCACTAGAGATGCCAATCATAATAGCCATGTTAGTTCCATAAGTGTGTTCTATAATTAGACATTAACATTAGTTCGTCAGACTTTACAAAATTTTCAATTAGTTAATATATCTTTTGTACATACACATGCAGCCATAGTTGTTAAACTTTAGTGTTAAGTGTTAACTTGTAACAAGTTTATAAAGACAAAACGTGTTAAAACGTATATGTTTATTCTGAACTCAAGGTAAACTCAGTTATAAACTCGGTATAACATAAAAAGTTATTGGTGATTTTTAGATTGTGTAATATGTATTACCATATTATGTTATACTGACACTTCGTTATTTGGTGATACTATTTTGCTATCTTAATCCTTATAAATGACATTTACTTAAGAAAATGATAATAACAAAATGATAATATTTTGCTACTGTGACGATTAAAAATAATAGTTATTTATGAACAATATGAAGTTTTTTATTACTTTAATACTTATAGATACTTTTAAGTTATTATTAGAATGATAGTTTTTACCTTGTGAGATGAAGGAAGTTAGTTTTTAAAAATTTTTAATATTAGAAATTCTTATGAGTTTACAAACTCTATACAAGTTTACCAACCTTCCATGTAGATTAATTAACTCTGAGCTCGAGCTCTCAATCAATGAGTTACATTCTGTTGTAAATGATAAAAATTAAATTTAGGCAATGTATCAACTGAAAGCAAACTCAAACAAAGAGCACTTTGCTAACTCAATGAAATGCAGAACTACCAAACCTGTCAAACATCTGCACTAAGCAACATTTTTTACTACATATACGCAGATACACGGTGGAGATGTTATCAAACTTTTATTCATTTTCAGTTAATTGGAAATTTGGAATTTAAATAGCCAAAACGTAAATACATTGGTCCAAGGGGTTTCACAATTCACAGAAAAAAGGGAAAAAAAAATATGTCTCACGCAGCAGCTGAAGCATGGACAAGTTCTACTTAACTAGGATTATTCATTTGGCTTCAGCAAACCCACACTTCTACTAGACTATGCGTGTCCTAAGTACAGACAAGCACACCACGTAACTTAAACTACTCAGCTGTACACACAACACAGCTGGGCGACCAAAAAAGAACAGTAATGTATCAATCACTAACCACCTCATGCAGGGGTAGCTCCTCTTTAGAGAATGGAACGGCCATGGTCCATGGCTACGCCAAAAAATAATAAATATTAATTTATACGAGTTTAATTAGTATACTCTTTTATTATAAAGATTTTTATACTAACATTTAAATACAATTAGGGTAAATTTGTTGATTTTACTCATTACTACTTTAAAAGTTATGATTGGATGTTTACGTATATCAAAAGAAATTTTATAATATAAAATTTGCATATATTATACTTATTTTGTAAGTATTATCAATTAATTAATTGGCTACCCAAAAGAAATTATATATTATAGAAGTTGCATATATATTATACTTATTTTGTCACTCTCCAACCTTCATAATTTTTTGTTTCTTTTCTTTAATTTTTTGTTTTAATTTATATTTTATATAAGTAAAAGGTAATTATAAATCATTTTTGCATAGATTAGTTTAAATATATTAAATTCTAAAAGTACATTTTCTAATACGCGGATTCACTCAATCGCGTAGCTCATAAAACACCATAACCGAAATCACAAACCTACCTACTTTCCAGATCCAAGTCCTCCATAAACACTGACACTAAGTTCCTACCGATTTCTCATGTCGGTGCCGATTCAGCACGAACACTATGTATGATTAAGATTGACAACGCACTCTTTCACAATTAACCAACCGCGTCAGCAGCCAAAGAAGAAAAGGAAACGAAAACATAACGACGCAAATCAACGACAGATTCAGATCAAACGAGGAGTGACCTACTAAGTTCCATATTTATAGTGGGACAAAAATTTAGGGCGAAAACTAAGTTGGATCTGAGTGAGCAATCTTAGGAAGAACTAAATATAGAGATGGAAAGAGAGTGAGTGAGATTAAAATACCGAGAAAGGATTGACTTCTTCTTCCTCGAATGGATTGGGATCGTGGTGGCGATTCATAGCGAGAAGGTAGTTAGATCCGAGAACAAGTTGAGATGATAACGGGTGCGTAGCGTTAGTGAGTGAGACAGTGCTAATGCGTGCGGTGAGAGACCGCACTTTTCACGCTTTTTCTAGCTACCTGGCTTGTTCGCAACGCGGGATATAGTTTTGGAATTGGGAGAAAAAAGGTAACGGAAATTGAATTTTTACTCTTCGCCCTCTCGTTTCTTGGGAATTACGATAAGTGCCATTGCGTCGGTATGTGAATGTCTGTGCGGTATGCAAGATGGGAAATGGGAAGTGGGAACCTCAACAGAGTTCACGTGATTGTCGTGTGAGGGTCTATGCTGTGGGGAATATTGGAGCACCATAGTAGGTGGATGCTATGTCATTGGATTAGTAGCAGTGACTTCCTACCAGCATTATCACTTTCTTTTATTATTATAATAATAATATTTGAAAATATTGGAAAGGACAAAATACGTTTGAAATTTGAAATTACATCATGTGTTTACTGAATTATTTTGTTTTAAAGGAACAAAACAAGTTTTCATACATCATTTTTAACAACTTTTGTTTCTTTCTAATTTCTTATTGTAGTTTTTTAATTTTTGGTATTAAAGAGGGCAAAAGCAGAAAAATTAGAAAGCTATAAGAAGGTGGAATATCAAACTCCCCTTCGCATGAGGCACAGAATTTGACTTGCCAATCATTAAGAATCCAAATTTTGATAAACTGAAATATTATATTAAAAAAAGGACCTGGGTAGCAATGCATGAATCACATTCCAGCCCTTATTAATCATTATTCAACCAAACTGAACCATCTATTCATCTTAAACCGCGTGAACTCAAAGATAGAAGAGCACTGTTGAATCTCATTCCTTCTGTTCCTGTCCCGTCTAAATGCAAGTTTACATGAATCGGTGCTTTTAGTTTTCTTGCCGTGCATTGCAAACTTTGGATGAACCATTCTGCAACCTGATACCGATGTGGCTTGTCAATCTGCTTTCTTTGCTTTCCATGTTGCCAAACCCAGCTTTTAAGTTTTTATTTTTTAATTAAATTTGTTTATTTTTATTTTCTCACTCATCCTTTCTCCTTTTTTTCATGTTTTCTACATCAAAATTTAATCCGATCCTCTCTCAATTTAAAATTATTGACTTAAAACATTTTTTCTATCATAGTCTAAAATAATAACATAAAAATTTAATAATATTTGATATTTAATTAATCCATTTAGTAATTATAAAATATAGTTAAATATTTTATAAAATAATACTAAATTATATTAATACTTCTTATAAAATAATATATTAATAAATATTTATATCATATAATAATTTTAAAATAATAAAGTGATAGCTTAATCTCACACCTTTTTTTTTTAATTCTTACACATGTAAAACTATATGTAAATTGATCTTTATTATCATTTATTCAAATTATAATTGTATTAAAAAATTTTAATTAGTTTAAATTAAAATTTTAAAACATATGTTTGGTGAATTTTTAGTTAATTCTCACATTTTTCAAAAACTAAAAAAATTTACACTTTAATTTAAAAATTTAATTATGTATATTAATAGTATAAAAAAATATTACACTAATATTTAATCATATCTTTGTATATATATAAATTTTAAAATATTAATTATTAAACTCAACAGATTTGTCATTAATTAGTTTATATACCCTTTAACTTTCTTTTTTTTTTCTTTTTTTTTTTTTTGTTATATACACTATATTACACCTTAACTTCAACATTCTATGTAGAAGCATTTTAATTCCCAAAGTCGACTTCTTCCTTTTCAACCCTTAATTAATTAAATTATGCAATAAAGTATACATTACAAAGTTGCATATTTTATCATTAATATCAATTATTCTTGATCTCTGTCTTTAAAATTTGTAATAGGTAGAATTATAAAACATCTAAAATCATTTGAAAGAAGCTAAGTATAATTTAATTATTACTATTTTTAACGAGTGAAAAAAAGACATAATTACTATTTTCAATTATTCATAAAAAACTACAAATTTATCTTTTTAATAACAAATCATAGTAACTACTTACTTTTTTATCTTTGTTGTAATTATCATTATTTTCTATATCTCTTCTTTCCTCTTTCTTTGCAGTCTATTATTTCCCTAATCATCTATCGTTTCCCTAATCATTCTCCTAAACGGTTGAAGATTTCTTAATAATGCAAGCAGCTATTGGCTATTTGTTAAGATCATTAAAAAAGCATTAAAGTATTTGTAATAAAAATATATTTAATGATATTTACAAATAAAATAAAATAGTACTTATTCTTCGTATTTATATCATTGGTGAAAGACTAGGGAGATTTCCTTGATTGAGGTGTGTAAATTTTTTCACATTATTTTTAATTCTTATTAAAAAATATTATTGGTAAAAAAATAAATAATTATGAATCAAAAGAACAATTACAAAAGAAACTGAATTCATTTTCTGGAGTATTGAATGAGTAGTTACTACTGAAACGTGTAAAATGGCAATAAAATATAATTACTAAATTATGTTTGAAATAAATTTTATAGTTAAAAAATTGATTTTCGTATAAATTTAAAATCTTATTAAATTTTCAATTAATTCTCATTAAAACACGAATTTAAAATAAGCAACAAGACAAAAATAAAAGTTTGTTAAATAAAATCATTAAAGCATAGTAAATATTTCACATTGAATAAATAATATTAAATATTTAAGATTTTTTTAAAAAATCAAAGGCGACCCTGAATCTTTAGAATTAGGGCTACAAACATTAGATTTGTAAATAATTCGATGTTATATAAACTCTAAAACTCTAAGCTTAAAGTTAAATTGTTTTTCCATGATTAAAAATTTGATTTTTATATGCATTCATAGACTTTAATTTAGTGTTTAAATAACATGTATTGTCAATGTAAAAAAGAATAGATGATGATTTTGTAGTATTGGCAGCTCAACTGAGGTCTTGTGAATGGAGTAGAGCTACCAAATTAACAAATCATATCTTAGCTGAGTGGATGATGAACTCATCCTTTGTGTATTAGGAAAAGGGGGTGATTTTGTTGTAATAGGATAGATTATAAGGGTTCCTCTTGATTTATTTCATTATTTGAAACACAATGTTTTCAAATTTGGGATAGCATGTTTTATGTCTTCGTTTGTCTTTAATAATATTCTTGACTTATAAAAAAAATTAGAGTTTAATTGATATACACGGTCAGTGTAAATATTTTTTTACACTGACATTTAATCACAACTCTTAATTCATGATATATTTGTTGACTTATAAAAAAAAGCAATCAGAACTTATTTTGACAGTGACAAGTTAGATGGAGATAAGGAAGAATGATATCTTTTTCTTGATCATAATGAGAAGAATTTAAATGAAGATTATGTTGGAATTAATGAAGATGATTAGGGTTTAGGTTTTAGAAAGTAGAAACTAATTTTTGTTTGCTTTAAGTTTCATGACTTTGGTTAATTTGAAATTTAGATTATGTTTTATTAGCTCTTAGTTGAAGAATATTATGTTTTAACATTGTATGTATTGGGTTTGTTATGTGTGAAACTATTTCATGTTTTATATTCTATTTTTGTAGTTTGTAAATTTATATTTAGTATTTTTTCAGTGTTTGTAACTTTATATATAAATATATTACTATTGTTTAATCTGTCATGACGTCCGTTATTTCCTGCATCATCCGCTATTGCCATGTGACATTTTTTTTTTGGCAAACCCTCATAGATAACATTGACTGGTATATAATTATGATAAAGTTCAAATGAACCTTGAATTCCAAGCATCATTCACTTCTCTCACAAGTGACATTCTAATAATTTTAATTTAGAATTCTTCTTTATTATTTAAATACATAAATTTAAAAATAACATCTTATACATTTTCTTATGCAAATGAGCAAAATAGTATAGTTCAAAACATAATGAATGCAATTAATTGCCAATATGGTAGAATTCTTTTCATTTATGGTTATGGAGGCATAGAAAAAACCTTTTTGTGGAAAACATTAGTATCTGCATTGTGGTTAAAAGGTGAAATTCTATTAACTGTAGCATCCAACCACATAGCATCTTTGCTATTGCATAGGGAAGAATTGCAATTCCAAATTTGCAATCCCAATTCATATCCTATAAACTCAACCTGTAATATTCTTTAAGGAAGTGAACCAACTAAGCTTTTAAAGATGACAAAACTTATCATCTGGGATGAAGCTCCCATGACACAAATTTTGCTTTGAAACATTGGACAAAAGCCTTAGAATCATTATGAGTGTAGATTATCCATTTGAAGGAAAAATAGTTGTTTTAGGTGGAGAATTTAGACAAATTTTCACTGTCATTCTAAGATGAAGCAGATATGACATTGTTAATGCTAAAATCAATGCTTCATATCTATGGGAATATTGTAAAGTCCTAAAACTCACAAAGAATATGCGTCTTAAAAGTCATCTCAACAACTCAAATGATACTCACCTAAGACAATTCCCATAATGGCTACTACGTGTAGGAGAAGGAAAACTTGGTGAACCAAGTGAAGGATATACATAAATTCAAATTCCTAAAGAATTTCTAATTACAATCATCCAATTAATGCCATAGTTCAAAGTACTTATGCAAAACTATTGCAACAATATGCCAATCCAGATTTCTTAAAATCAAGGATTATATCAGCTTCTAACATCGATATTGTTGATCAAATCAACAATTACATACTATATTTAATTCCATGTAAGGAAAAAGAGTATCTCAGTTCAGATGCTATAGACATGTCAGATACAATAGATAGCACATCATTTCAAACAATAACTTCTAAATTCCTTAATACATTAAAGACATTAGGATTGCCCAATCACAAGATCATATTAAAATGTGACACTCTAATTATGCTTTTGACAAATTTACAATCATCCAATGTAATGGAACAAGATTAATTGTCACAAGACTAGCATACGATGTTATCAAAGCAAAGATCATTTCAGAAAAAACATTGGAAATTTAACTTACATTTCACGAATATCTTTGTCACCTTCACAATCACAATGACCATTACAGTTTTATTTTATTGTTTCGTATGTTATGACTATAAGTAAATCTCAAGGTCCAATTATTACAAGATATAGGAGTTTATTTACCTACACCAGTTTCTAACCATGGGCAATTGTATTTTCAAGGATCCACAATAGACATGATTGAACATTCTTATACATAATAAAGAACAAAAACCACTAAATGCCATTATCAATATTGTATTTAATGAAATCTTTGATAAGTTCCAAATATATTTAATTTTTTATTCAATTTTGTTAATTGTAATGATAAGAACACCTATTATATATCTTTTACTAAATATTATCAACAATATGATGTATATGCAGAATTTGGTTTCCCAACATATTTAGAAAGTTTACCTAACAATAATTACACATTTTTTATAAGTATCATCTACAATTAAATTCATATTTTCTTATTCTTATATTGTTACATAACTACATACGAAAAAGAATTCATGTATGTTGTTAGTCATTTTTTAACGAGAAAATCTTTAAAGGACTCAAGTTACAACAAATTGGTACCTTAATTATTGGAGAAAGAATACATTCAATCCTTTGTATCAATACCATAAGCTGATGTTTTATGCTCTTCCAACTTTTCTGTCACATGTACAGGCTCAAAGAGGGAGTAAAGCTGTTGAAAACTTATAGCAATATTCAAGATCCAGAACACTGTTTGCAATTATATTTTAACGAGAAAGAATTCATGTATGTTAGTCATTTAAAAAATGACTAACTACATACGAAAAAGAATTCATGTATGTTGTTAGTCATTTTTTAACGAGAAAATCTTTAAAGGACTCATGTTACAACAAGTTGGTAGCTTAATTATTGGAGAAAGAATACATTCAATCTTTTGTATCAATACCATAAGCTGATGTTTTATGCTCTTCCAACTTTTCTGTCACATGTACAGGCTCAAAGAGGGAGTAAAGTTGTTGAAAGCTTATAGCAATATTCAAGATCCACAACATTGTTTGCAAGTATATTTTAAAGAGAAAGAATTCATGTATGTTAGTCATTTAAAAAATGACTAACTACATACGAAAAAGAATTCATGTATGCTGTTAGTCATTTTTTAACGAGAAAATCTTTAAAGGATTCATGTTACAGCAAGTTGGTAGCTTAATTATTGGAGAAAGAATACATTCAATCTTTTGTATCAATACCATAAGCTGATGTTTTATGCTCTTCCTTTTCTGTCACATGTACAGGCTCAAAGAGGGAGTAAAGTTGTTGAAAGTTTATAGCAATATTCAAGATCCACAACACTGTTTGCAAGTATATTTTAACGAGAAAGAATTCATGTATGTTAGTCATTTAAAAAATGACTAACTACATATGAAAAAGAATTCATGTATGCTGTTAGTTATTTTTTTAACGAGAAAATCTTTAAAGGACTCGTGTTACAGCAAGTTGGTAGCTTAATTATTGGAGAAAGAATATATTCAATCTTTTGTATCAATACCATAAGCTGATGTTTTATGCTCTTCCAACTTTTCTGTCACATGTACAGGCTCAAAGAGAGAGTAAAGTTGTTGAAAGCTTATAGCAATATTCAAGATCCACAACATTGTTTGCAAGTATATTTTAGAGATTAAGACTGTCTTTTGCTTTGTTTCAAGACTAAATTAAAAAGTTGAAAAACATCAAAAACTGAGTATATAATATACTCTTTTTTTGGATAAATCTTTAAATTACAGTGCAAATTAATTGAATTAATCTTACAACATTGTTAACTTAAACATGTAATTAACTTAAATCTATAAAATATTACTATAAATAATTAAATCATCGTTCACCGTGAAAATATCTCTTCCACCTCATTTAATTTTAAAATTGTTAATTTTTTTACAAATATTTGACATTTAGATTATTATTCTAAATAGCTCAAATATAAATAATTTACTCTTGGAATATAACACCAATCTTATTATTTTCATGAGAATTTGACATCTTTTATCGTAAATAGCCATGTTATTCTTGTAAGAAGGCTTGATATATGGTGTGAAATAACCTTCTAAAAAATATGTTATTACCCACACAAATAACACATTTTTCTTTTTTTGTTTGCTTCTTCTATCGCAAAAATTGCATTTTTATTTTTTGCCATTTCCTAAATAGATATATAAGATGTTTTAGTCATGTATTTTTTAAATAAACACATAACTAATATTCAAAAACATAAAAATATCATTTATAAGATTTTTAAATTGAACAATATATAATAATATGTAGAGACTTTCTATAAAAATGATATGTTGACAAATAATCTAATAAAACTTTATTTCAAATGTTGACACATACATGTTTTTTTAATAATAGTCTTTATTATATTTTTTATTTTTAAAAGTATTTTTTCTTAATATCATAAATTATTATTAATAATAATTTTTATTTCTCTTTTTATTTTTATATTTTCAATATTATAAATTATTATTTAATAATAATTTTAAATTTAAAGATAATATTACTCAACACCATCTCAATTAATCAACAAAACAAAATTCAAAATAATCAATGCAGGTACACAGGTGCTATACTAGTGTATATATGAATAAAATAAAAGGGTTTAATTAGTATGCATAGTAGGTATAAAATTTTTCACACTAATATTCAATTATAACTCTTAATTTATGATAAATTTATTGATTTTATCAATTAATACTTTAAAAATCATATAAATAAAAAATATGATTAAATATCAGTGTAATATTCTATTGTGAGTACATTCTAATTAAACTTTCTCTATATTATATTATATATACATATATTATAATAATAATTTATAGTTAATTTTTTTTAGAAGGACAATTTATAGTTAAATACTTATACGAAACTAATTTTTTAATGTTATTGT
Organism: Psophocarpus tetragonolobus; assembly: GCA_037954015.1. Classification (NCBI taxonomy): domain Eukaryota; kingdom Viridiplantae; phylum Streptophyta; class Magnoliopsida; order Fabales; family Fabaceae; genus Psophocarpus; species Psophocarpus tetragonolobus. The sequence goes on from CM075689.1 coordinate 76,251,718, forward strand.
ATGCAATAATGATTTTTTTAACATAAATAGAATGAAATTTAGATACGAGTTTAACAAACATGCTTGATTGGGATATCTAAAATAATTTTTTTATAAAATTACTTTTTGAATAATCAAAAGGTTCGGGAGCATATCTCAAAATTAGAAAAAAATATTTTCTAAAAGCACAAGTAATTTCTAGAATCTTGCAAAAATGTTATTTTTAGAATATAAAGTTTATAATTTATGATTTTTTTTAACAATTTTTATCTTTTGAAATGTTTTTATATTATTTTACTATGTCAAAATTGTTTTTTGTTACAATGAAATAAACAATTTAATAAATTTATTAAAAAATTATTTGTAATTGTAATCGATGATTGACTATTAACTTTTTTTTAGCCAAAAAAAATATTAAATTATTTTTAATTTTTTCATTTGTATAAGTATTTTATATTATAAATTAATTAAAAATCTTTCTTCATATATAACTTTTGACACTGGTAAATGAAGTGGAAAATAGAAGTGTGTATGATTTGATAACAATGTAAATTCCAATTGTAAATGAACTAGAAAGTCAAAACCCTAAAAATTATAAATCTCCGCGCTTAGACCTGTTGTAGTTTTTGGCACTGGTTTACGCTGTTTCGCGGCGTTGTTAACTTCCCTTCACTCAACCAACTTCCATCTCCAACTATGGGTCGGAAACACGACGCCGTTTTGCTCAGCGAACCAGTCGCCGACGATGCCCCCTACAGCCCCGACCTCGATTCCGAGAAGAAGAAGAAAAAGAAGAAGCAGAACAAGGACAAACATCAAAGCGAGAGCAGCCCCAAACGTAAGATCGACGAACTCGACCATCAAAACGGCACCGAATCGAAGAAGAAGAGAAAGAAGAAGCACTCCAAAGATAATGCTGAGGAAACCAAGGCAGGCAACAACAACGAAAACGGTGCTCATCGCGACGAAACGGTGACGGACGGGTCCGTCGTAGTCACCGGTGAGAATGCCGGAGACGCTAAATACGCGGCGGTTAAGAGCTTCACGGATTCGGGGTTGCCGGAGAACGTGCTGGAGTGCTGCAAGGGTTTCGAGAAGCCTTCACCGATTCAGTCACGAGCGTGGCCTTTCTTATTGGACGGTCGTGATTTGATTGGAATCGCTGCTACTGGTTCAGGTGTGTTATTGTTGTTGTAGTTGTGTGTGACCGTGTGTGTTTTGCGTGACTTGAAATCGGTTTCGGTTTTGCTTTCAGGGAAGACGTTGGCGTTCGGCATACCTGCGATTATGCATGTTTTGGGAAAGCGGAAGGGTAGAATTTCCAAGGGACGGAATCCCCTTTGCCTTGTGCTATCTCCTACTAGAGAGCTAGCTCAACAAGTACGTGTTTTTTAATGCAAGGGGTGTTGTTACTTGTTATACTCAATTTGAATTTAAACTTCTTTTTTAATCATTTCATGTGTAATTTGCACTTGTCATGTGCAAATTGAAATTAGCGTCCCATGTAGTACTTTAACTTTCTATTTGGAAACTTTATATCTTGAAACTTCTAGGTTTGGGAAACAGACAATGTTAGTGAATCCAGACACCGTGTACAAACGATAATATCAAGAGACCGGCAAATTGCTTATTTTCATTTCTGTTCCTCGTATTTTTGTTTTCCGGCCAAAGGCTTACAACGTTTAACATGCATCATTGCATCTTAGATGTAAAATTTGTATGGTGGAAAATGTAGCCTTGAAAAATGATGATGATGAGATATTTGTACCTTTTTGTACCTGGAATATGTAGTAATTGAATGCTATTTATTCCTCATAATAGGTCAGAGTTTTAATCTCTCTCATGTTACTGAAAACAAAGGTTTGCTTGTATTTCATATTCTAATGAAAGGGCGGTGTATATGCCAATGTTGTTGCTAGCTGCGTAGTTATTATTTAAGATGTGTACTTTAACATGAGATACCACAAGTTATAGTAATTCACCATCCAGCCGTAATTGGCCAACAAAATTCTGAAAAGTTAAATATTGCCATCTCATGATATTGTTATAGTTTATATCTCTCTATTGGAATACTATGAGTCTATAATGGGGAATTGATGGATGTTATTTCAGAATAATCTTAGTTTTGTCAGGCTGCTGCTGTTGTGTCACTTATGTGAGGTTTACAATATAATCTCCTGTCTGCTTCCTCCCCAAATGTTTCAATTTTTATCTTACATTTCCAATTCCATGGTGTTGGATGGTACTGATTTACTGAAAGATAATAGCTAATGGTTCTCTTTAAATGTTTTGTAGATATCAGATGTCATTTGTGATGCTGGTAGCTCCTGTGGTGTTGAATCAATCTGTTTGTATGGTGGAACCTCCAAAGGACCGCAAATTTCCTCACTTAAATCTGGAATTGTAAGTTGTCAAGTTCATCTTTTTCTTTTGTATTCGATGCCAGTTGAATTCACATTCACTTTTGTATTGAGTGCATTTTTTCTTTTCTTTTTTTTCACTTTTTTATAAGTATATGGATATTTTAATACTACTACTTTTGTCATTCAGGACATTGTCATTGGAACCCCTGGTCGTATCCAGGACCTGATTGAAATGGGTGTCTGTCGCCTAAAAGAAGTATCTTTTGTGGTAAGCTGTAAGTTGTCAAGTGGAAATCTGTTGTTTATTTTTCTTATTTTTTAATATATTCTTCTATCTTGAAAACAAGTTGTTATAATGTCATATCTTTATTTTACATTTGCTAAAATTCTAATGTTGGTGTTGAGAATCATAGATATTGTCTTGACTTGAAATATAGAATGAAATAGTATGAAGGCATATTATCTTTATATATTATAGGAAACCATATCTTCTAGATTTATGCGTAATTTATGAGCTAAGTCTATATAAACACTCATCAGTGGTGTATTTAGACACATGGTTGCTGTCCATTATTCCCCTGTTTCTCTAATTTTAACATGGTATCAAGAGCCTGGTTCAAGGAATACTAAAAAAAAGAAGCATTCCTCATTAGGGGCCCATGACCCCAGTGAACTCCTTTTGCTTGCTACTCGCACTCTAATTCTCTAATTTTTACAGTTGGAATAGGCCAAATTTTGACTTTACTTATGATTTGCATCTTGGCTGAATTTTCTTTGGCTTTAAATTGAATGTGAATTAGATGCGTGTACTGAGTCTATAGTTAAAATAATAATTTATTTGTCCAAGGTACTTGATGAAGCAGATCGAATGCTTGACATGGGTTTTGAACAAGTAGTCCGCTCCATACTGGGTCAGACATGTTCTGGTATGATGCATTTTTTTAACTGTTATTCTATTAACTTATGTCTTTTAATTTTTTTTTTATTTTTTATATTTGGCTTAAATTTGTTGTAGTTGAACTTGAACTACACTGACTGAACCTTATAATTTTCCAAGGAGCTTACATGGATGTATTTTGTTTACTCATATTTTCCCTGCTTATTTTTTATAACTTATCTGCAGCTCGACAAATGGTTATGTTCAGTGCTACATGGCCTTTGCCAGTTCATCACTTGGCACAGGAGTTTATGGATCCTAATCCTGTAAAAGTCTGTATTTTCATTTCAGAAAAAAATGCTTTCAACTATTGTTTTTGTTCTAATTTTTGTAGGAAGAAACATTAAAACTTGTGACAGGTTGTTGTAGGTTCAGAAGACTTAGCTGCCAATCATGATGTAATGCAGATAGTTGAGGTGTGAATTTTATTTTATAAAATCTACATTTCTCATATGTATTTATGCTTTTATTGAATATTAATTAATTATTAATTCCTTTTACATTCATAGGTCTTGGATGACCGAACTCGTGATAACCGCCTGCTTGCTTTACTGGAAAAGTACCACAAATCTCAGAGGTATCTCTTTCTGCAATTTGCTTCTTTCATTGACTATCCTTTTTCCCCAGATTGATCAATTGCCTCATGCCTCTTAAAAATTAAAACTAGAGATCTCTTCTCAATCATCTGTTTTTTGTTTGTCTTGTCTGTGTGTCTGGTGGATTGGGGTGGGGGGAGGGTGGACTATGGAGACCCAACTACAAGGAACTGATTATTTACATTGGATATATTTCTTTCCAACCTAAGCTATATCATCTCGAGTTAAGGATAAAGCAGGGAAGGATTTGAATATCATTGTTTAAATTCACTTGCTGCTTTCTGATTTTTAGGCGTTGGGATGTGGATACTGGAGTATGACTTTCCTATAGGAAATGAAAAAAAATAAATATGGTTTTCCATGAATTTATTTGAATTTTCTTTATTTTTGTAATGAGAGAAAAGGATTAGTTTCAAATGGTTGTTTTGACATAGATCCATGCCTTTTTACATGTTTAGTTTTGGCACTTGTTGCTAAGTGTCTGTTCCTTTTCTCAGGAATCGAGTATTGGTTTTTGTTTTGTACAAATGGGAAACCAAACGAGTTGAAAATATGCTTCAAGAAGGGTACATCTCGCAAGCACAGGCTTTTTTTTTCATAATTTTCCCATAGAAATATCTTGTGCTGACTCTAAGCACTTACTGATCATTGTAATAGCCACTTAGGATATGTTATATATCGTTTTCAGGGGTTGGAAGGTTGTCTCAATACATGGAGACAAAGCCCAACATGATCGCACAAAGGCACTCTCATTGTTCAAGAAGGGAAGCTGTCCTTTGATGGTAACCTCTTTTACTTTGCAATTATTAATTATATTTGTTTGTTGGGTCAAAATTAAAACAAACTTATGAATTGGTACCACTGCAATTTTATACTGTTCTCTCCATGATACTGTGGCTTTGTTGGAGAATGATTATTTTCTTCTCATCGTTTTGCAATGTTTTTCGTACTTGTTATTCTGGATAATGTTTTCAGCCAGATTCTTCTGCAACTCCCTCCCAATGTTCCAGTTTTAGTAATTACTATTTTTACAGTACTGACTTGTTAATGAATTGGAACTCACTTTTTAATTCCCCTTAGTGCTAAACGGAAAATGTACAGATTAGCAAATAAATTATTATGTCAAACTGTTTTTGAACTTTAATATCATTGCAAGGGCTCCTGCGGATGCCTGTAGTGGGTCAAGTATGAAATGCTTCTAATGGAGTTATCGTTGTTACGAATCTGACATGGGTCCCTCAAACATTCTCCACACTTTTTGTTGCTTTATTCAGTCAATTATTTGACCTAACAATTCAATGAGCAGATTGCTACTGATGTGGCCGCACGGGGATTGGATATTCCAGATGTTGAAGTAGTGATCAATTATAGTTTTCCTCTGACTACAGAGGATTATGTTCATAGAATTGGGCGGACTGGACGAGCTGGTAAGAAAGGTGTTGCACATACATTTTTCACACAGCAAAATAAGGTATCCTTTGTTCTCTTCTGTATGTATTCAAGGGTTCTCATTTGCACCCACACAGCAAAATAATGGTGTTTGTCTTTTCACCCTGGTATCAACTTAAGAATGTAAATATTTCAGGGACTTGCTGGGGAGCTGGTGAATGTTTTAAGGGAAGCAGGGCAAATTGTACCGGATGCCCTCCTGAAATTTGGCACACATGTAAAGAAAAAGGTTTATTTTCTTCTCCACTTTTGTCTATACACCTGTTCAGATTTTTTCTATGATTAAGCTATAAGATAAACATTCCTTTGTTTGGCAGTCCTTTAACTTTTGTCTTGTGCAAAACATTTGACTGGTTGATAAAATTATAAATTTTCAAACTATGATAGGAGTCCAAGCTTTATGGGGCACACTTCAAGGAAATCCCTGTCGATGCTCCAAAGTCTCAAAAGAAAACATTCGACGACTCTGATGAAGACTAGATGCTGGTAACTCGTGTTAATTTTTTGGCTGAAGGAACATATAAATTCGGTCATTTCTTACTCTTTTTGGTCGAGTTATTTATTAATTTAAAAGACGTTATAAAGAAAGGTTAGTTATGAATATAGATTAGTGAGTCTTTTCCTGTTGTAGCATGCACTTATCTGGGCGTGCTTGTAAGCTTTGTTCTTTTCTTCACTTTGAGATGATAATTTTGAATTTGCAGTTTGCACATTTTAGGTGTCAAGGGTTGTCTTTTAATTTTACTCAAACGATACGAAACACTTTACATTGAGAAATTTGGTCACCAGAGACCTGATTTCTCACTTTTTTTTACATTTGAGAAATCGGTCCTCTTCTTCTAAAGTCCAAACAAGAATCCTCAATGTGGTTTTTGTAGTTGTTCTCTGTAATTAATAAAACCCATTTTAATTATTTTTAATAGTGTTAGTTTAGTTTAAAAAATGCATTGAAATTATACTTTGAACTTAATTGTAATAAAATTCAGAATTAACTTGAAAGTGAAATATTCGATGTTTTATAAATTAAAAATATTTGAATATTGTCACTGGTGTAAAGTATGGAATATTACGCCTGGCCTGAAGTAAGGGTTGTTTCACTATCACGCAGGATGGATGGTGGTGTAATTGAGGAAATTTAAAAAATTATACATGTTTGTTCGTATCTCATTGTTAAAATTGTAAGCACGCTTACTATAACTACATGTCTTCATAAGTATGGTGTACACGTTGAAATGTCTTTAATATGTCATGTGTATATTGTATAGTTCGGTGAAGGGAGTTTTTGCTGCACCTCCGGAATATCATCCTACGCCCCATTCCAGAAATGTAAAATTGGAAGAAAAAGCCTACCGTGAATTGTACACTCAATAGTATTAGTTAGAATTTAATGTGCCACAATTCAAATATGCAAAAAAATTCGAAAGTTATCCAAGCTTCACCGATGTATGCATTGAAATGGATTCCACGGAGCAGTGTGAACTGTTATTCTGAGATTCCAAAATATTGAAGCGATGACATACAGATTCTTAAACCAAATTGAACTGATAACAAAATCGACTTCTAATCTAATTGGTTAAACCAAATTATTTTGTAAACAATGATTAAAATATTCTGGATTTGCGACTGATGTTTTATACTTAATTAGTCAAATAAAATTATCTTCAAATAAAACTTTGCTTAAAACATGGCATTATCCTAAATGATAAATAATTTAAAGTACAAAATAAATTATATTATGTAACACATTTAAAATAAGAAAAAGTATAAATTAAAAAAATGAATGCAAGTTTAAAGCATGCTATGTTAAAAAATACCTACTTAAATTGATTATAAATATACGAGAAAAATGTGCTAATACCTTTGAAATTTCATTAAATTATAATTTTTTTTTTTTTATCTTTTTCACTCTTAAAATAATTTTTCTTTACTGCGGTATAATATGTAATATTTTGAAACTTGAAGATCCGTATAATATCCAAAGATATTAATATAATATTTTACGAAAAATAAAATAATTGTAAGATAGATAGTAAGAAATAGAAATAAATTTTTATGTAATCTCGAAAAAAATAAAAATTACTTAACCGGACCCTTAATTTAAGTCAGAAGTTTCTCAGTTTTGTTTCATTTCAATTTTGCGCGTGAGCTTGCTAAGTTATCCCCATAACTTGCTCTCGCCATCAGAATTGTAGACTATTTAGGAGTTTGAACGCGTAATAGAGAACATTTCCATTGATCATTGAAAAGTAAACCTAATAAACATTTCCATTTCCAGCGAAAAATCTATTTAGGGAACCGTGAAGCAACTACAGAGAAACTGCAAAGAAACTCTAGTTACCATAATAAAAAAACAACTTTTCTGTCCTTTACCAATGCATTTTTAATTAGTTAAAATATTAAATAGAAGTCATATTTTCAATATAATAGTAATTCTTTTTAAATATTTTTTAAGAACATATTTAATGCATAAGTAAAAAATATTATTTTTATGATGGGGCTGAGTTGTACCGAATATAATCTAGTCAATTTTCATTCAGGATACTTTAATAGTTAGTGATAAACTAAATTGTATCAGTGTTATGTTCAAATTAGAAGAGATAACCCCGTATTGAAGAGATAATTATTGATATTACTATTACTCATTACTATTAAAATTCACAACTAATTGTACATTTTTTAATTTTTTATCATATAGCCATAAATTAAAATATGAAAATATAGGTATTATATTTTTATTGCATTTTTTTATTTGGAATATAGATATTCTTAGTGAGAAACAATGATATTATGAGGAAAAAACAGATTCTCTGAATATTTATATAAGTTTGATTGATTTGGTTTTATTTTTAGGTAGTGTTTGTTTTGTGCATTTTCAGATAAAACAGAAAACAACAATGAAAATATATTTGATTACAATTAAAAAACATTTCTCTTGAAAATATTTTCAAAAAACAACTGAAAACAAAAAAAAATTATTTTTAGTATTTTTAAAAGTTAACACTATGTGAAAACTTAATAACAATATTGTAATTATATAAAAAAATATAAATATATTTTAAAAAAATATATAATTTATAATATTTTTTCTAAATTTGATTAAATTTAATAATATTATTTGAAAATAGAAAATATCAAGCAAAAATAAACCTTTTCTAAATGTTGAAAACTTGAACATGAAAACAATTTTTAAAAAATGAAAATAGAAAATAAAAACAGAAAATATTTTCTCAAACCAAATGTCAAACATTTTCAAAAACTGTTTTCTGGAAGAAGAAAATAAAACTTATTTAGTAAGTGTTATTTAAAAACTGTTTTAAAGATGTAAAAATGAAAAAAAACTTGTTTATATTTATAGAAATGTCATTGATGAAAAGTAAAAAAAATATATTCTCATTATATTTTTAATTTTCAAAACAAAAATAGAAAACTACTTACAATTGTTCTTACTTTTTAGGTTTTAAAAACTAAGAACGAGAACTGTTTTAAGAAAATACTATCTAAACAAATTTTTTTAGTTTTTAAATATTAAAATACTAAAAATAGTTTTATAAAAATATTGACAAACAAACACTTAATCTAATGAATTAGATTTTTAGTTTTGAAAATCTCAATTCAGTTTAAAGAAAATTTTGGTAGATTTATAAAATCATTGTCTAAATCCTGACATTAATTTAATAAATTCAATCATTATTCAAATAAGTTAACAAAAAGTAATGTTATCCTCTATATAAATAATGAATAAAAGTAATTAAATATCCTCTACATAAATAAGATTAGCCAAATACTAAGTAAAATGTTATATGTCTTGCATTCTCGCTGGTTTAAAATTTAAATAATTTATTATTAAAATATTTAAATTAAAGTAATTATTTTAAAATTTTAAATTTAAATATAAATATTTAAATTTATTAATATAAAGATAATTTAAAAATAAAAATAATATCAGGCATAAAACAATACATAAAATATCACTGGCAGGTCACTGTGGTAATGTGGTTGGACATTGTTACAGTATTGATAAGATTAATAGTAAGAAGAGATTCTAGGAAGGTTTTTTTTTTGCAGCATATTCTGGGATTTCTTTTTTTAATTTCAGCAGAATCTAGAAAGTTAATAACATAAAAAACAAAATTGCTTTGTTTCCAAATTGTAGGATGTGATTGGAGGCAGTGTGCAACAGATCTTCTATATGTGAGAAAGAGATATAGTCAATTAGGCTTGATTTTTATTTTAATTTCACATTTTTTATAGTTTATTTTCTAAAATTTAAAACTTATTATTTGGTTCATTTTTTTATTGTAATTTATTTCATTAATGATTTATTTTATTATTTACTGATGGTTTGTGATGAACGAAATCGACACTATATCATTTTTTTTTTTTAATAAAGGAAACTATATCAGTCTAGATTTCATATGAATATTTAGAGCATCTTATCATTAGGTCTCAATATTTTTAACTACAAAATTTGTTTTTCACAATAACATGGAGGAGGACGTGAGTTCTCAGGCTGCGGTTAAAAAACAGCAAAGAATGATTTTTTAAATAATTTTATTTTTTTATTTCAATAATAAATGTTATTATTAAAGTAAAACTTTATAAGTTATTCAATCTTGCACGACACTTTAAAACTAAAAAAAAAAAACGTTATAAAAACTCGAAATAGGTTCTAAATTTAAAATTGTTCTAATAATACATGTTTGTAATATATATATATATATATATATATATATTTATTTATTTATTTACTTGTGTATGTGTATGTTTGTGGTATATCATGAGAGAATACTAATACTTTGTTATAATGGAAAATGAAAATAAATAATACCCGTTTGATTAAAAATAACAATTTAGATTAAAACGAATTGATTGAAAGATATATGTATTTACGTGTTTCTTTCACTTTGTTTTCAAAAAACCCTATCTAAATAAGTTTTTTATTTTTTAAATACTAAATCACTGAAAAAAGTTTCATAAAACTATTGTCAAATAAGAACTTATACACCGCAAAAGTTTCTGACTTTACACAGACAATTAATCATAGCTATAGACAAATTATATATATATATATATATATATATATAAAATTTGTCTCTCCTAATTGTAACTGCTTACGTATAATTTGTAACAAATTAATTATGATTTTGTTCGTTATTATTTCTTCTCAACAAACTCCTTATTTTCTTTTAGATTCAAAAACTATTTATTTTGAAGGTAAGTAATTACTTCAAAATTGTTAAAAAAAACTAACTAATTCATGTCATATTTGAATTAACTTTGTACTGTAACTTTAGCTTTCTATGTAATGACTAATAAACATTAAAGATATTTTCTTTTATTTAATAGTTATGATTTTTATTTAAAATAATTAATATAAATTAATATTTTATTTTTCTTTAGTAGTTACTTTTCTTATTTAAAATCAATTAAAAATATTAGTCATTACTTCCATTGTTTTATTTTACTTAAAAAATTAAAAAATATAAAATAATGCTTTCTTTTGATGTAGATAAATTAATATTTAAAATTCATTATTGTTTTCAACTTTGAACTCATTAATACATTATTTTTTATTCTTCTATTGATCGAATGAAAATTTCATGCGTAAGAAATGTTTGAAGGATTGTTTAGTTATTTATATAAAGAGAGATTTTTTAGTGTTGATAATGAAAATTATTCAACATTTTTTCAAATGAAAAATCATAGAAAACAATTATAATGCATGTGTGTATATATATGCTTTAAAAAATATTATGTTAAATTTTTAATATTAAAAATTTATGTAAAAATATTGCTCCTACAGTTTAAAGTTTCTAGATCTGTCACTATATAGATAAGTGTTAAATATATTTTTTATCTCTATAAAATTAGTTAAATTTGTTTTTCATCCTGTAAATATTTTTTTAACTAAAATGTTTCTTAGTAAATTTTTTTGTTTGTGTTGCATATCTTTATGTAATAATTAGTATGCATAATTAGATGAAGTATCACTTCTCTACTAGTTACCAAAATCCATCCTAATTAAATGTTTAGACTTGGAAAAGGAAAGAGATTGATTCTATTTGCCACAAGTGAATAACTTCTAGCAAATCTTCTTCTTCATCTCTACTGCGCTAAAGATATTCTATTCATGCGCTGCGAAGGTCACTTTGTTGAATTTGAAATCCACAAGGAAGCTAAGGAAAATGTTTTGGATTAGAATGTAAGTATTGATTTTATCTTTATTCTAGTTTTAGGGTTGAACTATTTTATGATCATGTTTTTTGATTTTTTTTTGGGTATTAAAAAATGAATGACCCGCAGCTTCTTTAGGTGAGTTTACGGAAAAATGTTTGACTTGCAATGGTCCAGAGTTAAAAATTGACAATTTTATGAAGATGTAATTAAGGAGCTCCAAAGAAAAGTGAAAAAGTTGCAAAAAAAATTAGTTGATGGAAGGTCCAAAATAAAGACAATAGTAACTTACATAATTTTAATCCTAGTTATTGTGTTGAGAATTTTTATCTTTATTGTACTAAAGGCATAAGGAAAAGAGTGTAGACTGAAGAATGATATATTGCCACTACCTTTGCCATCCACTTAAATTTTATACCTAATTAATTGACATTTAAATATAATCATACACACATAATTTTATAAAATAGTTTACTTCATGTACGAATTGTTACTAGAACACAAAATATGTCAAATTAGCTCAAGACACATTGTCGGAGCAAAACCATTTGTAAACAAAACAAAATTATGAAACTTTTTAATTAATTTTTTTACAAGAACCAAAAAATAAATTTCGCTAGTTTTACGAAAACCAGAAACATATTTAATCCTATGTATAATTATCATATCCCATTATAATATACCTTCATTTCTTTGCTTTCACAGTAACACCATAAATATTAACACATTCACCTTTAATTTAAAGAAAATTAAGCTTATCAGATGCTTTACTTTAAATTGAAACAAGTACTTGATTTGTCTTTTCTTTTATTGTGAAGTACTTAATAACAGTGTAACCCGTTTACCCTTTGATAAGCAATATATTATTATAAATCTTGATAAAAAATGATAGTTTTTCCTTGAGCTTTATATACATAGGCAATATTTCCTTAGTTTATTCTAAATTTTCATGTAAAAAAATTAAAGTCAATTCTTTACTTAATTAACCAAATCACTGTTTTTCTTTTAATTTTAGAAGAGTCAAATTTGTTTATCCTCCAGTTTCACTACCGTACATCAGTGAGTCGATTTGACATTCATGCAAGATTTTTTGGCGTAATAGAAAGGACGCAATACGCGTATGAATTGAACCAGTCTAGAATTCTGATGTATTTGCAGTCAGCAACATTTTTTCTTCAGCTTATGATGTTTGCTAGTGATTTTTCTTTGTTTCTTTTCGTAAAATATAACGCAACATCTTTTTCAGGGGGCATGGTTTTAAGTTGACAGTTTGTGTGGCGCGGAAACAAGGCATTCGTTTAAATATCAGCAATTGACTATTTCCTTGGTGAAGCTTACAACAGCACATTCACAGAATATTATTCAGCCACGTAACCTTCAACATACATGCCCATATAAGCACCAAGCCAAAGCCAGAAAAAGAAAGGAACTCATGAAATCTCATCATATTATTAAAAAGAAAAAGAGAGAAACCCACAAATCTCATCATCAAGTTCTTGCAACTATTCCTCCCGTTAGAGAGAAAAACAAAATAATATCAAAGTAAGACCCTCCACAAGTAGAAAAAAAAAATGGCAGATAGTTCAGTATCGTTTTTATTGGACAAGCTGAGTTGCTTACTTCAAGAAGAAGTGAATCTTCAGAGAGGGGTTCGTGAAGATGTTCAGCACATCAAATATGAACTGGAACGTCACAGGGGCATCTTAAGGGTGGCTGAAGCTATGGAAGACAAAGACCCTGAACTCAAAGCATGGGTTAAAGGAGTAAGAAATGTTGCTCATGACATGGAAGATGCTATTGATGAGTTCAACCTTCGCCTGGTTGATCAACACTGGCAAGCCTACAATTCTTCGTTTCATAATAAGGTCATTTTCGGCATTAAGACCTTGAAAGCTCGGCATCGAATTGCTTCTGATATTCAAAGTATCAAATCCAAAGTGGACATTATATCCCAGGGACGACCGGACTTACCTGGAATAGGCTCGAGTCAACGGTGGTCATCAAGGCTTGATAGTCAAGGAGATGCACTTCTGCTAGAAGAAGCTGATTTAGTGGGTATTGACAAACCCAAAAAGCAGCTCATTGACTTGCTTTTCAATGAAGAAGCAGGTAGAGCCGTGATTCCCATTTATGGAATGGGTGGAGTGGGGAAAACCACCTTGGCAAAACAAGTCTATGATGATCCCAAAGTGAAGAAGCGGTTCAGGATTCATGCTTGGGTTAATGTTACTCAGTCTTCTAAACTAGACGAGCTCCTGAAAGACCTTGTTCAACAGCTCCACAATGTCATTGGCAAACCAGCTCCGGAAGAAGTTGGACAAATGAAAAGTGACAAGCTCAAAGAGTTGATCAAGAACTTGCTTCAGCAAAGCAGGTATCTCATTGTTCTTGATGATGTATGGCAAGTAAAGGATTGGGATTCTGTCAAACTTGCTTTGCCTAATAGCAACCGTGGCAGCAGAGTCATGCTTACCACACGCAAAAAAGATATAGCTTTGTATTCCTGTGCTGAACTGGGTAAGGATTTTAATCTTGAATTCTTACCTGAGGAAGAAGCTTGGAATCTTTTCTGCAAAAAAATATTTCAGGGTAACTCATGCCCTCCTCATTTGGAGGAAGTTTGCAGGAAGATCTTAAAAATGTGTGGGGGTTTGCCACTAGCAATTGTGGCAATTGGTGGTGTTTTGGCTACAAGAGGCAGGGCAAACATAGAGGAGTGGCAGATGGTCTGCAGAAGTTTTGGGTCTGAAATTGAAGGCAATGACAAACTGGAAAGTATGAAGAAAGTGCTTTCCCTTAGTTTCAACGAGTTGCCTTATCATCTTAAATCCTGTTTGTTATACCTAAGCATCTTCCCCGAGTTTCATGCTATTGAGCACATGAGATTGATTCGCTTGTGGATAGCTGAAGGGTTTGTGAATGGAGAAGATGGAAAGACATTGGAGGAAGTTGCAGACAGTTACCTCAAGGAGCTCTTGGACAGAAGTCTGCTGCAAGTGGTAGAAAAAACAAGTGATGGAAGGATGAAGACTTGTCGCATGCATGATCTTCTAAGGGAGATTGTCAATTTGAAGGCCAAGGATCAGAACTTTGCAACAATTGCTAAAGACCAAGACATAATCTGGCCAGACAAAGTTCGACGCCTATCAATCATAAACACATTGAATAACATGCAACAAGATAGGGCAGAATTCCATCTTCGATCTCTGCTAATGTTTTCCTTGTCAGATTCTCTTGAGCATTTTTCTATACGTGCTTTATGTTCCAATGGTTGTAAGTTACTGAGGGTGTTAGATTTGCAGGATGGACCTTTGGAGGTTTTTCCTTATGAAATTATCAGCCTTTCTCTTCTCAAGTATCTGAGTTTGAAGAACACAAAGGTGAAAAGCATTCCAGCTTCCATTAAGAAGCTGCAGCAGTTGGAGACATTAGATCTTAAACAAACCTATGTCAGTGTATTGCCAGTTGAAATTGTGGAGCTGCAACGATTACGCCATCTCTTGGTGTATCGTTATGAGATTGAATGCTATGCTAAATTCCATTCAAGGCATGGCTTCAAGATGGCTGCCCCAATAGGACGTATGCAATCTCTGCAAAAGCTATGTTTTATAGAGGCAGACCAGGCTTTGATGATCGAGCTAGGAAAACTCACTCAACTGAGGAGGCTTGGCATTAGAAAGATGAGGCAACAAGATGGGGCTGCCTTGTGTTCATCCATTGAGAAGATGATCAATCTGCGCTCATTGTCCATAACTGCAATTGAAGACAATGAGATAATTGGCATTCACAACATATCCAGGCCTCCTCAGTATCTCCAGCAGTTATACTTGAGTGGACGTTTAGACAATTTTCCCCACTGGATAAGTTGTCTGAAGAATTTGGTCCGAGTGTTTCTAAAATGGAGCAGGTTAGAGGAGGATCCGCTGGTACATCTTCAAGATTTGCCAAATCTAAGGCATCTTGAGTTTCTTCAAGTTTATGTTGGTGAGACTTTGCATTTTAAGGCAAATGGGTTTGCCAGTCTGAAGGTGTTAGGCCTTGACGATTTAGATGGACTGAAATGTATGACTGTGGAGGAGGGAGCAATGCCTGGTCTTAAGAAGCTCATCATCCAGCGCTGTAATTCATTGAAGCAGGTACCATTAGGCCTTGAGCACTTAACAAAACTAAAATCAATAGAGTTTTTTGCTATGCCTAAGGAATTGACTAATGCACTTCTTCCAAGTGGAGGTGAGGATTATTGGAGAGTACAGCATGTGGCAGCAGTTTATTGCTCATATTGGAGGGATGGTGGTTGGGATGTCTACTCATTAGAGACGTTAGGAGACAGAGAGAGTGACTCTAGTGGCGGTTCCGCAATGAGAAACCTTGAAATTTCTCCTCTCTGGAAGGTTTAACTTTGATTTTTTCTACTTTAATAAACTGCATAAGTGAGTGATTACAAATTTTTGTTTTACATCAGCTTGCATATGCAAGTGAATGCAGTTTTTTGTTTCTTGAATTTGAATTCTCAGGTTACTGAATAAAAATGTTGGATATTTTGGTTTACCAACACATCCATCATCAGTTAGCTTGTGACCGTGATCTGTAACTACTAAATGTAATGGAGCTGCCGCATTTAAATAAACTCTGTTATTCCATATATTACAAAAATGTTACAAGAGTGTGTGATAAGTCATGAATTCTGTGACGATTCTAATGTGATAAGAAAAAGAGTTTAATAAGTTTCTTGTAAATTCAATCACAACCCACCATTTACATTAATTGATAAAGTCAAGCATATGATATATGAATGGTTGTAATGAAATGAAACGTTTTTACACGACTTTTTCTCTCTAAGAAAAGTTAGCAATAAAAAATGAAGTGCAGTAATAACAGTTGAAAATGAAACGCTGTCTGGAACATAAATGAAAACAAATATTGAGATAAAAGTGAAATGCAATGGAGGCAAAGGCAATAAAGTGGTAAAAGCGATGAGTTAAATGAAAATGCAGCAAACAGAGAGAAGTAGAGTGAGCAGTGATTAGTTGAAGCAATAGGAACAGGGAGTGATTGGGGTTTGGGGTATTTGCATAAGGTGATTTCAGTGGCTCTTGTCACAGTAACACGATTATTGGAAACTAGGGTTTTTCGATTATATATATATATATTAATTTATGAATTTAAATAGTATACATTAAATATTACACTAAATTTAATTATTTTTTTTATTTATATAATTTTTAAAATATTAATTAATAAAGTCAACAATCATATCATAAATTAAGAATTATTATGATTGAATGATACCTACTAATTAAACTTTTATTTTATTATTTATAATTAAAATAATATTAATTGATAATAAAAAGTAATATTTATTTATGACAGAAAATTTAAATAAATAAAAAGTTAGAACAGATACTTATTTGTAATGTCAAAAAATTAATAATTAACATTTGCAGAGAAGATTTTACTTATTTTATCAATGAAACCTCAAATTCAGGCCTTTAGTCATCCGTGTGATGCTATGCATTAGAATTGCTTAAATCAAATATATATTTTAATAATAATTAAAATAATTGTAAATCATAAATATTTAGCATATATTTAACAATAAAAAAGTACTTTAAAATCATAAAATAGCATAATATATTTGACAAGTTCAAAGACAATAAAAATTATATTTTTAAAGTGCCATAATAGTTGTTTTAAGATTTAATATTTGTCTAAATTTTGTGTAGATATTGGTTACATTTTTTGTTAACTATGTCATGAATATGCCTCTTCTTTAGTAAAATGTATTTCCTTCAATTCCTTGGTAGCGCAACAACACCATGCTTGTTTATTCATATTATAATGTTGCAAAACAAGTTGGATGGCATTATTTAATAACTTAAATAATAATCAGTTTGATTTATAAATCGAGGTAGGATATGTACCAAAATTTTAATGTTTTTTATTAATGACTAAATTAAATTTACCATAAAATTTAAACTTCTATATGATAAGGTACATATAACAGAGAATACATTATTTTACCAGGACATTGATAACAAAGAAAAAAAGTTGATTAAGGTAAGACAATGTTCTTATAATAATTTAGAATTATTTACCCAATAAATATGCTATGGAATAAGTTAGAGAGCATACAATAATTTTTATTTATGGGATATCTATATTTATGCCACAATAGTGAGACTATTTCTACATAGCTATGGAATAAGTTAAAAATTGATAAATGTTATTCTTAATCATGCCACAATGGTGAGATTATTTCCACATAGGTATGTGTTGGAAGAGAAAACTTATCAAGGGTTCACCCCCAAGTAGAAAATCTCAAAGTTTAAATACAAATATTTATATAATTATTCAATTAAAAAAAATTAAGTTGTTAAATAATAAAATTTAAAAGATTAAACTTGAAATGGTCTGTTTCATTAAAGAGAAAAAAAAATTA
This sequence comes from Psophocarpus tetragonolobus, assembly GCA_037954015.1. Lineage (NCBI taxonomy): Eukaryota > Viridiplantae > Streptophyta > Magnoliopsida > Fabales > Fabaceae > Psophocarpus > Psophocarpus tetragonolobus. The sequence continues at coordinate 76,269,655 of CM075689.1, forward strand.
AAATTTTAAATTAAACTCTCATCCTTTAACTCTTTCTCATAACCATCACCCCTCCCTCATTCTTTGTCTCTCATTCACTCTTCTCCCCATTCTATTTCATTTTCTTTCCTTCTCATTTTCTCCTATCCTTTTGTGTTCCATTTACTCTCAAATCCCTTACTTAGTGAAAGGTAATGAAATCCAAAATTCCTACTCTTTCTATTTTTCTTTTTGCAATTAAGTTTTGGTGTTAGGAATAGTAAGTCTGAGGAAGAAGAGTACCAACACAATAAAGGTTGCTCATTTTGACTCTCTAAAGTAAACTCATATCTCGTAGCCTAAAGAATAGGCTTTTCGCGTGTGTTAACTTCAGTAGAATTATGTTTAGAGTTTGGAGCACTAGTTTTTTATTACCATAAATAAGTAGAGCTTCAGATAAATTTCTAAATGTTGGAGATCTATATTAGTGCTCAGATGAGTTGATTTCTACTTCGCACAGTACTCTTGAAGTTGTTGGGAAATAGTTTAATTGACTCTCCGTAGTTTTGAATGGTTTAATAGTCATTTTGGTCTATTTTAATATTTTATAATTTACTACTTTAATTTATCTTATTATATTTTAATGTTGTTTACTTGATAAGTTGGGAAACATACTCTTTTATTTTATTTTATTCTCTGTGAAATTTAGTTCAAAGGTTGAAAGTTTATAAATTTAAATTTATTATGTTTGAAAAAATTGGAGATTTAATTTGGAAGGAACTTTGAGAAAATAGAATGAATTCGATATTTATATTATTGGGATCATGTTAGAACCTCATATGTCCGAAGCAGATGATAACGGCTTAGGTGCACCTAGTTGTATAATTATGAACAGAAAGTGCTATCCATTAGATGGAGCTGACACTCTGCGGAGAGGGCTATCAACTAGATGAAGTTGTCCCTATGATATGATATGCATCTACTTGGTTGGTCTTTTCTAGCAAAGTTACTATAATGAAGGCATGACAAGAGTGATGTGGTAAAACCCAAATAGGTATGAGAGATGTATAGATACACTATCTCTTTGAGCACACTTCTCACACTTCTCACTGTCTAACGGTTGAAATAATGTTAAATTAATATACTCCTATCTTTAACTTGATTGATTTTTTTAAAAAATGGTTTTAAAATCAATTTATAATTAAAATTTAATTTTATTTTAAAAGTAGTTTTTCAACAAACTTCCATTGAGACATCTTATTTGATTTATTTCTTATCACAATTAAAGTTAATATGAAATCTAATTTTAGTTATATTGAGCAACGTAAATTATTTGATTACTACAAAAAAACATTATTTATCATATCCATAATAGTTAAAAGTCTAATTCAAAATAAACTTAAAATTCGTATTTGTCATTTTAATGTTTGCCACAACAATATTTAGCTATATGCTCACATAAATGTAGAGTGTGTTGAAAGATAAAGTGTATAAGGGATTAAACTACAACTTCGTGATAAATACCACAAAAGAGTGGGATAGAGTGCTTTTCTTACACAGATAACATATGTGGTATGTGTCACATAAGAGTTTTACACTTATACATCTACTAGCGGTTAGTTATAATATTTCGCTTATATAATTTTTAAAGTATTAATTGATAAAGTAAAAAATTTACTATATATAAAGAGTTGTAATTAAATGTCAATGTAAAACTTTTTATACTAATAGTGTATATGTGTTTTTCTTTATTTTTAAATTGTAATTTTCACACTTTGATTTTTGTTTTCAAAATTTTCATATTCCCAAAAAATGTAAGTTAAATTTGGAACATGACTTATTCAATAATTGTTTGAATTTTTAAAATTTAAGTAAATATTCCATTAATTGAATTGGATGTAAAATATAAAAAAATAAATTTAAACATCAAACCATTACCATGGATTAATTTCGGATTGGATATAGATTTAGATTATTTTTATCCAGATAACTGCTGATAAGAAATAACTTCTGATAAAAATTTATAGTTTTCCATAATTTAATATAAACTTTCATGCAAAATAATTAGAGTCCGATCATAAAAAAAAATAAATTTAAAGTCCATTCATTACTTCGCTAAATACATGATTATTATTTTTTTAACAAAGTATCAGTTTTCTTATTCTCACCTTGGTTCACACGTACACCAGTAGAGAATTTGATAATTGATATTCATGCAAGAGATGTCGAGGTAAAAGTAAAATAAAGGGAGCAATATGCGCATGATTTGAACTAGTCTCCAGAATGCTGATGTATTTGCTACGACAAATTGACAATAGCTGATGTTAATATTTTGATTCAATAATCTCAGAAAAGTTTGTTAGTCATCTTCTTCTGTTTGTTTTCGCAAAATTAATTATATATCTATATATATATAACGTCTTTTTTATCGTGGGAGGACAAGGTTTCAAGTACTTAGAAGTTTTGTGACGCGGAAAAATAAGGCATTCAATCCAATAATAGCAGTTGACTATTACCTCGGTGGCTATTATAACTTTATTAAGAGCACACTTTCTTCTTACATTCCGAGAGTATTGTTGAGACACGCAACTTTGAAGTCTTGAACATGGCCACATAAGCCCAACTGCAAAGCCAGGATGGAATTCACAAATCTTATTATCAAGTCATACATGATAGAAAAAAGCAAAAACCCAGAAATCAAATGATCAAGTTCTTCCAAAATTTCCAATAAGAGAAAGAAAAATGGTAGATAGTTCAGTATCGTTTTTACTGGATAAACTAAGTTCCTTGCTTCAAGAAGAAGTGAATCTTCAGAAAGGGGTTCGTGAAGATGTTCAGCACATCAAATATGAATTAGAAAGCCACAAGGCCATCTTAAGGGTGGCTGATGCTATGGAAGACAAAGACCCTGAACTCAAAGCATGGGTTAAACGAGTAAGAGATGTTGCTCATGACATGGAAGATGCTATAGACAAATTCAACCTTCGCCTTGTTGATCAACTTGGACAAGCCAACAATTCTTCTTTTCATAAGTTTATTTTCGGCTTTCGGACCATGAAAGCTCGGCGTAGAATTGCTTCAGATATTCAAAGTATCAAATCCAAAGTGGACATTATATCCCAGGGACGACCAGACTTACCTGGGATAGGCTCAAGACAACGGCTTCCATCAAGGCTTGATAGTCAAGGAGATGCACTTCTGCTAGAAGAAGCTGATTTAGTGGGTATTGACAAACCCAAAAAGCAGCTCATTGACTTGCTTTTCAATGAAGAAGTAGGTAGAGCCGTGATTCCCATTTATGGAATGGGTGGATTGGGGAAAACCACCTTGGCAAAACAAGTCTACGATGATCCAAAAGTGAAGAAGCGATTCAGGATTCATGCTTGGGTTAATGTTACTCAGTCGTTTAAACTAGAAGAGCTCCTGAAAGACCTGGTTCAACAGCTCTATAACGTCATTGGCAAACCAGCTCCGGAAGCAGTTGGACAAATGAAAAGTGACAAGCTCAAAGAGGTGATCAAGAACTTGCTTCAGCGAAGCAGGTACCTCATTGTTCTGGATGATGTATGGCACACAAAGGTATGGGATTCTGTCAAACTTGCTTTGCCTAATAACAACCGTGGCAGCAGAGTCATGCTTACCACACGCAAGAAAGATATAGCTTTATACTCCTGTGCTGAATTGGGTAAGGATTTTAACCTTGAATTCTTACCTGAGGAAGAAGCTTGGTATCTTTTCTGCAAGAAAACATTTCAGGGTAATTCATGCCCTCCTCATTTGGAGGAAGTTTGCAGGAAGATCTTAAAAATGTGTGGCGGGTTACCACTAGCAATTGTGGCCATTGGTGGCGCTTTGGCTACAAGAGGAAGGGCAAACATAGAAGAGTGGCAGATGGTTTGTAAAAGTTTTGGGTCCGAAATTTTAGGCAATGACAAACTGGAGGATATGAAGAAAGTGCTTTCCCTCAGTTTCAATGAGTTGCCCTACTATCTTAAATCCTGTTTGTTGTACCTAAGCATCTTCCCCGAGTTTCATGCTATTGAGCACATGAGATTGATTCGCTTGTGGATAGCTGAAGGGTTTGTGAATGGAGAAGATGGAAAGACATTGGAGGAAGTTGCAGACAGTTACCTCAAGGAGCTCTTGGACAGAAGTCTGCTGCAAGTGGTAGAAAAAACAAGTGATGGAAGGATGAAGACTTGTCGCATGCATGATCTTCTAAGGGAGATTGTCAATTTGAAGGCCAAGGATCAGAACTTTGCAACAATTGCTAAAGACCAAGACATAATTTGGCCAGACAAAGTTCGACGCCTATCAATCATAAACACCTTGCATAACGTGCAACAAGGTAGAACCGAATTCCAACTTCGGTCTCTCCTAATGTTTGCCTTATCAGAGTCGCTCGAGCATTTTTCTGTAGGTTCATTTTGTTCCAATGGTTACAAGTTACTGAGGGTGTTAGATTTGCAGGGTGCACCTTTGGAGGTTTTCCCTGCTGAAATTGTCAACCTTTACCTTCTTAAGTATTTGAGTTTGAAAAATACAAAGGTGAAAAGCATTCCAGGTTCCATTAAGAAGCTGCAGCAGTTGGAGACATTAGACCTTAAACACACTTATGTCACTGTGTTGCCAGTTGAAATTGTGGAGCTACAACGATTACGGCATCTCTTGGTGTATCGTTATGAAATTGAATCCTATGTTTATTTCCATTCAAGGCATGGCTTCAGGGTTTCTGCCCCTATAGGACTTTTGCAATCTCTGCAAAAGCTATGTTTTATAGAGGCGGACCAGGCTTTGATGGTTGAGCTAGGAAAACTCACTCAACTGAGGAGGCTTGGCATTAGAAAGATGAGGCAACAAGATGGGGCTGCCTTGTGTTCATCCATTGAGAAGATGATCAATCTGCGCTCATTATCAATAACCGCAATTGAAGATGATGAGATCATTGATATTCACAACATATCAAGGCCTCCTCGGTATCTCCAGCAGTTATACTTGAGTGGACGTTTAGACAATTTTCCTCACTGGATAAATTCTCTCAAGAATTTGGTCCGAGTGGGTCTCAAATGGAGCAGGTTAGAGGAGGATCCGCTGGTACATCTTCAAGATTTGCCAAATCTAAGACATCTTGAGTTTCTTCAAGTTTATGTTGGCAAGACATTGCATTTCAAGGCTAAGGGGTTTCCTAGTCTGAAGGTGTTAGGCCTTGACGATTTAGAAGGACTGAAATGTATGACTGTGGAGGAGGGAGCAATGCCTGGTCTTAAAAAGCTCATAATCCAGCGCTGTGATTTATTGAAGCAGGTACCATTAGGCATTGAACACCTAACCAAACTAAAATCAATAGAGTTTTTTGATATGCCTGAAGAATTTATCACAGCACTGCGCCCAATTGGAGGTGAGGCTTACTGCAGAGTACAACATGTCCCAGCAGTTTATTCCTCATATTGGAGGGATGGTGGTTGGGATGTCTACTCATTAGAGACTTTAGGAGAGCGAGAGAGTGATTCCAGTCACGCTACTGCAATGAGAAGTCTAGAAATCTGTACGCTCTGGAAGGTTTAACTTTGAGTTCTCTTCTTTTTTTCCTCCTTTAACATCCTACATATGCAAGTGATGACAATTTTTTGTTTTACATCAGCTTGCAAATATGCTGGTGGATGCAGTTTTTTGTCGCCACCAGATAGTATGTGTAGGTCACTGTGTCAAGAATCAACCAAATAAATCAGGGAGCATGATTTGTTCCTTCAATATGTATTCTGGTTACTTGTGTTTATATTGAAAAAAAAAACTTTGCACACTTTTTTGCATTTGAAAGGGGAAAATGTGCATTCTACTGATGTTGAATGGGCTTGCTTCCAAACACAGCCTCAACATTGGAGATGATGGCTCCACATTTAAACAAACTTTTTAATGCATAGTGATTACAAAGATGTGATGAGTATGCATCAGATTCAAGTAATTCTGCTACCACATAAGAATTACAATACAAGGGTGTGATAAGTTGCAATCAGTGATGAATTCGCCATACGTCACTCAGATGGAATATGTCAAATCCCTCATCATAAGGGAGAACACAACATGGACGAATACGAGTAATAAACGAAAGTGAAAATGGAATGCACTTGACTTGACTTGAGGCAATAAATTTCTTATCTTTATTTTAAATTGAAAGCAACTTTTTAAAAACACCAATAATTAAAAATAATTAGTATTTATGATTTATCCTGTGTATTTTACATAGTAAAGTTGAATTAGAATTAATATTAATATTAACATTTTTAGGATAAAAGTCATCTTAATTTAGATGATAACAAAAAGACGCTATTACAATAGATGATAAAATATACATGAGTTTATTATTGATAATTTGAAAAAGAATATAATAGAAGGAAATATAAAAGGATAGGGATAAGGGAGAAGGGAGAAGGGTTGAGGGATGTCGAAGAAGGGGAAGAAGCAGCTTATGTCATCGGCGCCGTGGAGAGGCGGCGAAGAAATTAAAGAGGGAAAGCTGAAAGTAACTCGGGAGAGTGATGGCACTTCAACCATGCACGTCCCTGCCTCCAAATCCAACCATCATGACGACAATTCCATCGAAATTGACCCTGAACTTCGCTATAGCTTCCAGCGCAATTTCCAGGTTCTTCTTTTCTTGCCCTATCTAACAATTTCTTGTATTTATCACAAAATTCCAAGCCTTTTTCCCCACACCTGGCTAAAACCCGTTCTATCCTCATCAACTGCAACACTACTTTATTATACCCTAACTGTTGAAGCTGTATCTAAACTTATAACTGTTTCTGCACTAACTGCTGAACTTCGTCTTACTTTTTATTGTTATGGATTTCATTCTGCTTAGGATAATGGTGTGCACATGCTCGTGTCTTACATTTAAAATTGTTTGTTTAGATGTCTAGTTTTTAGGTATAAGGACCAAAACCTAAAAATAGAGCACGTGTAAGGGATCAATTGAATAGTGTAACCTTACTGCTATTACCTTTCCTCATCTATATAAATGACTATGACTGACCATGTTTGGCAACCCATTTTCATCGTTGCAAACAGACTCTCATACATCTCAAAACATTCAAAGCATGAAATCGAGAAGTAACATGTTGTGTAATTTATGTTGAAATTTGAGTTTAGTTGGGGGATAGAATTGATAACCAAATACACTGTGTATCATTTCCTTGTTTGTGGAATTGGTTTAGCTTTTACCAAGTTTTTTACTACTGTATTCTTTTTGTATATTGCAGTTTCTTCAACGTGTTTTTAGCATTGACACTATGGTGAAACCTCTTCCTCCTGTCATGGCATACAATGTTTCTCGCAACTTGAACTTCTTCACCCGCATTTTCACACAATTCTTCGGTATGTTAGATTTGGTGCACCTTTTTCACAGCTGAGGATTGAATATAATATTTAATATGTATTACGAAACTGCTCAATTATTTTAAGCTTTACTGATCATCTTTTTTTAATAAAAACATAAAAAGACCAAGTATAAATCCAAAGTAAGTTTTCCCCTTCTTTTTAGTCTAGTTCTGAAATTTTTATTCTTCCTAGATGTTTTTGTATGGTAGAGATGAAGCTAAGCCCGGACTTTTGTTTGGATATCTGATGTCAAGTCGAATGAAATGAAATGTGATACAAGTAGTTGAAATTACCCGATGGTCGTTTGGATACTTTATGATGGGAATGGAGCAAAGTTTTCATTCAATTATTTGGAAAGTGAATAAGATTCTGAGCGGATTGGTAGACAATAAGTTGATTCCATTTCATAACGCTTCCAACTTTTTTGTGGGGGGCGGCTATTGTTTTGCATTCTATTACATGTTTTCCTTTTATCTCTTCCTATCAATTTAAATACGAAAGTGTTAGCAATATACTTCTTCTAACACACTTTTTATTATTAGTTAAATTTTATAAAAAATTACAAATTATGAGTGGAACTTGTTAAATAAGATGTGAGACTTACAAAGAATTGTAATTCTTAATATATTTCAGTTAGAGTGTTGTTAATAGCACCTATCTTGGAATATAGCTTTAAATCAAATGTTTTCCCTTGTACTTGTACTTTTTGTAAAGCCTTCAAGTCATCTGTTATTCTTTGCTAACCTTTACTACTTTATATGTGCACAGCAGTCTCAAACCATTTCTCCTTTTCACTTTCATTATACCATCTAAGTTGGTTACATGAGTTTTAGTGTTTTATTTGGCATTGACTAATCATGTTAATGTGTTGATCTATGATTGTAAAAATTATAAGTGGTAGATTAGTATTATTATGTTTATTTTGAAAAGGGGGTATTTGCTAATCTTTGATTTTTCCTTGCGTTTTAAATGCAACAAATATCCATCAAACTTGAGATATTGCCCCGTTTTATTAAATATGGTTTATGTTGCAGATCCGGAAGGGATTGCAAATGCGCAGAAATCCTTGGGCATAGGGCAAGAAGATAAAGTTCGCAAAGTTCGTTGAAAATCGGGGAAGACATGAAATGGAAATGGAAAAGGGGAATGAACTTAGAAGAGACTTGTTATTTATGATCACTAGTGGAATTATTTAACTCGTAATTCAGTTATATATATTACAAATTGAGGAGCTTGACAATTTGATCCAAGATCGTACGGAATATTGACAGTATCTCTAATCTAATTTTAGTTTAGTTCAACGTTGAAATACTCTAGTGGGTAATTTAAATAAATATTATTTTCTGCTAAAAATGGACGAATTAACCATTAATTATCATCTTTTTTTGTTAGGATTATCTTGCTTGTGATCATACAGGCGATTTTGAGAACTTTGTAGCTTTCTTTTTTTCCCCAACACTTTAAAAAGGGTGGTGTGCTAACGACATTAGAACCCGGAAGTGTATTGGTTTTTGTGTAGTTTGAATTGATTATGATTTTTTACGAGTGCTTAGATCACAATATAAATTATTCAAACATTAGATTATTACTGACTATCGAAGCCAAACCTCGTACTCCAACATCGGACTGCATACTGTAACATCTTTTCAACAGCTAATGCATCATAAGCAACTCAACTGTTATCTATCAGCGGTCAGCATAATTGATTGCCTAGCAACAAAACACTGAAGAGATAGCAGATACGAAATGCAAGAAAACTGTTAATATATAGCTGTCATGTCTGAATTAATGCTCATACATTCATTGTGTTTAACTCGGGATTAGGAGAAGCAAATCGAGTCAACTCATATGTAAACTTGTCTAGAGATAAATTCAGGTAAACTCTAAATGAATTTCACTTTGATGTTATTTGACCAGTTTTTTCTATTCTAAATGAACACATTTTCTGTTAATTTTTATTATGTTATTATTTTGTAATATGTTGTTTTTATTTCTAAATAAGATGATGTTTTATATGTTTTTATTGTAGACTTTGGAGTAGATTTAATTAGCTTTTTTTATGAAATTTGTTGATGATATTTTATATAGCTTTGGTATGGACTAATTCAATTTTAAATGGACTATTTATGAATTTTGATGAAATATGTTGATAAATAAAATAATATTTCTTATTTATGTATTGTGGTATGGAGAAAATTAATTTTTTGATACTATTTTAACATGAATTAAACTCTTATATGTTTACGAGTTGAGTAATCTTATTTTCATAAGGATTAAACACAAAATTTTCATTTCAAACCTACTCCTTTTTTCATTTAACATTTACTCACCTAAATAATCCTTGAAAAACTCAAAAATATCATTTAACGTAATTTTCTATCCTAACACCTACATAATAAATTAACCTTATATCTCTTAACACCTACTCTAATAAATTAACCTCATTCACTCACATTTTAAAATAAAATAACTTATTCTATGAAATAAGCTTTTCGAATAAAAAAAAATTAATTAAAAAAATTATTTAACTATTTACATTATCTTTATAAAATTTTATATCTTAATAATATTTATTTATAACATAATTTTTTAAAATTTAATTAAAATTTTATATTTTAAAATATAAAATAAAAATATAAAATTTTATTACAGAAAACCTTCTCCTAGTAAACTTTGAGTCTAATTCCTCTAATTACACTCTCTATCATCCGTAATTACTCTAATTACCTTGAGCCTAACTACATAAAGTTAATTAATCTAATTACTTTAAGTCTAATTAATTTAATTACATGACATTAATTACTTTAATTATTTTGAGTCTAATTATTCTAATTACACTAACATTAATTACTTTAATTATTATTATTATTATCATAATTACACTTACATTACTTACTCTGATTATTATTATTTCTGTTATAATTAAATTAATACTAATAATATTTATGAGTAATTTAATTTTTTATTATAATTAAATTGAGACTAATATCATTTATGAGTATATTAGTATTTTGCATTGTGAGAGAAGTAAAAAAATTTTACAAATTTTTCTGCTGTGGAATAAAAATCTCATCGAACACCCACTCCTGAACCATACAATCCAGTTACATGAAATGCACCAAAACCAAAACAAGCCACCCGTACAAGAAATAAATGAATTCCAAACATTTTTGGCAAATCCAAAAAAGGTTTTCCCGTAGGTTCATCACAAAAAATTTCTGGATCCCAATAAATCCAATGCTAAATAACTGCTAAAAAGCACAAGGCAAAAAACACAATATGTGAATTTAAAAATCATACTCATATTATACATGACCCTCCTATTATCATATATGACCAAATAAAATAATTTTTCTATACTATCTTAGTGTTTATGTGTAAGATCAATTGATATAGATTAACTTATAGTCTTGAATTCAAATTTTCTGTATACCGTCAATTTAAATTAGTTTAATTAGTATAAAAAGTTTTACACTAATTATAATTTTTTATTTATAAATTTTTAATTAATATTTTAAAATCATATAAATAAAAAACTATGATTGAATGTTAATTTAAAATTCTCTGTACTGTATAATAATTAAATTTATTAAATATTCAAAAAAGTTTTGTCTATGATGTCTTATTTATGTTGGCGGATTGTTTTCCACGAAGGAGGCACGTGATCTACACAAAGGAAAATAAGTAATGTACAAAAGTAATAAACAAAAATTAATATTTATACCTTGCAATTATTAGAAAATTGAACGGTAACAAAGAAACCTATTTGTTTTAAAAGAATAAAGTAGAATAAAATTTTGAATTTCTTTAACCCAAGGTATTGCTAACTAAGACTACGGCTAATATTTCAAAATATTAAAATTCATTTAAGGAGCTAACATATTTTTTATCATACTTTCTCGTACTTAAAGTTTGAGTAGTTTTTTAAATAAAATCCCAAGAGTACAGAATAGAGATTATAACAAATTAACAGTGAGCGTTTTGATAATTTTTGTATAATGGTGTAAAACTAGAATTTGATGTTAAGCAATAGCAACAATAATTGCTTCTGTTCAGCTGTTTCTTTTTTACTTTTTTTTAATGAATTCTGTTAGCCTTTTTCTTAACTCCTCACTAACAACTTAAACATACGATTTTAATAGAAAACAATAGACTCAACCTACTTATAATTTATTTAGTACGATATTATTTCACAAAATGTTTGTGTAGTGCTTAACTAGCTTGCTTGGTTGATTTTTCAGGTTTCAGTATTAACAACTCAAGCCTCCTTCAAAATAAAGCCCGTTTTTATATGTGGAAAATGTTTGTAAATTGCGTTCTATTGTGCATACAATGCGTACTACTCTAGGTACAAACTCTTTTGTCCTTGTGTAATTTATATCAACAAGCTCAAGCATATTTTCCACAATGCACTCAACTCCAGCATCACTCCGCGTGTAAATTGAAAAATATATCTCTTTCCCATTACCGAATGTTTTTCTAATCCACAAAGTAGCTTTTGAATAAAAACCACTCATTAGAGATGCATACCTTCCCTATACTTGAGACTATACTGTGTTTGACTTTGCTTCTAACAAACCCTTATCCCCTTTATATAATATAATTTGATTCCTTCCAAGTTTATCACTTTTCCACTTTAGTCCACAATAAAAATATAAATACTCCATGGATTCATTGAACAAGTTCCAAAATTCTTTTTGCAGTCAAACATAGAACCCATTATGTGGACAACATGACACCATGCGAAAGCCCACCGTTTTAAGGCAAAGGAAAGCTGAAAGCACCAATAATATATATATATATATATATATATATATATATATATATATATATATATATATATATATATATATGTGTGTGTGCAATTTCTGTGCAAATTACCTTGAGTTCTGAATAGGATTGATGTGTATATGTTCATATTTTCCAAAGAAAAACCCTACAAAGATTTCTTGCTTGCTTATAATTTTAGCCCCTAAAGGACGTTGTTTTATGACTAACATATTGGTAGTTCATCATATCTAATTCAATCATTTGCTTGCTTACAAAAGAAAAAAAAAAAAGTTGATTATGAATTCAAACCTAGCAAAGGATCCCGTGTTTTATACAAACATAGAGAGAGAGTGAGGAAGAATAAAAAAAGCACACTAGGTCATGTTATATATAATATATTAACATGTATATAATTAAAATGGTAGTTAAACAGATTTATAGATTAATAATTTCTTTCTAAAAAAGAAACCCCGTACTACATGTATTTTCTTTCTTTTCAATTTTTTCTCCTCCAGAAGAAACATAGCACAGCCTACCTAAAGATATTTCTCTTCTACCAATTTTTTTAAAGCATTAATTAAATAAAATAAAAAAACAGAACATTTAACCAGCTTCTAAATAGAACTAGGATTCCGGCAAGTAATATCATTTAATATCCTTCACGCGTTTCTGTATCATCTATAATCAAACTAAAAGTAAGTCAAGAATTCTCTATGTTGGTTTTTCCCTTCAGCCTTATTTTAAGGTTCCTTTTAAGCTTTTAGCTGAACCTCACATATTTTAAGATACTTTTAGCTTTTACTTGCTCATTTTCTCATACACGTAATTCGTTATCTCCTTGTGATGCATAAAAAAAAAGTTATCTCCTTGTGACGTTGTCATATTTCAATTTCTTTTACGAAAAAAAGTCATGCATCTCTCTATCTCCTGTCTTATTTGTAAATCCTCTCTTTTTCATTAAGTGGGATGAATAAAATGATACTATAAGAAACTTAAAAAGCAAGGCACTTCCTATAGCTATGAAGTCTGAAATCTAAGTCTCTTTCCAATAGTCTGCTTCAGAAATGCACATATCATGGCAGAGAGTGCAGTGAGTTTTCTTCTCCAAAGGCTTGCACCTGTTTTTGAGAATAAGGTGAAATTGTTCATAGGGGTTCAAGCAGAAGTAATATATCTGAAAGGACAGTTGGAGCTGATAAGAGCCTTCTTAAGAGCTGCAGATGCATTAGAAGACAGTGATGAGGAACTCAAAGTTTGGGTTAGGCAAGTCAGAGATGTTGTTTATGAAGCTGAAGATCTTCTTGATGAATTGGAACTTGTCCAGGTACATAACCGTACGAATGGATTCTCTATTTCTCTACGTATCAGGAATATGAAAGCTCGTTATCGGATTGCGCATCAGTTAAAAGGCATCAACTCACGCATGAAAACTATTTCTTCAACTCGTAAGAGATTCCTCAGTAAACTAGACACTGCTTCAGAGGCTTCAAATTCCATTAATACAGGTACTACTAACTGCAAAGACACTTTTCAAGCTTAAGTGATGAATATCCTTATGCTTATGTACGGGTGAACAACTCAATTACGCTATTATTCGTGCTCCTTTTCTGTGTTCTAGATAGATCAGTAGCTATAGTCGTAGTGCGTGTTAGGAAACCTGTTGTGAAGTAAAAGATTACATCTGGGATGTGGAAGTTATATCTATTAATTTATCACTAAACATGAAAAAACACGTCTAAAATGTGGAACCAAACATGCTAGAAATCAATAAATTCCTTCTAGTCCAATTGAAGTATTTACCACACTAATCACATAATTTCTTGCCCAGCTCTTTATTCTTTCATTTGACTATACAAGTCTAGAATTTGAAAGCTTCAAAGAATAACAATTTGAACTCCTCCTTGATGACTATGTTTACCTCTCCTCTTACAACATTGATGTATTTAAATGCGTTGAAGATCAGACTAGTGATCTGGCCAAACAATAACATATAAGTGAAGTATAAGCCTTATTTTGCAAGCTGATTTTGTAAGATTGAGTTAGGTCCAAATATAATATATAAGTAAGGAGACCCTCACCCCTTGAGATAGCTTTTGGGGTTGAGTTAAGCCCTCTAAGATGATATAGTATTGGCTGGGCATGAGGGGAAAAGGTGAGCAATTGATAGTGAGCAAATTGCATTCTGACAAGTGTATTTGTGTTGCCATTTATTCATTTCTTACTTGTGAGACTAGTACAATAAACATATCCTAAAACAGGTAACGTGTGCCTTGACCTACGAGGAGATGCCCTTCTCCTGGACAACACTGATCTAGTGGGAATAGACAGGCCAAAAAAGAAGTTGATTTGGTGGTTGATTGATGGTTGTCCTGGACGAGATGTAATTTCTGTTACTGGCATGGGAGGGATGGGAAAAACTACTTTGGTGAAGAAAGTATATGATGATCCAGAAGTAAGAAAACACTTCAAAGTCTGTGTTTGGGTTACTGTTTCTCAATCTTGTAAAAGTGAGGAACTTCTCAGAGACTTGGCCCAGAAGCTTTTTTCTGAAATAAGGCGACCAATGCCCGAGGGACTGGAAAGCATGTGTAGTGATAAGCTGAAGGAGATTATTAAAGACCTGCTGCAAAGGAAGAGGTATCTAGTGGTATTTGATGATGCATGGCATATGTATGAATGGGAAGCTGTCAAATATGCATTGCCTAACAATAATTGTGGCAGCAGGATCATGATCACCACACGCAGGTCTGATTTAGCCTTTACTTCCAGCATAGAATCCAATGGTAAGGTGTATAACTTGAAACCCTTGAAAGAAGAAGAGGCTTGGGATCTATTTCGTAGGAACACTTTTCAGGGTCATTCATGCCCCTCATATTTGATTGACATCTGTAAAAATATCTTAAGAAAATGTGGGGGTCTTCCCCTTGCAATTGTGGCAATCAGTGGTGTCCTGGCTACAAAAGACAAGCACAGGATAGATGAGTGGGATATGATTTGCCGTAGTCTTGGAGCTGAAATTCAAGGCAACGGCAAACTTGATAATTTTAAAACAGTATTCAACCTCAGTTTTAATGATTTACCTTACCATTTGAAATACTGTTTCTTGTATTTAAGCATCTTTCCTGAGAACTATCCGATTCAGCGCATGAGATTGATTCGCTTATGGATAGCAGAAGGATTCATTGAAGCAAAAGAAGGGAAAACAAAGGAAAATGTTGCAGATGATTACCTAAAGGAGCTCCTGAACAGAAACTTACTACAAGTAGCAGGGACAACATCTGATGGAAGGGTCAAAACTTTGCGAATCCATGATCTTGTACGGGAGATCATAATTTTGAAGTCTAAGGATCAAAACTTTGTATCCATTGTCAAAGAACAAAGTGTGTCATGGCCTGAAAAGATTCGTAGGCTTTCAGTGCATGGCACATTACCATATCAGCAACAACAAAGGTCAGGATCTCAACTCCGTTCTTTATTGATGTTTGGGGTTGCAGAAAATCTACCCCTTGGCAAACTGTTTCCAGGCGGTTTTAAACTGCTTAGTGTTTTAGATTATCAAGATGCACCTTTGAAGAAGTTTCCAGTAGCTGTTATTGATCTATATCACTTAAGATATCTAAGCTTAAGGAATACAAAGGTGAAAATGGTTCCAGGTCATATAATAGGGAATTTGCATAACCTAGAAACACTGGATCTTAAGAAGACTTCTGTCAGAGAATTGCCTGTTGATATACTAAAGCTTCAAAAGCTTCGCCATCTCCTTGTCTATCAGTTTAAAATCAAAGGTTATGCACAGTTCTATTCCAAGCATGGTTTTAAGGCCCCCAATGGAATAGGAAATTTACAGTCACTACAAAAGCTTTGTTTTGTAGAGGCAAACCAAGATTGTGGAATGATAATAAGGCAGTTAGCGGAGCTAAGTCAACTAAGAAGGTTAGGTATCTTGAAACTTAGAGAAGAAGATGGGAAGGCTTTCTGCTTGTCCATTGAGAGATTAACTAATCTTCTTGCTCTCTCTGTTACCTCAGAGGAAGAGAATAAAGTCATTGATCTGACACTCCTTTGTACACCCCCTCCATTTCTCAATCGCCTGTATTTGTCAGGACGTCTACAAGAGTTACCAAGTTGGATACAGTCTCTTCAGAGCCTGGCCAGGCTATTTCTGAAATGGAGCTGTTTAAATTATGATCCACTTGTGTATCTGCAGGATCTTCCAAACCTTGCACATCTTGAACTACTTCAAGTTTATAATGGGGACATATTGCATTTTAGGTGTGGAAAGTTCAAGAAGCTTAAGATTTTAGGTCTTGACAAATTTGATGGACTCAAACAGGTGACAGTGGGGAAGGATGCAATGCCTTGCCTAGAAAGGCTGAGCATTGGGCGTTGTGAATTGTTGAAGAAGGTACCATCAGGCATTGAGCACTTGTCTAAGCTGAAAGTCCTCGAGTTTTTTGATATGCCAGATGAACTGATGAAGACAATATGTCCACATGGTCCAGGAGAAGATCACTGTAAAGTTTCACATATATCAAATGTTTATTCTACCTACTGGAGAGATGGTGGATGGGATGTTTATGCTCTAGACAGTTTCAACAGAAATTGCTCTCCCCGTTCTGGCACTGTCATGAGAAGTCATGAACCTCGCACTCAGTGGAAAGTGTAGCTCAAAAGTTTGGAGCAATAAAAAACAAAACTTAGGTACAATTCTTTGGTGCATGTTGCTTTTCAATCAAAATTGGAGCTGCAACTTCATAATCTATGCCCACATTTATTGTGTGGGTCATCAAGGTTATAAAGGTGTAGGCTTTTATCCACCTTCTGTACACTACCTAAATTGTGCTTCAAAAATTGAGCACACTGATTTCCTGTATGTTTAGAAGTCAGTGCTCTAAATAAAAGGTGTAGGTTTTTGTTCACCTTTTGTACATGACCCAAATTGTACTTCAGAAAATGAGCACACTCATACTCATTTCCTGTATAGAAGTCAGTGCTCTAAATAAAGGTGAAGGTATTTATTCACCTTTGTTTAAACTTTATCAATGTAAATAGCATAATCACCATTGTTAAATAGACTAATTGTGTAATATAATTATTTCTATATTACATTTCCAAATTCAATTTTCTCCTTGTTTATTTTTTTTATTATTAAGAAATAATATGATATAATCAGTTATACCTCTTACAAGATATATCTTTTATCAATGTAAATAAAAATAAATATAACTGCTCTTAGCAGTCAATGAAAGAAAAAAAAAAAATAAAAATGACAAGCACCAGAGAAGTAGTACAAAATTACCTCAATGAATCCAGATAGAAGACAAAACAAAAGCTTTTGTTTCCATTCACTTGATTAAGTAGGAAAAATTGATCTAGAAAGGCTAAAGTGCACTTCGGGTTCCTAATTAAGTATGACCTATATGCGAATTGGGTATGCTAAGGTAATTTGTATTTACAATGAAGTCCTTTTGTCAATCTTCCATCCAATTTTTAGCATTTTTCATGATCAGAAACTAGCATCTAGTCATTCATTTGAGGTATGCTAAGGTGAAGAATTTTGGATGATTTGGTGCCGAGTTGGCATATACTTATGTGGCACCTCCTTACCTCACTTCAGGATCACATGCAAACCATTTTCACATTAGTCGGTCTTGATAGAGAAGATTCAGCTTCTCTTTTCATTAGATGATAATAATAGCACAAGTAGATACCATAAGTCTTTACATTCAACTATTCAAGTACAGTAACCATTATAATAACAAAAATAGTTATTATATAGGAAAAGCCATTACAATGCTAACCAAAAAAATACATACACTGAGCCTATGCTTTAAAAACAGAGTCTGGACCCAAAAACATATATTGCAAATGGAATTACAAAATAACGGCTAACCTGAGACGTTGTTGAAGATGACATTTGAAGTGCAAAGCAAAGAAACTTCTTCTCTAGAATGCGTGGCTTTATTTCGCCATTTATCCTACGCGCGCTTCGATTTGGTTTTCCAAACCCAACCAAAAACTTATACTGGCGCCATTTTTTCTATCCTTAAAAGGTAAGGACTTCATAATAATTCACGTATTGTTCAACTAATTGAGATAAAACTCTTCATATTTTATACAAATTAAAATTTTTTAGTTTTAGTGATATTATTGTTAAAATATAAATTAAAAATAAGTTAATGAATCAAAAGTTCATGTATGAATCAAAGTTTTATATGTGACAGTTATATATCAATAATATTAATGCGTAAAATATTATTAAAAATGTAAAAACATATTAGATTAAAGGAAATAATTATAAAAGTGAAAAATTATAATTGAGAAAGGATATTTTAGGATTGAGAAAGAATTATTAAAAAAGATAAAATTGTAAAATGTTAGAGTAAAATATTAAATTAAATTCTTAATATTAATAGAAGAAGTAATTTCAAAATGATATCTGTTTACCTATATAATATAAATATTAATATACTTTAAATATAATTTTATTCTAATGAACATTGTGTTTATTTTAGAGATATAAATATTAACATTTTAGCGATAATTTTACGTCCTTATAATAATTTAAATATTTACACTATAATAGAGATTAAAATAAAAATATGATTTTATAAGATTTAGTATAATTTGATTATAGAGAAAAGTATATTTGTAAGATTTGATATGATATATACGACAATTTATTTAAAAACATTTAAAAATAAGATGTTTAAATAACGAAATGAATTTATGAGTAAAATCTTTTTTTAATGTAAGTCAAAATAGTTAATAGTTAAAATATATATATATATATATATATATATATATATATATATATATATATATATAAAGAAAGAGGCAAAAGATTTGTAAAACATTTTATATTTACAGTTAATCATAATTTTTTATATATAATAAATTTGTTAAATTTTTCAATTAATATTTTAAAAGTCATATAAACAAAAGATTGTGATTAACTATAAATGTAAAATTCTTTTACACTAATAGTATATAGGTGTTAAACTCTCATATATTTTATATATATATATATATATATAATACATAATATAATACTTAATCTATTTTAACAAATTAAATATAACATAATATAATAATAAATAAATCCTAACTCTATACATTTATTTAAATGGATCTATCTATTAAACCTAAAAGATATGTTAAAATGGTTACGAAGTCTAACTTTTTAACTAAAATCAAATGTTAAAGGTTATGCACTATGAGTTAGTGTAAACAATTTTATATATGGTCATTCATTTATTTACAATTTATTATATATAAATAATTGTGATTGAATAACTTAATTTATTTTCTTACAAAATTTGAAATAACGCAAACCTATTGTATTTTCATACATGACTTATGTAAGAGTGAAGAAATAGAATATAAATTAAAAAATCATACATGATTTAATCTTATATAATTATTTAAAAAGTACAACTTTTTAAGTAGTTATGTAACATTAAATCTTAATTCATACATGATTATAAGATTTAGATTTAATCATCTTATTTTTATATAAGTTACACTTATCTCTCGTACACGAAGGCAACTTAGATAAAAATAAATAAATTAAAGTGAGAATTAATAATAACTTAAGAATTTTAATAATTGAGTTATTAGTTAGAACTCGCATGATTCTCTCATACGCCCCCTCTTGTCTCTCTTACCCGCTTCTCTTTATTTATTATATTTTCACTTTCAGAATCTGCAAATTGCATATGAGTAGTTCTCATTTATGTTTTATCAAATTTCACACTAAATAGAAGCAAAAGCAAACTGTGCAAAGAGAAGAGAAAAATGAGAGAATGACTCAGCATAAAATCCCATTTAAATCATTCATGATGCAGTTACATCGCTTATATACAATAGAAGAAGAAAGGGAGAATCAAGAACAACAAGCTCAAGCCCAAAATCAGAAGTTACAACTAACTCTAACAGAATAACTAACTTTAACTGTCATTATGTGGGGAAAAACATAGGTTTGTGGCTAACTAAATTCACTTGAGTGGTTTGCGTGGGAGTGTTGGAAGGTTGCTGAGAGTCCCTCTCAAGTTGGGAATGGATGTTAATTATTCCCAGCTTGGTACAAGATTTGGGAAAAACGTGTAGGGCAAGAACTTTGGTAAGAAGATCAGTAAGTTGCATGGAGGAAGAGATTGGAAGAAGTTTGATTAAGCCAATATTCACCTTGTCTCAGACAATATGACAATCAATGTCAATATGTTTAATGCACTCATGGAACACCTGATTTGCAGCAATTTGAAGAGCATTATTACTGTAACAAAACAACAATGAAGGTTTGTTGAAAGCAACCTTGAAATCAATGATGAGATAGTTGAGCCACTAGACTCCACAAGTAGCAGAGGCTATGGCCCTATATTCAGCCTTGGAAGAGCTCTTTGAGACTGTGTCCTGCTTTTTGGAACGCCAAGCGACAAGGAAGTGTCCAATGTAGACAGAGTAGCCAATAACAGAGCATCTAGTGTCAATGCAACCAACTCAATCCAAGTCACTGAAGGCATTGATCTAAAGTGAACTTGAGCTAGGAAAGTAAACACCGAGACCAGGAGCTTGTTTGAGATACTTGAGAATGCGAAAGGAAGCTTTAAGGTGAGCATATGTGGACTTGGACATGAACTGACTGAAGTGTTGCATAACATAGGTAATATCGGGTCTAGTGGTGGTGAGATAAATGAAGCGCCCAGTGTTAAGGGCAAGGAAGAATTTTAAGTTTCGAGATCTTTGATACGAAATACAGAGTCAAAAAGAGACGTAATATGCTGAATCTCATGGAGATTGTTACCCCCGGGAATAACATCATCAATGTAGATAAGCAAAGTTGTGACTGAGGAACCCGAAAACTTCAAGAAGAGGGAGTGATCAACAATGGAAAGGAGGGAGGCAAGTTGTCATAGCCTAGAAAAGAAGCCAAAAAATGGCAAACACTTTTGGAGGAGGTTGAAGAAGATGAGGTTGGTATAGTAGAGGTTGCCATGTAATGGAAATCCTTGAGGTAAATTGGGAAAATCGAAGGCAAGTAGATTTGCGAGTAGAAGGTGGCAAGGAGAGTAAGTCATCTTGAATAGGTGGCAAACTGGGGGAAGAGAATTGGTAGGATAGGGGAAAGTAGGACAGTTCGAGAGAGAGGTAGTGGAGAAAGGTGAGTTTAGTGATGTGTCTGTAATAGGGACAGATGTAGAGGATGTTTCTAGCTGGGACAGGTAGGAGTCTGGCTGGGACAAGTGTTGATAGGAGTCTGTGCAAGGTGTGGGCATAGGAAGGATAGGATTAGTGGATTGTTAAGTGATAAATGGAAACTAATTTTCATGAAACAAGACATTACAGGGTATATTGTAATTTAGTGAGTTTAAAGGTTATATAAAAGATAGCCTTTGGTGTGAACTTTGAAACCAAGGAAGACACAAGGATGGGCATCAAGTTTATGGTGGTGAGCAGTTAAAGTGCTGGCATAATAGAGGCAACCAAACACACATATTGTCACCAAATCATATGGTTTTTCAAACAATTTCTTGTATGGTAAAGTATATTAAAGAAAAGGAGTTGGTATGCAATTTATGATGAATGCAACATGTTGTAATGCCAAGGACCAAAAAGAAAGAGGTAGGTTGTTTTAATAGAGAAGAGACCGAGTAATATTTAGCAAAGGTTGATGTTTTCTCTAAACAATGTTGTTTTTGTTGAGGGTTTTCAAAACATGTGGTTTGATGGACTATCCCTTTGGAATGGTAAAAATTTGGTATGTCAAATTCCTTTCCATTATCTGAACGAATTCTTTTTATTTGAAAATTGAATTGATTGTGAGCATAATTAAAAAAATTGATTAAGTGTGTGTGTTTTTCATCTTTGGTGTGCATCAAGTGGATCCAGGTGAATCTTGAATGATCATCAACAATTGTAAGAAAATATCATGTCCTTACATGGAAAGCTTAGAGCACGAGCCCTAGATACATGAATGAGTTCAAAAAGCTTAGATGCATGAGAGATGCCAAGGGGAAATGCAAGCCTTTTCTGTTTGGAATGATGACAAGCATTGCAAGTGAAATCGTTATTCACTTCACTGGTATTGGAAATGTAAGTGTAATAGCGAAATACATCAGCCTTGCCTAAGACAAATGTCCAAGTCTAAAGTGTCAGAGGTGAAGAGGAATAGTGGTTCAAATAGGGTGAAGTTACAGTGGATAGGGTCAGGGCAGTTTTCAACTTTCCAGCTAATCAAGTGTATAATCTGGCTTCTTCTCTAACTATACCAATCTTCTTTTTCGAGTTCACATCCTGAATTGTGCACAAATAGTTAGAAAATATCAGTTTGCAATTGAGTGACTTAACCAATTTCGAAATGGATATCAAGTTGTAATTAAAAGAAGGAATGAACAAGACATTATGGAGAAGGAGATTATTGGGAAAAACAATAGTGCCAGAGTGAGTAGCTTTGACTTGCTGACCGTTAGGTAATCTAACCGTAATGGGGCTGATAATCTGAAATTAAGTGAAGCATTTTGAAGAGGAACATACATGATCTGTGGCACCTGAGTCCAAGATCTAGTGTGGTGTGTATTTTGACTCATTTAGAGGTGTGTGTGTGTGTGTGCATGTGTGATATGAGCACTGATACCTTTATTTTGTCTTTTTCAAGTTGACACATAACTAAGCTGATTTACTTGAGTGGAATTGATTGTGCTAGCTAGTGCAGATGTTGTGTTTCCCATACTTGAGTGATGGACTCAAGCCATTAAGGCTGCATACTCTCTAGAAGAAAGCATGTGCTCACGAACCTCATTGTTGGGATTATGCTGAACTTGAGCTTTATCATTTCCTTTAACCTCATCAATGACAACATTGATGCTAGAATTCTTTCCATAAAGCCTATGTCTAGGAGGGAAACCGTGCTTCCTATAGCACATGTCAATTGTGTGACCAGTCCTTCTGCAATGCATGCAGACCTTCGTGTTCCTGTTAGAGCTTTGTTGACCCTTATTTTCACCTCTCTCAGATGGAAAACCATGCTTCCGATAACACACACTCTCGGTGTGTCTAGTTCTTCCACAAAAGCTGCAAGATAGGTTAGTGCTTCCACCATTGTTACTGTTGGTTTTAGCTTCCATACTCACTACTGCTGCAAAACTATTTCCCTCGTGTTGTCTCTCTTGTTGCACTACATACGAGAAAATGTTTGATATAGATGGAAGAGGCTCCATTATCAGTATAGTGGACTTTACATTACTGAAATTTTCATTTAAACCTCTTAGGAATGCATTGCTTGGTCTTCGATTTTTCTCTTCGTATGGCTTTAACAACTCCACACACGCATTTGATCGAGCACTTGCAAATTGGATTTGGCCTGAAACTCTCCAATTTGTCCCATATTATTCTTAATTTGGTGAAATATTCAGTTACGGTGGATTCACCTTGTCTGATTGATGTTGCTTCTAATTGCGGATCGGAAATTTTGATTCTATCTCCATGAGAGTACCTTGCACGCAAATCTCTCCAAAATGCTTCTAATCTATCCATCCACAGGATGCTCTGCCTAATTTGAGGAGAGACAAAATGAAGAATTCAGGATACAACCATATCATTGCAGCTTCTCCAAGCCGAATGTAACCTATCTCCTTTTTCAGGTTCTTACGCTCTTCCATTTATAAATTCTAACTTATTCTTTACACTCAACATTTTTTACATTGCTTTACTCCATGCATTATAGTTTTTCTCGTCGAGGAGGGGTGAAACAAGCACGATTGCAAGGTTCTCTTCTGGATGAAGGTAAAGAAAATTATGTGCATTCATTATTGGATCGAGCTCCTCATTCATGATCAAGGAAGAAAATTTAGCCATCAATGAAGATTAAAGAAAGATGAGTCAGAGTGTGCGCAGCAGAACTCTTCTAGATGAAGAACTCTGATACCATATAAAAAATTCACACTAAACAGAAGCAAAAATAAATTGTGCGAAGAAAAGAGAGAAATGAGGGAATGACTCAGCATAAAGTTCCATTCAAATCATTCATGACGTAGTTACATTGCTTATATACAATAGAAGAGGAAAGGGAGAATAAGAACAACAAGCCTAAGCCTAAAATCTGAAGTTACAATTGACTACAACTAACAAAATAACTAACTTTAATTGTCATTCTGTGGGGGGAAAGCACGGGTTTGTGGCTAACTGAATTGACTTGAGTGGTTTGTGTGGGATTGTTGGAAGGTTGCTAAGATGTTTTGCTTGATAAATTTTCTATTATAGATATGTGATTGTTGGAGTGAACCTATACCATGGATGGAGAATTTGGTTGATGAGCAGCCCAAATAGAGGTTGCTGAGGATTCACAGCGACAGAACAAAGATTCATCTAATATCTTAGAATTTGCTATTAGATTAAATGTAAATGTTATTTTTAGATTTTTTTTATATTGTTATCTAATTAGGAATATCACACATTATTAATCTATATTTTATAATGTAAATTTCTTGAGTAAAATTTCAATTCTGATTGATGAACAACACCAAAAGTATATAGATAATTTATTGTTTTGTTTATTAGTATATTGTTTTTGTTTTCATGAGTTCCCCTCTATGTTTCAATGATTCCCCTGTGATGATTGGGGAATTGTTATAAATGTGCTAAAAAAATGGTGTAGTGCCTGAAGAGATGAGCTTGATTTCGAGTTTTTGGGAAACAAAAATGAGTCCCTTTAATTGATTCAGACAAATGTGAACAAGAATGGAGCTGGTGGGCATGAGATGAGGCATATGCTATGGTTTGACCCCGCCGAGGACTGCCACACATATTCAATCCTCTGAAAGAGTAGTACATGCACATTTTATAAAATAGTTTCTCTCAATTCTCACCACATATCAACCAACAAAACTTAGAACAATAGCTTACCAAAGTCTTACGAAGCATGTCTCTGCCACAGGTCCTATTTCATCTTCCCTCCTTTTCTTTGCAAATGTGGGGAGGCATGTGTCTGTCCTATGTTATGTTGAAACTATATTCTAAATATAAAAAGGAGAAGCTCTTTGACATAATATAGAAATAAATAAGAGCTAACTATTAGGTAGTCTTGTGAAACAAAATAGTTTGTTGGACATCAAACTAAACTTAATGTAACAAACAATATTTTCATGATGTAATAGATGCTCATGATAAAAAGAAAAAACTATAGTAATATTCTAAAAAAATGTAACTAGTTAACCCAAAGACAGTACAAAAAATAAAAATAGAAAAGAAAGTAAGTAACATTGTGGATATCAGTTAAACTCCGTAAAATTACAAGAATACCTCCAATGATGAACTGCAACGTTCATGCATTGTGCTGACATTGCCAAGAAAATGGGATATTACAGTAGTAAGACTATTACGAATCCAAGGCTGAGCATTCAAAGCATTTCTAACCTGAGACACATAAAGGAGAAAAGTAAGCAAGGCAAGTTAAATGCACAAAAGAAGGCACTTTAATTCCAAAACAAAGTATAGAACAACCCTTTATATTGACATACTATATGAACAGAAAAATGTATACACAGGTGTAACACACACAAAATTACAAGGTTGGATTAATATCCTTCTATATTTTTCTTGACCCAAACAGTAATAGGACCTTCAACACAAGTGAACTGAAAATATCACAAAGATTAAGTGTAAAATAAAATAGAGTGAGCAATGGAATAAAGTAAACTAGTATAATACAAGGGAGAGGAAGAGAGAATACCAAAATCAATAAGGAAGCTCCCTACGGTTAACAGTTTTTAAAGAACTTCATCTATTATTTTGTGAAAATAAAACTATTAAAGATATGATTTAATTACATTAAATAGTATATTAAGATATAATTTGATTACATTATGTAGTATATTATTTATATTTATTTTGTTTCTCTTTTATTGTACTTATCAGTCGTTATAAATAAGAATTTCATGTGTACTCTAAACACACAATTATAGTCATAAACTTACATGGTATCAAGAGCTTAGGGTTTTGATCTCTCTCTTCTTTTTTCCCTTTTTTTTAGTGTCATCCACTACGAAGCTCGGAACAACCACTTTCGGTGAGACTCACTCGTTGTGCAGCCTACCATTGGAATCACCTTTCTCCGATGATAATTTTTTACACTGGATTGTTGCCACTCACTGCCACACACGCCACCTCTCTTTAGCGCATAAGATCCGCGTGCATCTTCGTTTGCCATTGTGCATGTATCTCTCTTTGGCTAGCTTCCCACTATCATTCTCTGTGTCGTTTGCTATCATTTAGGGGTTGTTTGGCTCCTCTTTCAGTGAGTGCTTGTTTGGTTCCTATTTTTTTACCTTTTTTTTCTCCTTTTGATGACTACTCCTTCGCCCTTTGACTCTACTGTGACCTTCACCAATGTTACTATCTATATCGCTGAGTTTAATGAGCTCCTTTAGTTGCGTACTGCCAATGAAGCCAAGGATGTTGCATCACCTGTTATTGTTATGGCTCAGTTGGGTAATCTGTAGCTTGCATTTCTGAGTCCCCTTCTCTTGGACCTTGTATCCTTGATTCTGGTGCTTCTAATCACATGATGGGTAACAATCCCTTTTTTCTTCCTTAACTCTTTCCAATTCGTTGCACTGTGTTACTTTTGCAGATGGCTCCCATATTATAGTTTAGGGCATCGAACAAACCCATTCGCTTCCACATCTTGCCTTACATTATGTATTATTTGTTCCTGGTTGTCCTTTTAATTTAGTTTCTATTAGTAAAGTCACATGCACTCTTGATATTTTTGTCTTATTTGCTAATAAATTTGTTCTTGTACAGGATCGACACACTAGACAGATAATTGGAGCAAGACATGAGTCTAGACGATTGTACTTACTTACACCTCTGGTGACCTGTATTTCCTCTGTTTCTCTTGCTCTTGAACATCAACGTATTGGGCATCCAAGTGTGGAGAAAATATGTTTGTTTGTCCCCCATTTTTCAAATTTTCAATCTTTTCAGTGTGAGTTGTGTCAATTAGGTAAACATACTCATACTAGGTATGGTCCTAGTCTCAATAAATGTGTTGCATCACCTTTTACTTTAGTTCACTCCAATATTTAAGGTCCTAATTGAGTTTGTTCAAGTTAAATATATTTTTACTTTGTTAACTTTATTGATGATTTTTCCTGTCGTATTTGGGTTTTTCTAATGAAGAAACATACTGATATTTTCTCTATTTTTCAAAATTTATTTACTGAAACTCAAACTCAATTTGCTTACTCTATTAAAATTTTACGAACTAACAATGTAAAAGAATATTTGTCATCCCAATTTCAGTCCTTTTTTAGCTCGCAAAGGATTTTTCATCAAGCCTCATGTGCTTACACACCACAACAAAATGGTGTAGCTGAACGCAAAAATCGTCATTTAATGGAGACAACTTGTACCCTTCATCTTCATTGCAATGCTCCATCATATTTTTTGGGTAATGTGGTCCTTACAGCTTGCCATCTGATTAACCACATGCCTTCATTGGTTCTCCATAATCAAATTCATTTTTCCATCTTACATCCAACATAGGACGTTCATCCACTTCCTCTGCGTGTCTTTGGGAGTACTTGTTTTATTCATGATCTTACCTCATGTAAGAACAACCTCGTTGCCAAGTTCCTAAAATGTTTCTTTCTAGGTTACTCCCACCTCGAGAAAGGTTATTGATGCTTTTATCCACAACTTTGAAGGTACTTTGTCTCTGTTGATGTTACTTTTTTTTAAAAAAAACACTCCCTTCTTTTCTTCTACCATTACAAGTGTTCCTCTAGAGGTCCCACCTACTATTCCAGTTGCTCCTACTCTGGACCCTCTTATTTCTCCTACTCCACCTCTATTACTTACCTATCATCGTCGGATACATGCTTCACCACCATCATCTGATCCTCTAGCATCATCTCTCGCTCCAACTATTCTTCCATTGTTGTCACCTACACATGAACTTTCTGTTGTCATTCGCAAAGGTATTCGGTCAATTCGTAATCCTAATTGCAGATATGTTTTTACTATTAATTATGACTGTTTATCTCCATCCTATTACTCTTTTGTTTCCTCTTTGGATTCTATCTCTATTTCAAATTTTACAGGTGAAGTCATGACTGACCACAATTGACAACAAGAGATATTGACAAAAATAACTGCATTAGAAGCTAGTAACACATAGGAACCCGTCCCCTTACTGCCTGACAAGTCTACTGTTGGATGCCGATGAGTCTATACAATGAAGGTTTCACCTGATGGCACTATTGATCGTTACAAAACTCGTTTGGTGGCTAAGAGTTATACTCAGATTTATGGGCTTGATTATGGTGATATTTTTCCCTGATGACCAAAATCACATTTGTTAGCCTTTTTCTTGTTATGGCTGTCATTTGTCATTGGCCTCTTCATTGGACATAAAAATGCATTCCTCCATGGTGATTTGCAGGAGGAGGTTTACATGGATCAGCCACCAAGTTTTACAATTTCCAGTGATTGTCTCCTTATCTGTAAACTTTTCCAATCATTTTATGGTTTGAAGCAATTTCTACTTGCCTGGTTTAGTTAGTTCAGCTTTGCTTTACTTGAATTTGGTATGACTCGTATTGAAGTTGATGATGTCATTTTCTCCCTTCACTCTTCCACTGACCTGTGCATCTAGTTGATTTTCTATGTTGATGACATTGTCATAATTGACAATGACTCTGAGAGAATCCTTCGTCACAAGTCTCATTTTCATAACCACTTTTAGACTAAGGACTTGGGACCACTTCGATACTTCCTCGACATTGAGGTTGCTCAATCCTCTACTAGCATTGTTATTTTACAATGCAAGTATACCTTAGACATCTTGATCGAGACGGGTATGCTTGATTATCACCCCAATGACTCACCTACAAACCCACATGTAAAGCTCGTTCCAGGTCAAAGGGAGCCTTTGAAAGACCTTGGAAGATATTATTATCTAGTAGGCAGACTTAGTTACCTCACAGTTACTCAAATCAAACATCACATTTGCAGTTAGCATGCTTAGTCGGTTCTGCAAAAGCCTTGTGACGGTCATTGGACAACAGTCATGCGTATTCTTCGGTATCTCAAGAATGCACCAGGTCGCGAATTGATATATGAAGATAAAGGGTCTAAAATTGTTTATTACTTTTATGCTAATTGGGCAAAGTCAAAGTCAGACAAGAGGTCCACTACTGAGTATTGTGTTCTTATTGGAGGAAACTTGATATTATGAAAGACTAAGAAGCAAAAAAAAGTTTCAAAATCCAGTGCTAAAGCAAAATATTGTGTCATGGCAATGGCTACGTCTGAGATCATATGACTCAAACAAGTTCTACAATAATTACAATTTGGAGATCTTAGTGGTATGAAATTGATACATGATAATCAGGCTGTCATGCACATTACATCAAATCTATTTTTCCATGAATGGACTAAACACATAGAGATTGAATGTCACTTTGTTAGAGAGAAAGTGCTCTCTGGAGAAATTACCAATGAATTTACTAGTTCAATTGACCAATTTGGCCATGCTCAGTAAACCCTGAAGGGTTCTCGTGTTGATAGTATATGTAACAAGCTTGGTTTATATGACATATATGCTTCAACTTAAGAGGAGTATTAAAGATATGATTTTATTACATTAAGTAGTATATTAATATATAATTTTATTACATTATGTAGTATATTATCTTTAGGAATTTAGTCATTATTTACATTTATTTTGCTTCCCTTTTATTGTATCTATCACTCGTTACAAATAAGAATTCCATGTGTGCTCTAAACACACAATAACAGTCATAAACTCACAAAAACCAAAACAACATCAACTAGATACTTGTGATCAAATAGCAAAAAAAATCAGAATCTAGCTTGTTCCTTAAGTGATTATTAGTTGGTAATTACTATAATGACAAACATATACCAAGTATACAATGCTAATAAATAATTCATTGTATCTATATTCTTTTTTATTCTCAAATTACTAGGCAATGAAAACTTTATTTAAGAGATTAACATTTGGAGGTCACATGGCAAGTTACTGATTAATATCATGATAATGAGGGACACATAACAACCAACTCTAAAAGTGCAATAGTCATAATGAAAATGAGGCACAATTTACACACTCAACAGGTTGTTTAGGGGAATATTTACAAAAATGGGGTGCATGGTCCAATAACTCCCATAATGATGTAGTTTTACTGTCCATAACTCCAAACCACCAATTGAGATGGTGAGTTGGACTAGTTGACCACCAAACTACCAACTGAGATGACGTGTTGGGCACATCCACGTGAAAACCGCCATCGTACCTGGTATGTTGGGCCCACGTCTGCACCCAACATTTTCTTTCTAGCAAACACATTTCAAAATCCCTTTTAATTTTTTTCAAGGTTTTGAGTTTCATGCGGACTAAACATTTCTTTTGCTAAAAAGAGCTATATTTTTAATAACGTGAACCGTCTGGTGTGGTCAAAGTTAGGAGGATGGTTCTGTGCTTTGAATAACTTGATAAGAGAAAGCCTCTTGTCCAACTTGAACTCAGCCATGGAAGGCAGAGGAATAGGCTAATTGTCCTCCTCATCATCGTCACTAACATACTTGTAAGGCTCTCGGCACCCACGGCACTTGTCTCTGCACTCTAAGTAACACTCCTTGCAAATATTGAACCCACACTCACAAGGTCCCATGATTGCTTCCTCATTGCAACCTTTCATTGGCGCCAACAGACACAGACACAGATTTGGGTTGCGCCTGGTTGTCCTTGAAGCACGCAATAACGTGGCCTTGTGGCCTCAGGTGACAAAGTTGTAGCCTCCGATGTAGATTGTGTTGGAGATGAAATTGGTGCTGCTTTTTCCGTCCTCCAAGGTTGTGATGGGCTTGCAGTCCAGCATGGGAGGAATCTGAATGGTGTAGGTCCTCATGAAACTCAAAAACCTTGAAAAAACTTAAAAGGGATTTTGAAATGTGTTCGCTAGAAAGAAAATGTTGCATAGGCCCAACATACCAGGTAAGATGGTGGTTTCCACATGGGTGGGTCCAACACACCAGCTCAGTTGACGATTTGGAGTTGTGAACAGTAAAACTATATATGCACCCCATTTTCATAAATATTCCCCCAAACAACACTCTATTGGGGATACAACCCACTCAACACCATCAATCGAAAAGCAGCAAGAACTTAGTAATGAAGTCAAAAAAAGTGAAAGGTGGTTGTGAAATTAATAGAAAAAGAACATTCCAAATCAAAGAAAAAAGTAGTCTATAAATGAGCATTTCGTAGATATGACGCAGTGAAGCCTAATAATAAGTGGCGGTCACGAGAAAAAGGGTGGTAGATGAGAAAGTGGTTGCGATGGAGGAGAGACATATGAAAAAGTGGCCACAACAGGAGAGAAGCAACAGTGGTCGTGGTGAAGAGCAACAAATGAGAGAATAACCACTGCCACAACAAATCACAAAGTGGTCACAAACAAATAAATATTATTGAAAGAAAATCACGTGAACTTGTTTAATGAACAACTTAATTTGAATTATTTATTAAAATTCTAAGATTATTATTAAGTTTTCTTAATGCTCACTATAACATTTTTCTCGCCTAAATTGTCCATTCTCTCTCACTATATATATATATATAAACAACTTTTTTAGTTTTTCTTGAAATTATAATCATCTATCAAAAAACCGTTGAAATAATAAACTTAATTTTTATAAAAGAAAATAAATATAACTATATAACTGTTAAAAGGAAGAAATAAAGCCCCTTAAAGTAGGTATAATGGAATGAGCCAGGGAAGGAGATATAGCATTTCGAAAAAAAAAATGGTACATTACTATAAAAAAAAGGGTCATCAAATCATTTTCTCAAACCGGCATGGCTTAATGACCAAATTCTCAAGCACTAACTCAAATATTTCATTACAAAATTTTGGAACTTGACAACCAAAATGTCCTCAACCAGGCACGACTCCTGAAACTTGTCAGACCAGCTTGCCTTTGCTACCTATCTGCTTCGAACCATTTCAGTACCCGTTCCTACTTGTGTAGAATGATACAGGCGTGCATATCTACAAACAATTTTGAGCAATGGAGGAAGAGGACACTTCAGTACAAGTCATCACCTAAGTATGTGAATACCCTTTTCTTGAACAGGCGAGCAAGATCAACGATTTCTGTTTCTCTTATATGCTTCATGCTGTCCTGCTCCTCATTTTTCTTTCCTTTCCGAGATAATCTGCTAGCAACATCAATTGTCAAACCAGCCATATCCCTAGTGGCCGTTAAATCGTGCAGGACAGTGGCAGAATATGAAGGACTAGATACTAGTCTGTTAAGTAATATCAGTATCTCCCGTATCAGAAATGTCCTGACAACAAATGATCAGAATGACTCAGAAAATCGAGACTTAAATCACGTTGCACACATGAGAATAGGATAAGAAACAAGAAAATAGAGATGGAATATATCTTTTTGGTTCAAAAACCGAATGGATACTACAAAAATAGAAGAGACGCAACCATTATAACAAGGTTGCAAAGTACAATTCTACAAAAACTTTGGTATCTGAAAAAAGATGACAATTTTATTGCTAAGAACAATGAACAATTTTGGGAATTGTATCCAGGCACATAGTTTTATTACCTCTCCCTAAAAATTTCTGGCTGCTGCTCGTATGATCCAGCTTCATGATCTATCTCTGATACCAGTAATTGCAAAATCAACATAAGATAGTTTACCCCTCTATTAGAGAACCTATGACCAACAAAAATTTCAAAACCCGGTTGCCCAGATGATGAAAGGAATGCCAGCACAAGAATCGCATTTCTGCTTACTTTCAACTCCTGAAATTACATTGGACCTAAATTTCAGACAGGTGATATTTTGATGTACACATCTTTAATTTGTTTTCACTTTCCCAAAACTGAAGCAAATATAACTTGCCTAAATCCTACTAGTCAAGATAATAAGAAAGCTTTTTTTTGTCCCCGAAGTTCCAAAAGAGTACTTAATTCTTTTACAGATTTGTTACATGAAGTATGGAGACATGTAAACGAATACATAAAATAAAAATGTAATTTAGATGGCTACCCATCACATTTCTCTTTCTTTTTTTTCACTTCTCAATGTATAAATTATCTTAAATTTGAACACCCTCCAAATCTGCAAAGCAAATCTTGAATGGGTTATAGTGATGCTTCCAGAGGCAACAGCACAATGAAATGATCGGCGTTCGCATTAAATCTGTTTTCCAGCAGTTTTCATAATAAAATAATTCACGATTTTCACTATTGATATATCAATTCGTATACTTGTATGGATGGTATCATTATCTTATTTAGCAAGCTTACCAGTAAACCACCTCTATGTGACGACATACAATCAGACAACCCTTGAAGGATGATTTTAAAATTTTGGATATCTGAAGCCAAATCATTGTCGTCATCATCCATAGCATTGCTATCATCCCCCTCTTTGCAACCACAGCAGAAAGCAGCCAACAGTTTTGGACCTTGAATGCATGAAAATAAAATTTAAAAAATACATATAAAAAAAAGTTAGGATCTGCATGGAATTAACAGCAGATACAAACAGAATAACAGTTATGGGGTGATTCGTTTAAACATTTTATGAGAAAAAATTACTTATTTAAACAGAATAAGCACTTGTTGTATTTTTTTAGATATTTAGTTAAAAAAACAGAAGTTGAAAAAAAAAAACTGAAAATAGATTATTTTGATAAACTACTTGGAGTAGCTTCTCAAAATAAAATTATTTAAAAACTGTTTTGTGAGAAATAGGAAGTTGATAGTTTGATACATTTTAAAAAAATCACTTAATAATTTTACCCAAAGTGTCCCAAACATAAAAAGTTTTGTTTTTTATAAAAATCAATCATAAATAAATTACTTATTTTAAAATAACTTATTTTTCAGCTTAAACAAATTTACCCATGAACCCTCAATTCTAAAACTAGAGGACTATACTTAAGCAAAAATATAAAATCTAAATAAACGCCCAAGAACTCAGGTATGTGGAGGTTCAAGGCATGCTCCAGCTAAAAACCCTTGATTCAACTTCAACAAGCAGTATCAGAATTTTGTGTACAAGCAACATGGAATTGAATTTATTTTAGAGATATCACATCCTACTACTGTTTATAAGAGCTTATAGATAGCACAACTCAGTCTCGGGGCAAAGATCCAAAAGGTAGATACTAAGTGGAAATGATAGAAAGTGGTTGAAAGAAAAATGTTATTGAAGGGTGTAGAGGTTGTTTGGGGTAGTTTTGGCAGTTTTACCAGTTAGATGTTAAATGACATGGAGCATTGAACTAATTAAAATTTTTTAGAGTTCAAGCATTTGCTCAGGTATTTGCCAGTTGTTAGTCAGTTTTCCAATAACTTGATTAAATAAAATTGATGCAGGAGAATATAGTTCCAAACCTCCATGCCATCATTGTAATTTGTAACAAGAAACAAAAGGAAGTATAAGAAATGGTTAATTTAGGCTTAACTCAATCTTACAAAATCAGCTTGTAAATGAAGTTTGCATCTCCCTTATATACTATTGTTTAGTCATATTACCAGTCAATGAGGGAGATATGCAGTGTATAAGTAGCAATTGCAAAAACAATTAAAATGAAAGGGGCCAGGAATTAACTAGCACTGGACGAAAAATAATTTTATAAACTGGTTAGTGGAGGAAACTTACAATTTATAACTAGGTATAGAAGTCTTAGAGCATGTTTCTTCACAGAGAGCCCTGCATCCTTCTTTAACAATTCTGAAATTGTTTTAAAAACTATTTTCTCGCTAAACCTGTGTTCACACAAATTTATCTTGAAGTGAACATAATATCTTCAGGAGTTAATATTTTAATGGAAAACAATACCTTAAACACTTACTGCTCCCTCTCAAAGAAAGCATTACTTCTCAGGAAAAGCAGCTTCATGATAGATACTGCCTCCACTCTCACTCTTTCTTCTGTGATCCTCATGGCAATTTGATGCATTATCTCAAAAAGATAAATCCAATTTACATGAGGTTGTAAGGAATTTTGATAGTTCGAGCACTCTGTTCTGCTTACTATTTCTCCGTTGAATAGATTTCCATCTTTTACACCAGAATCCACAAGGTCCTTTCCAACGCAAAGTCCTTCAATGAAGATATTGTCCCTGAGCAGAGTTCACTGGAAAGATCAAATCATAAGTTCATAAGAACAGGAACAGCAACAACAAAGAAATAAAAAGTGACTTCACACACAGTAAAGCCCATCCAGCAACTTATCACCTACCTATCCTGGACTCTTAGTCTTGCTCAAGGGGGGAAAAAGGTACAGAATTACAGATCACTAAACCATAGAAAATATATAATCTATATCACAGAGGCTCAGCAGCATTTTCTGAAAGCCACATGGTTAAAGGATTGGTTACAACAATAACAACAGACCAAACTTCATTCCGTCCCCACGTCACCAATGCCCCTCCACACCCATGTCATAATAAACATCGTTTTCTTGTTCCTAGTATTATCTGAAAGCATACACCCGATATGCACAGGTGCGCACACACTATTCAATTCTTCAATTATAAGGTAAGTTTGACATATGTGAAAAGACATTCCTTTTTCTCGTGTTTCAGCAGTTATCAAAGTCAGACCAGACAACAACGTGGCCAAGACAGTTGATCACAGCCCACAGGATCTGACAGATGTATTAATTGAAATATAATATAAATAGCACCTTCAGAAAGCGAAAAGGAGCCAATTCAAATTGTAACCTTGGGCTAATGGACAAGGGACATGTATTTACTCAAAATGATGTTAAAAACAAGGGAAACTGTCATACAAATAATGCATACCTCCTTCCAACATTATTTTCCAATTCCAGTAGGAGCTTCAGAAGCATATGCAGTACACGTACAGAGCTATGAACAATAACAACCTATGCACAAGGGGGAAAATTTGTCAGTAAAGGTTTATAGATTATATAAAACACAAAGCAAGAAGAAAGAACACCTGATAAAATTAATTTCAAAAACTTGAAACCAATATGTTAACTTTCAAGAGTGTGGACTGAAAAGAACCTTGCGAGAACCACACTACAAAGCTAGCCATTTTAGTTTACACATCCAAGGCCTTATAAACCCACACTAGACTCTCAATTTTAGAATATCATCAAAGAATAAAATGACATGAGCCAATAATGACTCAATAAGCTCCAACTCAATGGAATCCTTTTAGAGAAATCATAAACACCAAGTAGTTCAGTATACTAAGCCAACACTGTTGTATAAGATGTCCAGGATACTATTTCATATGAATTTAATTGTCAGAAATTGGTTTTAGAAAGCAGATATAATCAAATTTTAATCTATACCCCATATTAGAGTACAGGGCTCAATTTTGAAACTTCATGCTGAAGGGAGTTGCTATTAGTTTCTGTAACAAACCCAGGAAACAGAAATGAAAAAATTGATAGGAAGGAAAAAAATAAAAGGAAATGAACAATTTTATTGGACAGCTGAGAAATCGAAAAAGAGTTCTTCTTTAGGTGCTTCCCCTTCACAAAGGGTCCTTCCCTTCCCCTTATTCCCCCTGTTTGTCTAATTGATCCCCTCTCACTAGCTAACCTCTCTAACTGCCCTAAGTCCCTAACTGAATGCTCCAATTGTCCCTAAGGGCTAAGACCCTAGTGTCTCTTCCCTTTCCTTCTGGCTAACAATTCCTAGGTCAAGGACTGGTTGACAGTTTAATGATATCCAACATGCCAACTTATCAGAAGTTTAATATACACCATTCAAGGTTTTTCAAACAATACAAATAATTTTTTGGCCTCATAAACACTGCATGCCTCGGAATTGCAATCAAATCAATTATCACAGATCATTCAAGAACCAAGAGTTTCATTGAAATTTGATAAACCATGCATCTTACAGTAACTACAGTGAGCAAACTGTTTCTTGACTGTGCTTGACAACTAATCCAAATACATATTGCCTATATGTTAGCTCTTAGCACTTAGGATTTAGGAGAGAGAGAATGGAAAAGTAATTAATAACATTGGAGTGGTTAGTTAGGGAGAATCAAGAATGTAAGGACAAAGAATTCATTCTGTCATTATCACTTTGTAGATTGAGCATTCATTCAAAGAATAAATCCTTTGCAAAGGGGAAACTCTTCAACAGGACTAGCAGAGATTATTTTTTTGTTCTTTCGTTCAATTACTTATATAATTTTTTATTTTTCTTCCTATCTACTCTTGGTTCCCAACACTATGGTGGATCATTAGGAACCTGCAGGCTCCATAATAATAGATAACTCATAATTTTACAAGCAATTTGAAAATAAAACGTTTATTCTCAAATTTTAGTATAAAAGTACTTACATTTTCCATACCACAGATATCAAGTAATGGTTCAATCAAAGTTTCCAAAACAGTTGTCCCATCGGCTATCTGTAACACACATAAATAACTGGATAATATAACAACCTCAGCTAGCATGATTTAAGAACTTAATACCAAGAGTAAACATATTCAATATGTAACCATGAAAAGGAATCAGTCCAAAGATCTAAAAAAAAAAAAAAAAATCATAATATTACAAGAGAAGAGAAACGCAGAAAATGACAACTAAGAATCCTCCTTATAGCATAGTAAACATGGAAAAATAATGAGAAGTAAAAAAAACTCTGCAACAACAAATCCACTTGAAAGTAATAATGTGAATTAACAAGAGAGGCAAGAAAAATATAATCTAACAAACTACATTCAATAAATCCATGCAAAATTATTACCTCATTTTTGGCAAAATTTTCAAAATCAACAATAACATTAAAGTCACACACTAGTCACTACATTAAACCAAACTACTATTTCATGTGTGGAATATCTCCCTGGGATCAGAAATATGCAACGTCAAAATTCTACAGGGAAATATATAAAATCGCAGAGTTGAACTAATGCCTTTGTCAATGCAAGGTAGAGATTTGACATCTTTGCGGCTTCTGGAGAATGAAAACGGTCCTTCAGGTGATGCAAAGCTACTCCTGAGGAGCTTAAATCTGAAAGTAATTCTCTAGTTATTTCAGAGGGAAGACCCATATTCATGCACCCAAAGAGAATATGAAAATCTCTTTGGCAACCCACAAGTAACTTGGATATCGCATTATTTCCCATCTTTTTGTCAGTTGGTGATCCCCATATTGCCAGCAGCTTCTGGGAGAGATCGAGATAAGCAGGCAGATCATCACTGGGAACACTTTTAGGTTGTTGATGATTAACCTTGTCTGTTTCAAATCCCTTGCAAGAAGTTTCAACTGGAATACAAAAAAAAAAAAAAAAAAAAAGGTGTCACCATCTCAGAAGTAAACAGAAAATTCACTTAAATGAGAGATTTTTCTCATGCCTCACCAATCATCGGATCATTCGAAGATATTCCTTTTTGAATTTTTGAAGAGACTTTAAGACAGTTGGGAGCAAGAGTTTCAAATTCCCTGTCATTTGGCCACTGGTTAATTATAACTTTATTCCACATACACATGCCAAATGTAGTGCAATATTACATTAGAGAGAGAACTGAAAAAACACTAGATAAGGATTTTAATAGACAAGCTCAGGCCTGATATAGTACTAGACACTGGGTTATTTGACATGGCATACCTTGACCCGTCTACTTATGGGGTTAAATTCAGTCTATACTCTATACTAATATACTACTCGAGCAATTTAATTACTACATATTTCAGGAAAACTTTTAGTTTAGCTGAAACCATTTGCCACTCAAGAAATAATTGCCAATGGTTGTATAAAATAGGCTCTGGTCACTCTTACCAATAATCATAAATTTATGACATACAGTAATAAAAACAAAGATAATTACACATTCAGCGACAGTTACACCAAATTAGGCTACAAATTTTGTTGTTATTTTCAGCTTCAGATCATAAACTTCAAGACAGAAAGTCACATGCCCCTTTTTCATCCTAGTAGTTCATTTTCAATGGATTCAAACTATGTAAGCAACAACATACAAAGCTGCAAATGCAATATATTGAAAAGCTAAATTATACACTTTGTTGTTGGCTAACCTGAGATACAACAAAAGGGGACATTGTTGTCCCATAACCAAATGATCAGAAAATAATGTAAAACAAAATTAAAAATTGACTCACTTGTTTGTACTCTTTGACTTAGAACATTTAGCACAAGCATTTTCTTCTTCATTCCTAGAAGATATGAATCTGGACTGATCTTCTTTCTTGTCTCTTTCTCTCTTTAACTCAGCATGCTCCTGTTCCTGAAAGCATGCAACTAAGTTACGACATACCAACATTTTACTGACTCTCAGAATAAAAAATTCCAGTAGCTACAAAGTGCGAACAAGTAAAAGGTAGAATCTTGTCCTCAACCAATTTAAAACAACAAATGTGTATAGTTGCACAAGCATACCAGATTTTCAATCTGCTTTGTTGCTTGTTCCAGCTCCCTCTGTTATTACCACCAACCAACAATACCAAGTTCAGTAACCAGAAAAGCTTAAATGAATATGAATCTTTGTTATTTAAATTTTAAAAGTATCAATCAGCCGTACGTTAGAAGCTAAAGCACGTGAGCCATTTTAACAATCAATAGAAGAATCCAGCATAGAAAACATCTTTTCCCTCCCTTGTCACTTCCAAAACACACAACAACATAACAGGGGGGGAAAACTAACTACAAATAGAAACCTCAAGTTTCAAAACTTGGATACATCTTAAATCAAGTAACAGGATTCCATGAATAAAACCAAAGAAAGAGTCGCCCAGTTCCAAATTGCAATACTAAAAGTAAATATCTATAATTTAACTAAATAAACCGCAATTATTATTTACAATATTTGTTTCCTTATGAGAAATACCTTGAGAACAATTCCCATTACAACCAGAGAAGCGAGAAATGAAAGAGCTTAAAGAAAAAAATGAAAACCTAAAAACGGAAGAGGAATAATATGGAAGAACCTTTAAGCGTTCGATTTGAAGGTCTTTATCGGAGTGGGGATTGGGAGTGAGAGAGGGCGAGTAGACAGAGAAACTGGTGGTGGGTCTCTGAGAGAGCTCTCGCGGAGGCGAGAAGGAAACGACGTCGTGCTGGATGTGAGAATGCAGCGTGGAAGGAGGCGGCTGCAGAGGAAGCGCGTGAGTGTCTGAAGGTGGTTTTGGAGCGGTTGACGTGAGGCGAAGTTGCGCTTCGATTTGGACTACCTCTTCCAAAAACTTCGTGTCATCCCATTCCTCGTCGAAGTCGAAGAATATGTTGGACATTGTCTTCAACCTTTGAGGCTCTTTGCCTTTCCACGATCTCTCAACCTCTAAATAATTTGAATTTCACCCACTGCTTTCTTCGGATTATTGCAACTGAATTAGGGAAAAGTGAAATATTAAACAAAAAATTACAAGCACTATTTTTGTACATGACAAATCTTTTCAGAATTTGAAGTTCATGTTAATATACTAATATTTATATTGAGTTAGTTTGAAGCATTTTTTTTAAAAATGGTTTATTTATAGAGTATCTTACATAAACATCCCCTTTTTTTTATCAAAATATTTATAATAACGTTATTTTTTTATATCAACTTTTATTTAAATTTTAAAATATTACACTAATTATATGCGTGGTTTTATAGATTCCAGAGTGTAAATTTAATTTGTAAGCTAGTAAGAATTTAACTCATATTAAATAGTATTAAAAAATTATTGCTCTTATCACAATATATAAATAAGAAAATATTATCCTATTTACCAATAAGTTTCATCAAAATTCATAAATAGTTCATTTAAAATGAAATTAATTTATAATAAAAGCTTGCAAAATATCATCTTGTTTAAAAAAAATAAACTAATAAGATGATAATAATAGTAAGAATTAATTGCAGGTGTTGATTATTTAGAATAGAAAAAACTTTTTAAACAATGTCAAAAGTTTATTCAAATTCATCTGAGTTTATCTAAGTTCACATGTGGACGAGTTTATATATGAGTTAGCTTATTTTGCATACAGTTTTACGAGTTAAACCGCAAGTTTAAAAACTATGTTTATATGTTTAAAAGTATTACACTAACATTCTTCTCAAATAAGCATGACAACAACGCCAATGAGGTGAGGGCAGGAACCGGTGTGGCATTTTCATCCATGCTCTCGTTGTTGAAACTCATCCCTCATCGACAAGTATGAGATTTATATTTTGTTTTGTACCTATCGATTATTAGATATATACTTGCAAATAATAATTTTTCAATAAAGATATTAATAAATGCAAAGTTTGAAATTTATTAATAAATGTCAAGCCTTTCTTTTTCTTTTGAAAAGAAAATGTCAAACTTTTCTTGACATCCCAAAATTTGATAAAAAATGGGAATCTAAAGTAACGTTTGTTTTGAGTGTTTTTTGTTTTCATTTCAGACAAAACAGAAAATAGTAATGAAAATATGTTTTGCTACAAATTAGAAAACATTTTCGCTAAAAACATTTTCAAAAAATAAATAAAAACAAAAAAAAAATTGTTTTTAGTGTTGTCAAAAGTTAACATTATGAAAACTTAATAACAGTATTGTAATTATATAAAAAATAATATATAAATGTATTTTAAACTATATAAATAATTTATATATTTTTTCTAAAATTGATTAAATTTAACAATATTATTTTTTGAAAATAGAAAATATCAAGTAAAAACAAACCTATTTTCTGAATGTTGAAAACTTGAAAATGAAAACAGTTTTCAGAAAATGAAAATAAAGAATGAAATAGAAAACATTTTCTAAAATCAAATGCCACCTAAGGGCAGGTGAAGAGATAGGGATGATTTCATTTGGAAATTAGGTCTAATGAATAAAGGGTAAGTGTTTTAAGTATCTTACTCATTAAAATAAGGGTAGTAAGGAGATAGGGTAGATATGTATATCTTATCCCGTCACCAACTTAACAAATTGAATATCTCATGTCCAGTCATCTCAAGTGTATTGATTCAAGAGCAATGGTACTAGAAGAATGAAGTTCAGCTTAAGAGTGGTTGGACTCATCAAAACCAAAAAGGAGAGATTGTTGTAACCAAAGGAACTACATTGAAGTTTGGTAAAGTTTTGTTTTGCTTTTCTCACTTTGTTTTTGCTCTTAAATCAATTTTTTTATACCTAACACGTTTATAGGTGTGATATTTGTATTGTGTGTTTTAGATAGGCTTGAGAATGTGTTTGGGATGGTTTTGGATAGATTTCATAAGCTCGATTATGCTCGACAGCTTCAAAAATGGATTTTTAGGTAAGGTAATCAATTACCTAAAAATGGTAATTGACTACCCTGCGAGAATTTTGAGATAAAGAATTTATGCTCTCTGTAGTAATTGATTACCTGAAATCAATAATCGATCACTCTGAGAACAAACACTTTGGACTAGTTTTTTGCAGAGTATTAGGTAATCAAGTAGGTAATTGATTATCCTGCATCAAAACTGATATAAAAACATTTTTGAAAACAGGTTTTACAACTTTGTATCAATTCAATCCAGTGTTTGCTTCTCTTATACGTTTTCTCAAAATTCTCTCCAAGATTCATACCCATTTTTTGTGGTTTGAAGGTGCTTCAATTTCAAGTTTCAAGGAAGAGACTTTATTAAATTTTAATATTTCCATTTAGGTATTCTCCACTTCAGGTAATATTGTTTCGTACCTTTCTTTGTGTTTTTGCACAAGGTCAACAATCTCTTAGGTGTTCTTGAGATTGTTGGAAAATCTTACAGCGGGGTGTTGCAAGTGAGACATTGTCAGTGGCGGGGTGTCACGGTGTAGCAAACTTCTGTAGGGTACAAAAGGAAGTCTCTTCTTTTGTGGTTTAAATCTTTTCAGGATTAAAATCTGTATGTGTGGTGTGCATGTATTGAGATTTTAGTGGAAAATAGAAAGCAGAAGGCTAAGTCTGTAAACTAGATGTAGGTCAGGTGGACCGAACTAGTATAAATCACCGTGCAAATTCTCTCTTTCTTATACTCTTTAATTTTAGTCTTTATTGAATTCTTATAGCACTAACAACTGAGTTTTTGCAGCTGCATTTGATTCATTAAGTTTTCTTGTTGCAAATCAAATTCTTTTTATTCATTTGCTTGATTTTAAATTCGAGTTTTGACCCATATATTTTGTGGGTTTGATTTTCATTCTTTCTACATTTCCTTTTGATTCTGAATTACTTGAAATAGAAATTCTTGCTAAGTTTTTCTTCTATTTCATTTGAAATCATTATTGGAAGAATTGAATTGTTTGGTGGTTTGTCTTAAGGGTTGAATTCTTGAAACTCATTTTTGAAAAAGGAGGTAGATTTAAAATTTTCTGACAGGGTGACATCACTTAAAGAGTTGCAATAGGTGGGTCGACCTTGAGGTCATTTAGGACAACCTCAAGTGATGAGCGACCTTAAGTATCTAGGCGACTAATCAATCTTGGGTGACCTTCTCTAGCGATTTCGGATGACCTTCCTGCATGAACAATAGACAAAAGGCTCACATAACTATCAGACAAACAATCCACACTTATGTGGGATGCAGTAA
Source organism: Psophocarpus tetragonolobus (assembly GCA_037954015.1). Taxonomy (NCBI): domain Eukaryota; kingdom Viridiplantae; phylum Streptophyta; class Magnoliopsida; order Fabales; family Fabaceae; genus Psophocarpus; species Psophocarpus tetragonolobus. Next base: position 76,313,345 of record CM075689.1, read on the forward strand.
AAGACTAAGCGTATGAGTTCACCCACAGCAATGTGACATAGCCACGAAGATATAAAAGATACGATAAAAAGAATGCATAAAATATTCAACCACAAAAGTGTATCCACAAAGATGATGGATAGCCATAAAAAGTTGCATATACATAAATAGCTTTTAAAATATAATAAAAATAAAAAATTAATTAACTTTAATTTATTTTCTCTTCCTTGGAAATAAAATAATAATAATTAAACAACTCTATTCAAAATATTTATCCTCTTTTCCTATCCATTAAATCAAATAGGGCCTAAACCTTTTTTACTTGTCTAACTAACAACTTATTTGAAAAGATCTTATGATTTTCATATTTTTGTTGGGAGCATTTCAATGGTGACTTTGTCATTAAAAATGGTAATGGAACGGTGTCCAAGAACAGGAAAAAAGGAACACATAAAAATTAATATCCGTTATCATCCTAATAGTATTTTTAAATTTTGGGAAACATGCCCGTAACATTTATATTACTTTTATAACATTTATTTGCTTATACATCTTTAAATAAATTATATATTAAGTTATTAATTGTATTTTAATTTAAATCATATAAAATCTAATAAATGATAAAAAATTAAAAATTAAAATATTTAATAATTAAATTATTTTAGTTGATTATAATTTTAAATTAATATTATTATTTAAATTACATAATATTAGATTGATTAATTTATATTTTAAAAATTATATAAAATAATAATAAATATAATGAGACGAGTACATGTATAGTACAAATAGATGAATATATTATATTTTAAAATGGGAATGAATTTGAATAGATATATACATGTAGATAAATGTATAGTGATTCTCCATGCTATGAAATTTACACCAAAGTCATGTAGTCTCTTTGAAGAAAAAAATATTATATAGCCTCACATTAGTGACAGTTTAAATAAATTAACATGTAACATATAATTATTTGATTGAAATAATTTATTAAATAAATTTATGAATTAATTATATGCTACGTGTTTTATTGATTATAATTATCAGAAAGGTTTAGTGGTTAAACTAGAATTTGCAGCAAATCAAAATCTGAAGCTTAATTAGGATCTCAGTGTTTATATTGTTGCCCTCCTTTACTGGGAATGTGGTGTGAATTTGGGATGTTAGAGTTGTGGCAATCACCATAGGCTTGTGGTGACTAGCAAGTGGCCGGCGGGAATGCAGGAAGAGCATCTAAGGAACACAGCCAGAGATGGTAAAGACTAAAAGAATGTAATTTCTCTACATCTCTTCGTAATATGGTGCAGATTTTTTCATGTGGGTCACGTCGTTTAAAAATTCTTCACTGTTTTGATCTTCTCGAAGAAATCAAAATCTTACAATTTTTTCTGCACTCATACAATTTTATGCATGTGGTCTTTTATTTTTTTAAGCTAAAATTACCGTTATAGGACACTAGCAAATTAGAGTTAAGAGTTATTTTGTTTTTCCCTTCTTAATCATAGTTGTAACTTGTAAGGTTTGGGTGGTTAGGTGATAAGGAAGGTTGTTTAGGTATTTTGGTGAAATAAATGAATAATTGAATTTTATCTAAATTAATGTACTAATGGCCTAATTAATGTGTTAAGGACATGTTAAAATTAATTAGTCATAATATCTGGTAGGATTTATTAATAAAATGCTTATAATGTTTTTCTAACTCTAAGAAAATTTATTTTTAAAAGATGCATGTTTCATAGCATATAAATTCATAATTTAATTAACAGTATTAGCATTAACTAAGACTATGATTGGGATATTGTTTTATTTTAAATTATAAAAATTAAAACTTCAATTTATTTTAATTTTTTTAATTTATAAAAATAGCAATTTATTTTTTGTTTTCAACTTTAAAACATTATTATTAAATCTTAATTTATTGTGATCTTTCTTTAATCACGACATTTCATAGATAACAATCCGTGGTCAATAGTAAAAATTTTCGATAACTAATGATAAATAATCACATCAATTACTAATGATAAATAATTGATAATCAATGGCTAATGACTAATAATTGTAGTCAATGATGATGTATGATTTATTTTAGTGGATTAAAATTTAACAATAATATTTTAAAATTGAAAAAATAATATTATTTTCATAAATTTAAAATTTTAAAATTAAAATTAATTTTAATTTTATAAATTCGAAGATTGAAAATCAAAAGCAACACTCACTGCAAAACTGGTTTTAATTTTTAAACTTAAAATTAAAAACCACTTCAAGTGAGGCCTAAAAAAATTATAAAAACTCAATTATAAAAATTTAATAAAATATTTTACTCCTTCTCATTTTTTTAGGAAAAGACTCCTTACTCATAATTATAATGTAATTTTAGGTTGTTATAGCATAATTTAAATTTAAATTTAATTCTCACTTAATCTTTCAAATAAAGTCACATAAATTCAACTTTTAATTTTATAATTTAAATTGAGAAGTTGACTTATTATCATGATCAATTAAGGTCTTGTTCAATGGGTTTGGCTTCTAAGTTTGAAATTTATAAAAACAAAAATTAGTTTTACTTTTAAGTTTATTTTTAAAATTATTGTTTTGGTTTCCAAATTCAAAACATTGTTTTTAAATCTTAACAACATATGAATCATTCCTCTTTAGAAACCAAAAAATCGACAATGGATGACTAGTGATTGGAGGTGACAGTCGATGTCAGATATGAAGGTTAGATATGGTAATTAGTGATCAACAATTGGAAGTGATGATCGATAAACGCTAGTTGGAAGGGGCAATAAGTGACTGCTAGTATAAGGTAGCGGTTGGTGCACGCTAGTCGGAAAATGGTGGTCAATAGTGACAAATGATATCAAGTAATGAACTTAAATAAAAATAGAAAAAGAAATCTAAAACTAAATTTTGTTATTTTTTAAATTGAATAAAAAGTGCTTTAAAAATAACTAAAAAATCAAATAAGAATCATTTTGCTAAACAAGTTTTCAACTACTACTTTGAAATTTACTCATTATGTAATTTTGATAAAGAAAGTATTAATTTCCAAACTTAATCATTTAGCGCAAATAAGCTATAAAATTACTATATCACCTAACACATTTATGAAAAAAAAAATTATATAGGTGGTTTTGGTCTACGTTTGACATTCATAAAAATAAAAACTAGTTTTATTTTAAAGTTTTCAAATTTTTAAAAATATTGTTTTGCTTTCCAAATTTAAAACATTGTTTTCAAATTTTAATAATATATGAATATTTCCTCTTTAGAGACCCAAAAATCGATAATGGATGACCAACGGTTAAAGGTGGTGATCGGTGTTAGAGGTGGAGGTTAGAGATGACAGCTGGTGACTGACAATCGAAAATGGCGGTTGATAAACATCTGTTGGAAGTGGCAACAATTAAATATTGGCAGAAGGTAACGACAAGTAACCGTTAGTCAGAAGTGGTGATCAACGGTAACAAATGACATCAAGTAATAAGTTTGAATAAAAATAGAAACAAAAATCTAAAAAATAAATTTTATTGTTTTTTAAATGAGTGAAAATTGTCTTGAAAATAACTAAAAAATTAAATAAAAATTATTTTGCCAAACATATTCTATTTTCAAATTATATTTTAAAACTATAAACTTGAAATCACCCCAACGCAACTTAAGTAAATCATAGTTTATCCAATATTATAGAAGAAACTCAGGCATAACATACAGATTGTCTCCCAACAGTAAGTTAATGATACTATTTTTATGGTATCACTTGAAATACAAAATGTGTATACTCTTAAGAGTGCTCTTAGGTGTTATGAATTGGCATCGGGTTTAAAAATTAATTTCTACAAGAGTAGCTTGGGGGGATAGGAATGAATAATGAGGTAATGCAGTCCTTTGCAAAGATTCTAAATTGTGGAGTAATGCAATTGACATTTTCCTATTTGGGGTTACCATTGGAACTAAATGTGAGAAGTGAGAGAGCTTGAAAACTAGTTATTGAAAAAATGAGAGCAAAGCTAACTGCTTGAAAACAAAAAAAAAATTATCTATAAGAGGATGGATTTTTTTAATCAAATATATCCTTTCATCTATTACTTTATTATTTTTTGTCTTTCTACAGAATCTCGAAGAAGGTGATTCGTTCCATCTATAGTCTACTAGGGAGAATCCTCTGGGGGGGTTCAGATGAAAACAATAAAGTTGCTTGGATTAAATGAGAGCTAGTGTGTAAAGAGAAAAGCCAAGGTGGCTTAGGGATTAAAGACGTGTTAGCTTTCAACAAAGCACTATTAGGTAAATGGCGAATGGTGATGGGGGATACTACAGAGAGGATTCTCTCTGAACCAAAATTCTAAAATCCAAGTATGGAAAAGACATGAGGTGTAACATACTATTAAGGCAGCGGGGCAGAGAATCTCAATAGTGGAAATATATATTGAAGGTAACATCTAATGAGGGTGTATGTGATTGGTTTAAAGAAAATGTCAAATTTGTGGTACGAGACATGTCTTTATTCAAATTTTGGAAGAGGTGAGGAGAGCTAGAAGACCTCAAATCTCTGTTTCCTACATTATATGCATTATCTAATCAGAAAGAGACTTTTCTATGTGAGGTAGGGGGATGGAATGTTAAGAGATGGAAATGAAGGTTAAGGTGGAGGAGAGAATTGTTTAGCTGGGAACAAGAGTGAGTCAGGGAGTTAAACGGGATTATTGGAGGGGTTCAACTGAAGAGAGATGTTAAAAATGGTTAGAGCTGGGCAGGTAGTACAAGTAATAATGTTCAATACCATGTCAGAAAGACTTATAGTTTAGTTTATAGGGAGTCTCAAAGCTTTGATTCACATTTCTTTAATAGGTTATGGAAGTCAAAGGTGTCTTCTAAGGTTTCAGCATTTTCTTGGAAGGTTGCACTCAATAGGATCCGACTAAGGTTGAATTAGTAAAGTGGAGTATCCTGATTCTAGTTGATGGTTCGTGTCTGGTCTGTTGTAATAATTTAGAATTTGTGTTACATTTGCTTTTCACATGTGAGTCTAATCATCAAGTTTGGATTAAATGTTACAAATGATTAGCTATTTATATACCCTGCCCTCAAGTTGTCATTCTCATTTTTGGCATCATTTCAATATTATGAATTTCAACATAAAGAGTTGGTGGATATCCTTTGTATTATTTGGTTAGCCACTCTGTGAGGAATTTGGTTGGCAAGAAATTATCTAGTGTTTCAAGGGTTGTCTTTCAATGTTAAACAAATCTAGTAAGATACTTTGCAAAGATCTTGATTGTGGGTTCGTGAGCTCTATTAAAATTTGTAAGTTTCCTTTTATCAATGGTGTGTTTAGCCTAATTATTATTTTTCTTTGTCTATGAAATGAGGGAATATGTAATATTTGAGGTTATTATTCTGCCATTTATGTAATTTGCAAATACACTTTATGTCATATCTTATGACATGATGGTGTGTCACCCTACCAAATAAATTTTGTCTTTTTTAAAAAATAATTAAATCATAGTTTAAAAAATAAGGTGCTATACATTTTATCCAAACAAAATTCAATTTGTCAAAAACACTGTTAATAACTTAATATAACCAAACATAAGTTCATAACATCATGTTATCAAAAACATAATCCAAACACATTCTCCATGTGTTTGTTTTTTTTTTTTTTTTACTAATGTCTTTAATTTGAATTATAAGAGTTATAGCATGTTGAAATACTTTAATACATAAAGTTAGTCAGATTTAAATTACCATTAAACTAAGAGTAATTTTTTTAACTGAATAAACTAAGATTACATGTAGTTTCCTTCAATCACAAATAAATAAATTATAAATTTATTTAACTTTTATAAAAAATATTTTAAAAGTTACTAATAAATATTTTTTTATTGATAACCAATGTATTTTATATTTAAAACGCATAATCATTAAACTATTAAATTAATATTTTTTTAAGAAAAAACAACTACATGAATCCTTATTTTAAATGACTAAAACTTTTTTTAAGGTTTAAAAAAACCAAATTATAAAAATCATAAATTCTAACAAAACTAAATTATAGTCTCTCTATATATTAGCAAATCATAACTAATAGCATCACCAATTGGATTTCTTAGATAAGCTGCTTAATATTAAAAATATGAAGTAATTAGGATGCACTCCTTGAGGTCTACTATAATTACACATGCACCTCTTATTTTTTTAAACTACACAAATCTCTTACTTTTATGTACTACAGTTGTACTCCTTCTTTCAAAATTGTGTAATATTATACATAAATTTAATACACATGTATCCGTTAAGTTTTATATGGTATTACACATATTTTTTCATAAGTTTTATATGTTATTACACCTGCACTCTCTATATTTTTCAAACTTTATAGCTAACATCTCTTTACCTCCATTATCGCACTGTTACGAAACTTTAAAAAATGATTCATATCATGTTCACATGAAATAAAATGTAATAATACAAAAATAATCAGGTCTATGTAGTTTGGAAAAGAGGTAGTATAATTGTAATGAGTACTTACAAGTAAAGAAGTCTATGTAATTTAAGAAAAATAAGGAGGTGCATTTATAATTATATTAAACATGAGGGGTACATTTGTAATTACCTCTAAAAATATTATTCTATTGTCAGTCTACAATGTTAAAGTATTTAAAATTAAAGAAACACCCAAACATAGGACCTAGATTAAAATAATATTTTAATGTGATAAACAATGTAACTAGTACCGTTATATTTAATCCTACGATTATTATTAAATTTGGTATTATAATTTTTAATAGGATATTATATTATTACTTTTAATAAATAATGCAATTTACATTGTTAAATTTAATCAAATGATTATTATTAAATTCTCTCATTTATCATGATAATTATTTTTCTCACTTGATATATATATATATATATATATATATATATATATATATATATATATATATATATATATTGATGCAATCCCACCTAGTAAGAACTCTTGGCTGGGAGGATTAGAGAAAAGACATGGCTAGGACGGAGCTTCATGAATACAATTAGGACCATAATCTTAAAATTATTTGTAAATATTGTATAATTTGTTTAGTATTTTAGTGGGTGCTATTAGCATATTTTGGGCCTTTTTATTTTCAGTCATACCCCTTTATTTTCCCTTGTTTTTTAGTATGAGGTGTCATTAGTTATTTGTGTAGGGTGTGTGTCAGAAGGTGGGCCTTTTTAGAGCGAGAGGATGTGTGAATTTTAATTCCCACACCCCCTTATTTGATTTACATACCTCCTAAACATACACATGTGCATGAGTAGCATCTAGGACCCACATGTCCCCTTTAGTTGGCACCAGTTAGCTTCTTTCTCCTAGTTGGCATCTAATTGTCTCTTAATTCAAATTTAAATTTGAATTAAGGGAACTAGATCCACTATTTTGGGATCTATGTGGCACGTATGGGAACTAGATCTACTAATCTAGAACCTTGTTTGGATTTTCTATTTTCCTAAGTCCTAGCCTTAGTTGGACGTCCAACCCCATCCCCCCTTGTATAAATAACACTCACCTCATCTTATGATAAAACCTTTGATCATTTTATACAATTAGACTTTGTGCGAGCTCTTTGAGAGTCTTCTTCTCTCTATTTTTGAGAGTGTTTCTATGACTTTTATCAAGGGTTCCTTCCTTGTGACAAGTTTCTACAAACCAAGACTTATCTCACCTATAGTGGCGCCTCCACCACTATTTCTTCACTCTCTATCTTCATCTTCTCTAACCAAAGGAACCTCTAGAAGAAAAATCATGGGAAGAGCAATCCAAGATTGCATTATATATATATATATATATATATATGTATATATATATATATATATATATATGGTGAGAAATGAAAAATATAGTAATAACCACATGATTTCAATAAACGGTTAAGATTAAATTGTCAATTAAACAAGTTCATGTGGTTCTCTCACATAGAGACATCTCCTATAAACGCTTAACACACGACCCTCTCTCTATAAGGTTGCCACCACCATCACCATTGGTATCGCCACTGATGATGACGATGGTAGCGGCGGTATCGCCAATAGTGGTGGCGACAATGGTAGCGGTGATGGTGGTGATAAAGTAAAGGTGGTGACGACCTTGCAGATGATTTTGTGGGAGTGACAAGTTCAAATTCCTCAATGTCTTTCATTCATGTATTGAAGCTTGAAATTTCTCTATGTATGAATTTAGTCTTCAATCTTTGTCATTATTTTGGATCCCCTTGTATGTTCGTATAACCTTGCTTACGTAACCTATCTCAATAGAAAGGGCTTTTCTAGGGACACCCTTTTGTCATTTTCTCGAGAAATAGGTCTTTTGAAGGCTTTTTTTCATTGTTTCCTGAATCTCAAGCTACAAGCTATTATGACTCATTTAATGTCTGTCACCCTCAATTTCCACACATTGTTTAATATTTGGCACTTTTGAGAACCTTATTTGGAAAAAATTTAACAAATTATATATCATATTTTTGCTTACCCATTGGGTGATTATTTTTATCTCAAAATTTTATATTTATAGGTCAAACATCATAATCTTAAATGAGTAACAAATATCTAGTTTACAAATAATATCTTTAAAATTTAAACAAATCATAAAGATAAAACAATATGTAGATATTTTAAATTAAAATAATTTAAATTGTTTCTTCAACAATTAGTAAATACATACATACATATATACATATATATATAGAGAGAGAGATGACAACTCAGGTGAAAAAAAGTTATGGAAAGAAATGAGAAAACGTAGTAATAATCATAGGATTTCAATAAACAGTTCAAATTAAGTTGTTAATTAATCAAATTCATGTAATTCTCTCACACATACCTCTCTCACAAACGCTTAACCCATTACTCTCTCTTGTAAATCCCGCGGAAAACTCTACAAGGTTGCCACCACTACCACCCCACCACTATCATTGTCACCACCACTGTCGATACCACCGCATGCCGCCACAAGCACTAAATGAAGATCAAAATTCAAGAGGAGAAGTTACTTCTCGTTGGCCAATTTTAGAAAGTTTATTGTGATTAGGAATAAAATAAGTATATCTTGTAAACACACATGGTTAAATATTTGTTGTAACAACATTTTAAATATTGTTCACTAGTGTCATCTTTAGGGGTGACACTTACAAAAAACCTTACTATTTTCAGGACTCCTAGGATATTGGCAAGGAGTGAAAAGATTGAGATATATATGTTATTTCCATAACTTTAGATTCCATTTATCTTTTATGCAATTTCCTTTATCATCATTACTCTTACATTTACTTCTTTACGTGTATTTAATCATTGAGGTTACTTGTTTTCTTCAACTTTTCGTGAACTTAAAATCTAAAATTGACAATGAAGAACAATTCTTTCTACATCAAAATTCAAAGAATTAAGCTATCATTCATGATTTTCAGTTGAAAAGTATTATTACAACTAGTTTAAACAAAAATAACTCACTCCTTTTTTACCTATAAAGTTTCTCAAGTAAATATAAATTTGTTTGGTTTTGGAATTTGGGTGGAAATTAGTTGTTTTAATGTATTTATTTTATTAAAATGAATTTCACCACAAACACTCGGTTTAAAGAAGGGTCACCACCCTAAGTAAGAGAAATTATGATATGGAGTAAGATTATAGTGTGGAGGGAGAATTTGCAAGTTTTTTCAATATTTTTTAAAAAAAAATCATGATATAAGCATAAGATGCAAATCATGTAATAGAAAGATGGGGAGATAGGGTTTATAGGCTTTTTAATAATTTCAAAAACTTGTTGTAGATGTAGATATGAAATACAAATCATATGAAAAAAATAACATTGTAGTTTTTCTTTTGCTCAAGACTTGATTTTTATTGTTTAGGTATTTTTTTCAACAACATAAAGAAAAGAAAAGTTCGTTGGTTATGCATTTTTTCAACATACATTTATTTATTTATTTGGAATAAATTAACAAATTACACTAAATGTACATCTTAAACTAATTTTAGTTTGTTAACATATTTTATAAAAATACTTTTTAAATGAAATAAGAAATTTTTTTATGCGTTTGTCTAAACTTTTTATTTTAAAAAGTAATTTTTTGTTTTTTTGGCAAGTTTTTAGAAAAATAGAAAATAATTTTTTTATGAATTGTTTTATAATTTTTTAAAATTTTAAATAAACAAATTCATACGCCAATTAAAAATTATTATGTGTACATTAACAAATTTCATATGCAGTTGTTAACATATATTCATTTATTTTTAAGTTAAAGTCCATTGACGAATTATACCATAGATGCATTTTAACTAAAAGTGTTAAAACGAGTCTCATCCAATGAGTCAAAAAAATGAAATTCACTCATAAGAAATAATGTACCAATCCGACCCAGCCAGTCCATCGGTCCGGTGGGGTCAGGGTGGGTTGGCTTGTGACCCACCACAATTTGATATTGTTGGTTTAATTCCCGAAGAATTATTTATTGTACATATTTAATATTAGTAGTGAGTGTTTTGCCTATGTATGTTGTTTTAGTATACTTTATTTAAGTATTTGTATTTTTTTTATAAAAAACTTAAAAAAATGAAGGAAATGAGATTTTAATTTTTTTTAATTTGGTGGACTAGCTCACTTAATCAGCCTATGGTGGGCCAAGTTGGATTGTAAGTTTGGGTATATTTGGCTAGGCAATTGCATCGACCCAACCCGTTTAAAAGTTAGGCCTCATTTGAAAGAGCTTATTTACATCTTATTTGAGTTTATCTTATCATATATGCACTTATACAAGTGTTTGGATAAATTTATAGAAATGTTTATATATGGTCCATAAGCTACTTTAAACTTATTTGAATAAACTGTTTAGAGCAACTTTTTGAAAAAAATTGTTTTAAGCTTATTGAAAATTCACATTTCCTTCGACTCTTACCTCTTACTTTTCTGTCTCTCGCATAATCAAAACTTAATATCCAGTCTCCCTTTCTCTCTCTTTTTCTCCCTGTCTCTCTCTCCCTCCTTCTTCCTCTTCTATCTTGATCTCTCTCTCTCTTTCCCCTTCTCTCTTCCTCCCTCTCCCTCTCTCTCAATCTCTCCCTCCCTCTCTCTCTATATATATTCAAACACTTTATTTTCATATAAGAGCTTTTAAAATTGTGTATCCAAATACAAATAGCTTATTGAATTTAAGAACTTATAGCATAAGTTTTTATGTAAGAAACTCTTATTGAATAAACTTTTATACTATAAGTTCTTGCAAATGGAGTCTTAATCTATATTTATCATTTTGACATCACTAATTTTAACATAATCTTTAGTTAAACACATTTGTACTCCATCTAAAATATAAACATGTAGTAATTCATATATATATATATATAGGTTATATCAATTTGGTCCATGTAAAAAATTGAATTTTTATTTTGGTCTTTGATTTTTTTTATAAAATTAAAAAATTTATCAAGAATTATTGGACAACACAAAATGTGTCTTCCACAACTACATCATGGAGTACAATAGGTCTAAAAATATGGCAAAGAAAAGATAAACATCATAATCGCTCTACACAATAAAAAAAGTTATTGACCCATTGGACATTAGAATGTGAGACCAATTTACAACTGTGACACCACTTTCATGAATTTAGTTTTATAACTTGAATGATTTCTTGTATATCCACCAACTCATCTCTAAAGACTGCAACATTCCTCGTCTTCCATAGTTGACATACACATACAAACCACACAAAATACCATGCCTTCCGATACAACTTTAAACCATTAACCAACCTATGAGCTGATAGTAATGATTCCTAACATCAGTTGTAAATGTTGTAGCGATCCCTCACAAGTTGCAGATCTTTTTCCAAACACGTAATGATACAATGCAAGTAAACAAGAGGTGGAGATTTGTCTCTTTTGCAGTGCCACATCAACCGCATAACTCCCCCCTTGATGAATAATTCATTGTCTCAGCAAATTACACCTAGTTAGCAATCTATCCACATCCAACTGCCAAACCAAAAATTACACTTTTGATGGCACTTTTTTCTACACACGAACTCAAAAAAAGGTTGTGAGTGTTGATGTGATCCTCCTACAACACCCTGTACACTGAGGACACTGAATACCAACTTGAACCTTTCACTACCCACACCCACCTACCAGGGACGCCCTAGTGTACCTTAACTCCTTCAAGGCTCTTTGACAAACTCCTCACTAGTTCCTCATCCCAGGCAACACAAATGTCATCTCCACATCCACTTCCACCCTAACTGATAGCCTAACATATATTTAACAAACACAGTAGGATTTTCTTGCTAAGGCATATAGATGAGGATAGGCCTTACATAATTTCTTATCGCCTACTCACCAATCTTTCCAAAACAAGATGTCACATCATCCCCTAGACCATGCCTCACACAGTCGAGCAACCAACCCCCCTATTCTTGACCAACTTGCTCAATCAAATTTAAGTTCCTCCACAATATAGAGTAATGACTACCACTTTTTATCTAACACCTATTTGCTGGCGCATATTTGGCTTTTAGGATTGTACCCTACATGCTTTCTTTCTCCACTCTCAATCTCCATTTCTATTTTCCCAATAAGGCTAAGTTGAACACATGAATGTCCCTTAACCCAGCCTACCCTCCTTCTTAGTACTACAAACACTATCACACAACAGTTAATTAACCTTTTTGCTAGCCTCAGTACTACTCCACATAAAATTTTTAAAAATATAGTGAAGGTTATAAATGATACCTATGGAAGCCTTGAAGAAATAAAGGAAAAATATTGGAAGTGTAGAAAATACAAATTTAAACAATTCCAATTATTTTGATTTATTTAATTTTTATATTTTAGATATTGTATTAGTTAATACAATCCATTACAATTGTACGTAACAATAATGTTAACATTGCAATGATTTCTTATGTTATTATGAAGTTTGAGCAGATAGTCACATATTTAATTTTTGATAAATTATATTTTTAATCTTTATTAACTTCTTTAATATCACCAACTATTTTGAATATATTATGATTTATCTAAAAAATACACAAGCATTTGAGAGAAAAAATTGTCTAAAATAACTTCTATAGCTACTCATGATATTATTATTAATTTTTAAAAATTAATAGTTGTAATAAATTATTAATATTAATTTTAGATTTAAAAAAATTATAAAAAATAAATAGTAAAAAGAGAAATAACTTTAAAAGTTTTGTTTTGAGAAAACAGATAATTACTCTTTATTTTGACTATTAAAAGTGTTATTTTTTTAAGTAACTTGATTATTTAAAAACTAAATTTAAAATAATTACTCTTTATAAAAGTCCAATAGTTTGCATAATTTATTTATTAAAACAATTAATTTTATAAAAAAGTAATAATAATTAAAAATAATTTAAAAAATATTGTAAAAGTAAATTTGTCGCTGAACCAACCTAAAAAATCATTAGTGGCTTTGAAAAAATAATAAATACTATAATTGTGAATTTAATACAATACGTGACTCCATTGTGAGCAACTTTAATTTTAATAAAAACAAGTGGGTGATTGAAACGGATATCCATATGCAGGTTGTAATTGTCGAGTCAAAAAAGCTGGCATCATAAAATAGTGGAGCAAGTTTATGGATTCTCCACGTTGAGCTTTCCCTGTTTTTGGATGAACCAAAATAAGAAAAGCAGATATTATTTATGAATGAATAATGGAGACTGTGGTTGAAGTGCATCGTAACAACCAACAAGGCCGGTGGCTGCGCTGGACTCATCACTCCACTGTGTCTCCCACACCTCTTTTTTTAAATATACATATTTTTCATCACTCTTCTCTTTCCAGTTTTTATCTTTTTTACCATCATCTTCATAATAAATATTACTGATTATCCATTATTCATTTTAATCTTCATTTGAAAATCCCACTATTTTTTTTTGTCAATTACAAAATTTTATTTACAAAACTGGAATCCAGAACCTCCTTGTTAAAGAAGATCGAACAGGGTACTACTATCACTATCTTCAACAATTCATTGATTTTTTCAAGAATAGTGTTATCAAATTACAATTATTAGTAACTAAAATTATAGAATAATTTGAGACTAATAAAATTTTTAATAAGAATTTTTAAATTATTCAATTTTAATAGTCATTAAATCACATATTATTGTATTGATGAACTTTTTAAAGGTTTTTTTAAATTATATGTCAAATATATATTTTACAATATTTTTTAAATTACCATATTATGAAAATAAGTTCATTTTTAAATTTGGTGTTTTAACCTAAAAATAAAAATAATATTTTAGCCATTACTTTTGGTTCCAACATGAATTATGTTTCATAATTTCAATGTAAGTGAATTTACCGTGGATAGTTTCATACTTTTTATTAATAAATCAAATCAGTAAAATAATATTTAAAATTGTATTTTTAAAAAATTAAAAATAATTATCATTTTAACTTGACTGCTGTTATTATTGGAATTATTTTTTAAAAAATGTGAAAGATTAGAATAAATATAATAAGAAATATAAAAAACTACAAATGTATTTTAAGAAGAAAAAAAATAAAATTGACTGATTGTAACTCTCTTGTTTGTCTTCAACAGAAGGGAGCAATTTCTTTCTCTCTTCTGGTTTACACTTTCGATTCGATACTGTCTATTGAACTGATTCCAAAGCATTATTATTACATTATTAACTTCCCCAAATCAAACCAAACCAGAATCCTCAATTCACAATACAACAAACCCCAACACAATCATCATTGTTCACGCCAAGTAAACGATTCCTCTCCTCTTCACCTCAAACTTTCTCTCTCTTCATTCTCTCTGTTGCTTCACAACCTGGTTCCGGGTCGCACTACTTGCCCCGGTTCAGGATCCCTCTCATGAAACTATTGGTTCAAGGGAATTAATCCACCCTTTGGCTAGATAGTCATACTAGCATAAAAAAAATTGTTTTTTCCGTAGTGGGTATTGATTTTTTGAGTTGGGGAGGAGAAAAAAACATGGTGGGTATATTTTCGAGATTCTCTGTTGGAAGAAATGTCCACCGACGGACACAAAGTGCTTTGGTATCAATTTTCTCTCTTTCTGATTAACTCTTTATCTTCATGCCGAATCCAATTAGTTTGTGTTTTTTTAGGGACTCGATTTGACCAATGAATGCTGATTTTGCCTTACGTGATTTTCATTTTAAAGCCTAGTTCTTTGTTTTTGATTTATTGGATTGGATGAATCACATGAAATTTAATGATTGTAAAGCTTGTCTTCTCCCGTGAGCTTAATATAACTGTTCATGTGATTTGCTGTTGGATTGGAGAAAATAGAAAGGCCTATGGCATTTGGTCTAGAAACTTATGTGGTTGTATGTGAGGTCTTTTTTATTTGTGATATGATCTTAATATTGTTGCACCATGCGTTGACTTCATAATTCATATGTTGCAGGATGAGAGGGAAGTGATGCCCCCAAACTCAGAGGCCGCTGCTGCAGTGGCAAGTTCTGCAACTGCCACTTCTCATGGGATTGAAGTGGCTGTGGAGTTTAAGCCTGTTGAACACCCAATTGAACCACTTGACAATGATAGGCCGATACAGTGCCCGTTGCCAGAACCATCTATTCTTAATGTAAGACGGATATCTGGTTTTCTTATGGTGTATGGCAAAATTGATGATTTGATATTTGAACTGTAGCGTGTGTTTTGGTACAATACCATAATCAATTTCTCTCACCATGGCACATGTTTCTTTGTAAAATCTATGGCTTAAATTAATATAGGCATGCATCCAAGTTACAAGCAGGGGTTTAAAATTAATTCTACCAAATTTTAAAGATTGGCTTGTAAGCAGTTTTGATGTATGGTAACAAATTGCACGTTATTATCATCATCATAGTTGTTGTTGATGATGTTATTATAGTTTAATTTTGAAATACAGTCAATATAAGGGTTTTATACTATTAACCAATTAAAAATCACTATTAGAAGTCAATAATTTACAATTAGATGTCTGTTGATGATTGGATGAAAATGTTCAAGTGTATTCCAATTAAATTCTTGATTATGTTGGGATACTATGCATGTTTTTTATTTAATTTATTTTAAGGAAAGTTACTATTTTTGGCATCTTTTTGAGAAAACATTATTTAAGGATTATTTCTCCAGAATTAAGCTAAAACATGCAATATTTTGATAATGTATATCTTCGTATTAGCTGTTTTCAAACTCATAAAAATCTTGTTTTGTAATGTCTGCATATTATTATGTTAAACTTGTTTTGCATTAACTTTAAACACATTAGCTTCAAGAATGAAATGCAGTTATGTTGCCACTTTTTTTAAGCAAATAGGTAGCCTGTTTAAACATGTAGTATAAAGTAAAATATCATCATACAACAACAAAGTCTTATTCCACTAGGTGAGGTCGTATATAAGTAAAATATCTTGATAATGCTGGATATTCAAATAACTTGAAAGATACCATTTCAACTATTCTTGTAAGTTTATTATGAACAATAATTATATTGAGAAAGAGGGAGAAGTACAAATTAGATATCCTCTAAATTAAAATTCACAGCAAAAGAGAAAAGAACACAAGCTGAGAAAGAGCATGACACATGTCAAACAGCTACCCAATTTCTCTGAATATCTATCAATGACATCCCCTTAAAGAGACCTTTGGCATGACGCCAACAAAGAAGCAAGATGAACAACTCTGTCCTAAATTAGATCAATGGATTTAACTAAAACATTGAAAATTCTAGCTTTTTTTTCCAACCATATACACCAACCTAATGCAATCTCCTAAGCCTTTTGGCATCTCTATTGATGCCAAAGCCTCTAAAATTAATGCGCTAGAAAGACTGAAGATCCTTAGGATACACGTAGTTTTATTCTCCTAAATGTGGGACTTCTAACATTGCCACCCCCTATAAGAGTTGGCATCCACTGTGGTTTTAACTGTGTCAACTTTGACCTGGTGGTAGCTCTAGCTGATAGAAATTTGATCAGAATATGAAGAAAAACAGAATTGCTTCATTGCTTGAGTTAATCTCTGCAAATAATTCCCTGGATATTTGAGAGATCCAGGCCTCTCCATAGTCCCTAGTCACAGTACTAACTACAATTGCCTAATACTCTGTAGCCTTCTTCCTTTTATAGGCAACATGCTTTATTTCTCTAATTATTCCAACTCTCAGTTAACTAACTATAGGGTTTATCTTTCAGAAGCATTTTCAAAACTCAATCTACCTATACCCAAAAAAACAGATGATAAAGCATTAAGGGTTTTCTAATTTGGAGCATGTCAGCAATTATCTATAAAGCTCAAACATTATTGCTGATTGACTGACTTATGGAATGTGGCAATATCTTACTAGCTTTCAAAGAACTCTTTGGGTTGTTTGTGACAATAAATCTCTTTATTTTTTCTTTCATATTGTTTTCTGTTCATCCATGTGGATGCGATTACAACCTATTAGTGTTGTCACACTTTCACTACAGTTGTCATATTTGACATGGTGCCATTAAGGTACATTATTGTGGAATATATCTGAGGGGATAGCTGAACTTGATGAGGCGGTTTTGGTAATTAACTCGTCTTTTCTTTGGGTTTCATGTTCATCTTTTACTCTGACAAATTTTCAGTTGTTGGAGATCAGCCGTATTTTTGTCTGAGTTTGTAAATGCTGTGGTATAACTGGCCACATTATTTTGAGTCTTTAGTTGCTTCTAACTTCAAAGGTAAAGCCCCAGGGAGGGTTGGAAGTGGGCCTTTACAATAATTATTAATTATCATGAGTAGATGTCTGCATGAGTAATTTACCTTCTACTATTAGTTCATATTCACTGACTCACTGTTAAGCTTTTGAAACCAGAATTTTATTTTGAAAAAAAAAAAAAAACTAGTGGAGGACCCAGGGAGGTTGTATGTATGTGATTGTTGCATTTCTTTCCAGTTTGCTGAATCAGGAGAATAAAGGGTGGGGGATAGGGGTGGTCAAGTTTCCTTCATTTATTGAAACTATTAGGATTCTGAAAAGTAATTCCTCAATCCTTAGGATGGAAGAATATGGAAACAACGAGTATCTGCCACCACTGTGCGGAGAAGAGGGGACCTGCCAGTGATGAAGGAAGGAGGAACACTTGAATCTGAAGATGTTGGTACTAAGCCACGGACATCCAGGTCTAATCGAATGATCCTACCATCTGTTAGTGCTCCGGAGCATAATCTTTTAAAACTTCTTGAAGAGTGTAATGCTTCAGGCATCTAAACTGGTATTGTTTTTAATGTGGTATTTTATTGTCAACTTAAATGTGATAACCCTTCATATAATTTTTTGCTTGCATTTGCTATTTCTATATATTAAGCCACTCAAATATGTGTATGTATATTCAAATGTATAATCATAAAAATCAAACGTGGCACATTTTCACTAGCTGCTTTATATGAAGACATTAGTAATATGCTTCAAGTTTCTACTTTGGGTCCAATGTTATTGAGCTTATTTCAGCTTTCTTGTACTCGAGATGATTACCTGAATTTATATAGGCAATGCATGATAGAAGTTTAAACTTTAATTAGGAAGGGATGATAAAGAGTGAAAATATTAATACGTTAAGCCATCATTCTCTTACATCTAACTTTTGTTTCCGCCAAGCACGCAAATGTGTCACAATGTTAACAACGGGTGAAATGAAGAAATGCTTTTGAACCCATTCGTATATTTAAAATATTTGCAGTCGTCCTATGAACTATTTTATTTCTATTCCTCTTTTCAACCCATCACTATGCTTTCTAAATAAAACCCACAAAACCATCTAAATCATATTTTGATTTGTCAACCTTGATCACCAATAGTGTTTCTTTGGTTGTCATTGCTCAAATTGCAAACCATGACAGCAATTCAGTGATATTAGCTGTCTGACGTGGCTTTGTAGTTAAACTGACTATATATATTATAAATTCTATTCTTTACATGGACTGTTTCATTTTTATCAATCAACTACGAGGATTATAGTTAAGCTGACGATACAATGAACATAAAACTTCGTGCAAAGTACCTTAATTTTCCACCACCAGGCACCAAGTGGGTTGAAACATGTAGTTGTAAGTTGCAGCAGAGTCAGCATTATTTATAAACTGGTATTTGATTTATGTTATATAAGCCATAAATTTGGTCTATTAGCTTTTTGTATATGTTCGGGTTGAAGAGTAGAATTAGTCTATTTTGGCTTAAAAATGAAGGGAAAAAAAAAAACTTTCCTCTGAAGCCCGTGCCTCATGCTTGTCTTGCCTTGCACGGCTAATATATTCTAAGGATATTTTGAAGGCACCCACATGAACTCTGCTCAATTCATTAATATGTCCAGAACAGTTGGATTCTACGCATGGTATTTTAGGTTAGAAAAGTGTATTTATATGCGAACTTGGCAGTACTTCACAGCTCCTAGAACTGAGAAACATGTGAAAGAAGTACAGTTTAGGAATTTCTTTGCGAAATTCGATTTTATCTAAGAATTGTTGAGCAGAAGATTAAAGCAATCTTTGCACAGCACAAAACTTGGTCTGGAGTATAAATATATTTTTGATGGAAGTATCGTTCTTTAAAAATTTACTCAAGTTTTATTATTTGAGTAAACTGACACATATTGTGGATGTTTTTACATGTTACCTTAACTAGGTTTTTCGTTAATTCTGTCTGTCCAACATTGATCCAATAGAAGAAATTTGTTAAGAAAAATCAAGACAGCGGTTTACAACAACAATTCAAGCATGCCATTAATTAAATCACATTAATTTTTTTTTTTTAAATTATGTATAGAGTTTAATTAGTAAGTATTTACAGTGTAAAAAAATTTTATGATATTCAATTACAACTCTTTAGTTATATTATTATATGAATTTTTAAAGTATTAATTGGTAAAGTTAATTGACTGACCATAAATAAGAAATTATTATTAAAAGTAAGTGAAAAATCTTTTACACTAACTCTTCATGTTAATTAAATTCTTATTTATAACTATGAGAGAAACATTAGAACCTTGAAACCAGCGGATAGTATCTCATTGTAAATCTTTGAAGAAAAAAAAAATGGGTCCAATTGTTTCAATTTTTTGAAGAAAAAGTATTTTTAGTAAAATAAGTAATTTTTTCAGATTATTATATGTATTTATCTAAATTGCTTTTGTTTAAAACAGACGATTTTCTGCCTTTTTAATAAGTAAATTCTATATACTTCTTAAAAAACAGTTTTTTAAAAAACACTTTTTTTAAGTTAGAACAATCTTACCGATTACAATGATGGCTGATTAATGGACTTGCATAGAAAATCAACTTGGTTCAACGAAGGCGATTTTTTGGGTGTTATGAATAACTTCTTTATTATCATACAGTTTATATCCCTGGTACGGTTGTTCTGCTCTCTTACACATTAGTTGCAACGACTTTTCAATCCGAGCGTTGACCTCAAACTTTTTGAGTGAATAACAAGCAATTCCATTTTGACCACAACCCATCCATCACCTTAATGCGGCATTTCATTTCCAGATCATGCATGGGGTTTTGTTTGTTTTGCCTATGGTCCACTATTTCTGATTCCACCTCTAGATCAGACACAAATTAAGAATTATATATAACACCAAACATAATCTTGAGTGTAATTAATGTCTGATATTACAAATACAATAGATAAGATAATAGTCTTGGAAGGTGTTACAGAATGTGTTTCTGGCATCATACTGACACAAGTCAACGAGAACAACAATTTTTGGACTTACAGAGAAATGGGCAAGCATGAATAATAAGTTAAGAAAAGGGTTCATAATTTCATATTACAGAAAGAATAAGCACAGTGAAACAGAAGAGGAGCTACACAGGAAATTGACGAGCCTGAAATGGGTGTTCTGCTGTAGGGTTCACAAGGTGTTTCTTGGGGCCACGGCGACTTCCATGGTTCACCCTTGTCGTCTTTTGCCATGCTTTTTGCATTTCCCGAGCTTGATCTTCATGGATCAGTGTGTTCCTCGAGTGAACTGATATGAAGGAAGTGGCCAAGACAAGGAGGAAAAGAATAAAGCATGTGAGTGAGGCCCTCACTTGGTGCACCATCTTGCTTTTTTGGTTGTGACCTTTTCTTGTCTTGTGGTAGAGATGAGTGGAGGGGGGTTAATATAGAGTTTTATGGGATAACTTTGCTTTGGGAAGAAGTCACATGGTAAATCATTAGCTGCACTCCATGTATTGAATGGATTGGTGGAACTGTTGTGGATTTATTGGGTTGGTTTTGATGGTGAGTTTAGTAATCGCCACTTATTATGGCACCAAATACACTTATTATGGGACCTATTAATAAAGACACTTTTTTGTTATCACAGTTAAACTGTCTTGTTTGGTGAAAGTTCTGTTTGTTTGTTGGATAATCTCAATGATTTGAAGTCTATTTGGTGGCTGGATGCCCCATATATGGAATGGCGGATGTAGGAAAAACACCTCCTCTGTTGAATGATGAACAAGCAAGGAATCATTGGAGACAGTGTTTCTTGTTTAGATTATGTAATCAATCATCATCATCATCTGCTGACTTGTGGAGAGATCTAGCTTGTTTAACTTATGTAATCAATCATCTTCATCATATAATTTTATTTATGAACTTTTTCTAATTTTAATATACAATTTTTTTAATAATTACTTAAGATATATAAATATTTTTTCACCTAACATTTTAATCTTTCTGTTTATTTTAATTGGATGACATGTTATTTTATGAATTAAAAATTCTAACAATTTTTATTATATTTTTTATGGCTTTTAGCCATCACAAATAATAAAATAATAATAAATACAATGATTTACTAGTAAAAATAAATATAAGGACTAAAATATTAAACAAAAAAGTGTTTATATACTTTAATTGATAAAAAAATTTATATAATAAAAACATAGTTTATCTTTTAAAAGTATTTAATTTTGTCCTACAACTATATTAAATGTATAGATGATTTTTTTTTTCATTTTTATTGTTGACTTCTTTCTTTTCTCGTTAGAATGAAAGTGTGTTTTAGTGGATTCCATGCAATTAATCATATTCCAACTTTACATTTTATCTCTAATTAAATTACTTAAATTCATTGTCTTCGTTCACATTTATTTCCATTTTATTTACTCTTAAATCGTCTTAAAACTAAACATAAATAAATAAATGGATATAGTTTAGTTGGTGGAATAGGAAATATAAATTATTGTAAATTTCTTAATTTAACAATGATTCCAAAACATTGTGATGGGGACTCGATCACACCAGTTATCCAGGTTACAAATTGGATCGATTTTGCAATCGAACCAAATCAACCCCATCAGACTTGGTCGATTTTTGTAGAACTTGGTGACGCAGGTGGATTTCTTAACCGGTACATTTTAATTCCTTTTCAAAATTGCAAAAAGATTTACAACACTGTTACTATTAAAATTGTTAAAATCGGTTATTCAGCAGCTCAAAAAAATAGATCAAGACATATTGAATATGGCTATACTTTCTAGGAGCAATTTCTTTTGGCTCCCCTTTTGTTATTGGCACCCAACGTTAAAAATAATATGAAAACTCAATATATTCTCTTTCTCTTTTAATATGCGTTTAAAATTTACATTTCATATGATTCATAATATCTTAAAATATATATTTCAGATAAGTTAATAAGAAATATATTATGTTAATTCTAGATCACCTAATACAGAATGTATCAGTAGGACATGACCAATTATATTTTGGACAGATTGATCTATAGTTTACATGATGTCTTATGAATCCATTGATTCATAATACATTTTAAGACGCTCTGAATCAGGTGATACTGAATTATAACAACACTTGTCCATTTTTTTATTTGGATAGGTGCATCTAGAATTGTACACAATTAGTATTTTAAGTTGGTTCATCCATAAGTGTAATATTATATTGGTGCTTTAGACCAATTGATCCAGAACATTAATTATTTTGTATTCCAGATTGATTGATCCAAAATACTATAAATCAATCTTAATGAACAAGAAAATATGCCAAGAAAGTCATATTTGAACAAAATTATATTTTTCCTTTCTAAATAACGCTTAATAAACAAACAATAACTCTAAAGATTTGGAAGGACATCAAATGATTTGGGATACACTATAACATACAATGTAACAGTTGATGTTTGACACACAAGAAAAATAATTGAGCTAGATCATGTAAAGACACAACAACATAGTAAAAGAAAATATAAATGTGAGGATTTAAAAATCAAACGAGGGTAGTCTTGGTATTTTATGTGTTGGCGTGTGAATAGAAAATGAGAGGTGCTAAAAGAAATTGCATTTTCTAGGCCTAATTAGGCCCGATGTCCCATCGAGACAACCCAAATAAACCCATTTCACTTTTTCTTATATAAATTTTAAAAAAATGTACACAAATAAGTTTGATTTTTATGAGCCTAATTTTCTTAAGTTTAGTTTGACCTATTTTATCAGACCCAACTCATTTCAATAGCGCTAACAATTATGCTTTAATACATCATAATTATGTGATATATATATATATATATATTTTGTTAGAATTATGTTAAATTAGTAGTTTTTTTGTTTATAATAATAATAATAATAATTTATTTTGTTCTTAAATAAGATATTTTATCAGGATATTAATTTTAAATTTAGAGTACGTCTTGAACAAATAATGTTAAAATATATTTTATATATTTTATTTAGGAAAAAACATTTATATATTACACTAGTATTCAATCACAACCTTCATATATGATAAGTTTGATGACTTTATTAATTAATAGTTTAAAATTTATATAAATGAAGGATTGTAATTAAATATCAGTGTAAAACTTTTTTACATTGTGAATGTATAGGTGTTAAACTCTTTTATTTATATGGGATCAACTCTTATTCAACTTATAACCAATTAGTTTAATCAATAACATGTTAATCTAATTTTTCAATGAGACCAAATATTACATTGATTTTCACAAATACTACTTAACAGAAAAGTTGTAAAAATTTTCTAAAATAAACAAAAGTCGTGAAAATGGTCACAAATATACAACACAGGCTAAATAATGTTTAGTTTAAAAAATTAAATATTAGTTTTTTATTTTCTTTAATTAGTAAACAAGACAAGTTAATTTGTTATGGGTGAATGACATATTTTTAAAGGTGCAACTTTTGACATGACAACTAGAAACAAATAGATTGCCAACAAGGAGGAACCCATTGAAGCAAAATATCCTTGTGATGGGTGATATATGTTGTGGGTTGTGTGGTGTGTCAGAGGAAATAGTCGCCCATGTGTTCCTAACTTGTCATCTGTCTTACAAGGTTTGAGTACGATTATATTACTAGTAGGGCATTGCCACATTCCTTCCAAGTGACATCCAAATCTCAATATTTTCAATTTATGGGATTCGTTTCTGGTTCTCGGAATCGAAAAATATGATCTTTGTGTGGTTTAATAGTCTATGCTAAATTTGGAAAGCACAAAATATTGTGGTCTTTAATGTAAAGGAAACCATAATTCAGGATATTGTCGAAACCACACAATTGTTTGCATGGGAGTGGTGTCATGTAGATAAACTCACAACACACTTGTTTGTAGAATGGTTTATGAACCCCTTGTTTTGTATTCATCAATCTTGACTCTGATTTTGTTCATATATGATGCCAGTAGTTTACTAATCAACTTTTGTAATTATTGGAAGACATTTCTTGTACTTTTCCACTTTTATTAATACAATCCTTTTGCTTATAAAAAAAACAAGACAAGTTTATTGATAGTGATTTCATTTATTAAGAAGTATTTATTAATGATATTTGTTTGAGATTGATTAATAATTATCTTAAATTTTGATAGTATCCCAATGTTATATATAAATCGTCACTTGCACGTATAATAAAAAACGTACTCTTTCTTTTATTTTGGAAAATATTTTGATAAACTTTCTCACAAAATTAATATAAATTTATTAAATAATTAAACCAAGTGTTTTGGCCTTTTAACAAAAGTAAATATTTTTTTGAAATGTATATATCAAACTAAGGAGTTTGAAAAATATTTATTATAGTAGAAATTTTTATTTGATGAGGTTTTTTTTGTCTTTATACAGACACCAACTTACATAGGACAACTCAATGCAAGTGGTGTCAATCCACTTCAGGCAACCATTAAAAAAAAATCCTCCAAATGTTTAAATGGAGCCAAGTGAACAAACACAACCAAGTCAATTTTACATGCAAAACTCACGTCACTTTAATGGAGACAACAAGCCAATTTTTTTCTTCAACGTGTTAAAGTGACACAAAAAATCTAAGATAACCATTAATTTTTTTAATTCCAAATATTAAAGTGACACCAATCATTAGGGGCAACCACTATAAACTCATAAGTCAACTTGCTAATTTCTACGGAGTCCCTAAACATGTTATGCAAGCGAGTTTGTATATTTTTCATGCAATGTTGTCATCTTGCACTACATGAAAAATAAGAGTTGTACTATTTTTATGCAATGCTCACTCACATGCAGTGTATAACAAATTAAAATATAGTTTGTTGATTGTATTATTTTTATGCAATGGTCATTGCATGTAGATTGGCTTATCTTTGATAAGCACCACCTAAATAGGAAAATGAAACAAATTGTCTTGACTAATTTGCACAATCTTAATAATTAAATTTTATAGTGGTTAACCCTAATGAATTGATAACACTTTAACATTTGGAAGTGAAAAAAAAAGTACTAGTTGTGTTAGATAATTTGGCGTCACTTTAACATCTAGAAAAAAAATGGTATATTGCCTCTGTTAAAATGACACTGGTTTTGCATGTGGAAAAAATTGAAGTTTAATGCTTTAATTTAATAATAGACATTGTTCACAAGTATTTTTATCATATCATTGTAACACTTTGTGTGATGGTAATATTCTTTTAGGTACCTAAAAAATGTCTCTTTTTTTATATAAAAAACTCTCTTTGATAACAATCAATAACATATTTTATGATCATTTTATATGAAGAGTAACACATGTATATTGAATATTAAAAGTTGTGTTAATAATATATGCATTTCATCTATAGAGATGAAATGTTGTTTTTGTGTCACATCACATTGACCATGACATGTTGTGCTATAATGAAAGGTGAATATACGTTTGGTTTCTAGCGATACCTATTCATCTAAAAGTACTTATGAAGTAAAAGATAGAATAAGTTATTTCTTAAAAAATACTTTAAAACACAATAATACCTTTTTCACCTACAATCTTAACATTATGAAAGTGTTATTATTTAGTAGAATGAATGTGTATGAAAATATTGTAACATTTGCATACTATGCAAAAAAAAAGAGAGAAAAGAACTAATGTTAGAATTATAGATAATCAAACTCTTCTTATTCATTGAATCATTAATAATTGTCAATTTTACCTAAAGATATAACTTTTTGTTAACACTTATCTCTTTTTTTTGTAAAATCTTGACGCTTACCTAGTTAGGTTTTAAAGAAAAATGTATTTATAACGCCCACATATATTGTAAAAATAAATTTTGTTGTTTGTAAAGAGTTAATCTCTATTGATGAGCTTTTTAATTTTTGTGTCCATCTAGCTTAAGTCTTTAAAGTCCTCAAAATTTGAAATTTGATATAAGGATTGTATAAGTAACTAATTTCAACCATTAGATTCCAAAAAAATGAATGACGAAGATAAATAGTAAGTTTCTTATATTTAATCTTGAACTATGTGGATCTTTTCTCTATACACACACATATATACACACACATGCCTAAGTTTGCAAACCTTGTGAGCCTGCGTGAGTTTTGGACTTCTTTTCAAATAAGTATAATTGTAGCAAAAAATTTTGACTATTAGTTGTGCTAATACTGTGAATGATGATATTTTATATTTTTAGTATTGAAAGTATTTAGTTATTAGATTATTATAAATTATGATACAATTTTTAGTATGATATAGTTTAGTTAGTTTAAAAAATGTAAGAAATCTTTTCGTTATTTTTAAATTTATGTGGTTGCAAATCAATTTTTTAAGTCTACAAATTTTGCGGCCCAAAAATAGACTGAAAAATTAATTTATTTGGTGGATCAAACTTATTAGGGGTGTTCACAGATTCAAATTGATTTGTGAATCCATTCATCCAAATTAATTCAATTAGATTTTTAAACTAATCCAAAGGTAATTGTATGAAATCCAATCCAATACAATTAATTCCAACCTTAGTTAGATAGGTTCATGAATTTGAACTCTGCAAATCCATTGATATGCGAATTTCTCTATTCAATTTAATGTGTAATGTTTTTATTTTATATATATATATATATATATATATATATATATATATGTGTGTGTATTGAATAAGGTGTAAATATATCAAATTAGCAATATATAATCCAATTATCCTAGCCCAATTCACAACTACCAGACTGCTTACTTCGCCATCGTGTCACTGAGCACTAAAAAAAAATCAAAACTCAAATAGAAATGTATTAAGTACTACGATTATGAAGATTACTAGTTGTTAAATTTTACTATTTTTAACCTTTTACAATTTACATTTTATAGACTACTTTTATGTTTACTAGGAAACAAAATAGATATAAAAAATTATTTATAATTTATGAATTTGATTCTATCTGATCCATTTTGAATTAGATCGGATCATTATTTTTTTTTTACAAATCCAATTTGTGAACACCCTTAATACTTCTTTATCTCTTTTAAAAGCTAAGCTTCACATGTCGAGTCTTAAACCAACTGGACCTATACATCTACCCACCTCTATTTGTAGGACTACCATAAACGTCAAACTCTTCCTTCAAGTATTTAACACAACTGCATACCTAGGACTCAAACTTAGACCACTGGTGGTTAAGCTAGAATAATTTTTTGCTACTTGATCCACACATCTGATATGTGTGTGTGATTTATATTTCTAGTTAAATGTTAGTGATTTGATTCTATGCTAATATGCTTAGCGGTTTAGATTATTTGATCACTCATCTTATGATATAAGATTTAGATTCTGGTTCAAAAATATTATCTAAATTTGATTTGAGTCAAATCACCTAATGATTCTAAATGCTAATGTATTTAGAATTGTTAGTTGATTAAATTCAGCAAGTTTTTTTAACTTAATTATCAAGGGATTGGTTATTAAGTTAGGATCATTGGAATTTTCAATGTTAAGGGATTAACTTTGAATGACTTAGTGTTTGTTTAATAATAATTTTATAAAATTATTTTCAACATTTTAGTATTTAAAAACTAAAAAACTCGTTTGGTTAGTGTTTTCTTAAAATAGTTTTCGAAAACAGTTTTGGTTTTATAGTTTTTAAAAATTAAAAAAGAGAAACAACTATAAATAGTTTTGTTTTTTAGATTTCTATTTTTATTTTGAAAACTCAAAATACAATAAAATATGTTGTGTTTTGCTTTTCATTAACGATATTTTTATAAATATGAATTTTTTTTTTCATTTTCATATATTTGAAACAGTTTTCAAATAATGCTTATAAAAAAATATTAAATAACTCTTATTCCAGAAAATAGTTATTGAAAACTATTTCTGAAAACCCTCTTCAAAAACTAAAAAACAAAACTGAATCAATTAAGAAATTACAATTATAATCAAATTTGTAAGAAACAAAATAAATGTGGAATAATAAAATGCAATGCAACTCTTTATTGATAAAGAAGAAAATATAAATTGTATTTACAAACACTCAGTTCACAACACAAATACACCATAAAATAAAAATATTACTTTCAATATTTTTTTCTCTCTTATACCTTTTTTTTTTCTCTTCACTCTTATAGTTGGAATGATTTAAGAAAACAATTAAAAACTTATATTTAAAAGTGAACATAATACCTTTCTTCCACTCATTTCCTTCCTATTTTTATGTATTACTTATGATTTTATTTATTTTCTTTAATTTTATCTTAAGTAAAACAACATGACTTCTTTTATTTGGTGTTGTTGACCATTTTTAAAAATCTTCCACGTAGAGACTAATTTCAGTTTGTCTTCAAATCTCAATCGATGCATCAATCTTATTTTCTTTTTTATTCTAGCAAGCCAACTAGAGTTGAACATAACTTCAATTTTGTCAATGTTACTACCATGCTTGTTGGGTTCTTAATTACTTCCTAAAATCTTTCTCAATCTTAGCACCTTATTCTTAAGCAAAGATATGATGAAGTGATAACAAATGTGACGAGCAAATTTTATACTCTACTCCTGACAAGTATACTAGGTGTATGTAGTATCTGATAGATGTATTGAGTTGATCCCATAGGGACTAGATTGATACTTTGAGAACTAATTGCTTGCAAATAAATAGGAAATTAATTTGAAACTACTCTATATTGACCGAAAGTAAAGTGCATAAAAATAAACTAAGAGAAATATGATGAGAAGCTTGGTAGGATTTTGACATCATCCCCTTCATCATCATCAAACTCTACTCCTGACAAGTGCACCAGGTGTATGTAGTATTTGATAGATGTATCGGGTTGATCCCATAGAGACTAGATTGATACTTTGAGAACTAATTGGTTGCAAATAAATAGGAATTAATTTGAAACTACTTTATATTGACTGAAAGTAAAGTGCATAAAAATAAACTGAGAGAAATATGATGAGAAGCTTGGTAGGATTTTGACATCATCCCCTTCATCATCATCATCAAACTCTCTCCAGATGAAATGACATAATTCACATTTGCATCCAAAATAATGTTATCAATATCAAGTGTATCCAAATTAGGATCACTTAAACTTCCTCCAACCAATCCAACATTATAGCAACAACATTAGCTTCAACTTGAGTATGCTCAACATTAATATTCTCTTCTTAAACATTGTCAAACTCAACCTTATCTTGTTCAATGATCCACTCATCATCAGATTCAATGCATTAAATGGAAAAACAATGGTGTTTTAACTTGTCTACTTTTCAATTTCAAATTATACATGACATAGACTAAATCATTCAGCTTCTTTTGATGTAATCAATTTCTTTTCTTAGTATGCACCTAACATTAGAAAATATCACAAAAGGAAACTTGATAAGTACCTAAACCAAACAATAATAAAAAATAACAAATAGGTTATAAACTTAAATTACCATCTCAAATGAGGTCCTATTATGCTTATATCCAGATGAATTACAAGTTAAACTTAATACATGAATAACAAATTTCTTTAACTCGAGGGATCCATCTCCAAACATTTCCCATCATTCTATAGGAAGCATAACTTTCCTACAATCCTTTGTATTTTCCAATGAGAAAAGTCCCCTTACACAATGAAATTCAACAAGTTGCAAATTATTTTTTTTTACTATCTTTATCATTATTCACCAATTTTCGCATACACTTATACAAGTTTTTTTTTTTCACTTCATGAGCATTTTTTTTAAAACTAGGCTTATATGCAATTGAGGATGAAGATAATAGAC
Organism: Psophocarpus tetragonolobus; assembly: GCA_037954015.1. NCBI lineage: Eukaryota > Viridiplantae > Streptophyta > Magnoliopsida > Fabales > Fabaceae > Psophocarpus > Psophocarpus tetragonolobus. The sequence continues at coordinate 76,343,849 of CM075689.1, forward strand.
AGTTGCATGCAAAGGCCTATGAAGTTGGTTTTCCCACCTATGATAAATAATTTTCCAAACTAGTTCGTAGCTATATAAACACCAAATTTCCTATATTAGATATTGTTAAAAAAGAATTAAAACTTAAATGATAAACTAAGACAAAGTTGAAATTTAATAATTGACAATTTTTTTACCTTTTCTTTACATCATTGAAGTTTAATTTAATCTTTTGTTTTGCAATTTTCATCTCCTCATATATATATGAAATCCATAACTGGTTTCACATTTGAATCCACCAAACGAAGGACCACTATAAGAGGAGCAACAACTTTAAGATAAGTCACTACATTCTTTCAAAACCAACTACCTAATGCCACATACTCAACTTCTTGTTGAGATTTGTCAAACTTTCTTGTCTTTCATTCTTCAGAGCTAAATCAACTCACCAATGAAACTTTTAACTCATAAAGACAACCTAAAGTCAAATAAGCGGTGGCAAATCTATGTTGAAACCAAAGGAACTACATTGAAGATTAGTCAAGTTTAGGTTTTGCTTTTCTCTCTTTGTTTTTGCTCTTAAATTAATTTTATGGTACCAAACACTTTTATAGGTGTGGTACTTGTATTGTGTGTTCATATAGGCTTGAGAATGTGTTTGGGATGGTTTTGGATAGATTACATAGGTTGGGTTGTGCTAGAAAAGCTTCAAAAATAGATTTTTGGGTAAGGTAATTGATTACCTAAAAAGGTAATCGATTACCCTACGAGAATTTTTGAGATCTAAAATTGATGCTCTCTATGATAATCGATTACTGGTAATCGATTACTCCCGAGAACAAGCACTTTAGTCCAGTTTTGTGCAGGGTATCAAGTAATCAAGTGGGTAATCGATTACCCTGCATGAAAACCTATATAAAAGCATTTTGAAAATAGATTTAACAACTTTTTATCAGTCCAATCAAGTTCTTACTTCTCACATATGATTTCTAAGAATTCTCTCCAAGATTCATACCCGTTTTTTATGGTTTGAAAGTGTTTTTAATTCAAGATTCAAGGAAGAGACTCTATTGAGTTCTAATCTTTCCGTTTGGGTATTCTTCACATCAGGTGATATTATTCTGTACCCTATATGTGTTTTTGCACTAGGTTATCAATCTATTGAAGTGTTCTTGAGATTGTGGAAAAATCTTGCAACGGGTGTTGCGAGTGAGGCGTTGTGAGTGACGGGGTGTCACAGTGTAGCAAACTCTTGTGAGGGGCAAGAGGAAGCTTCTTCTCTTGTGATTTAAATCTTTCCTGGATTAAAATTTGTATGTGTGGTGTGTATGTACTGAGATTTTAGTGGAAAGCCGATTAGCGGAAGGCTAAGTCTGTAAATTGGATGTAGGTCAGTTGGACCAAACTAGTATAAATCACTGTGCACATTCTCTCTTCCTTATACTCTTTTATTTCAGTCATTATTGAATTTTTGGAACACTAACATTTGGGTTTTTGCAGCTGTGTTTGATTCATTTAGATTTCTTACTGCAGATCTAATTCTTGACATATAATTACTTGATTTTAAATTTAGGTTTTTGACCCATATTTGTGGGTTTGATTTTTATTATTTCTACTCTTTCCTTTTGATCCTGAATTACTTTAAATATAATTCTTGTCAAATTTCTCAGCTACTTTATTTGAAATTGTTATTGAAGAAATTAAATTGATTGGTGCTCTGCCCAAAATGATTGAATTTTTGAAAACTCGTTTTTGTAAAAGAAGGTAGATTTTGAAAATTTCAAAAATGGGTTGTTTTTTAAAATACTCTGATACTGTTAAATAGCAAAATTTTGAAAAATAATTTAGTGAATCTATTCAAACCCCCCTTCTAGATTCCCTCATTTGACCAACAATCTAGTCATACCAGGCCTAACCAAATGTCTCCCATTTGTGAACTTCTTCAACATATTAATGAATATGGTTCTACCATAAATGTATATTGTGATCTTTCTTCCTTTCTTAATGATCATTTTATGAACTTTTCAGGTTCTTCTCAAAATCCTCAAAGATCAAATCAATGAAATGAACAACACATGAGATCCAATACAAATTCTTTAGTTTTTTCAGAAACATTTCTCCACTGCTTAAAAATTTGTAGCATTATCAGTAACAACTTGAACCACATTCTCCTCACAACAAATTCCATAACATTATTTAACATCTTAAATACTTTATTAGTTGTTTTTTATATTTCTAAGTTGTCTAGTGAATACAAAAATACAATGCCCCTTGGACTACTTAAAGTTAGAAATAAATCGTCTTTTTTTATCTGTCCACCCATCAGATATGATAAAACAACCTATTATCTTCTACTCGTCCTTGTATTCTTAAAGAGGCTCATCAATTCTAAGCATTGTTTTATTTTGATGGACCCTCCTAATTTCATGGTAAGATGGAGGCTTATAACCAACTCCATATCTTCCAATCATCTCACATATATTTAAAAAAGCTGGATTCCTTATGGCATTGAAGGAAATGACACTTATGTAAAAAAAATTAGCCACTTAAGCATAAACCTTTTCTTTTTCTCCTTTTTTCATCATTTGATTTATAGTTGTTTGAACCCCCCTCCCCCACTGCTAGCAACTTTTCCTTTCCCTTTAGAACCAAAAGTAAAACTCCTTTGTATTTGGTTTTGAGTTTGAGAACTAGTTGTCTTCATCCCCTTGTTTTCTTCATCACATTCTTCAATCGTGTTCAATCTTCTTTTTTTAAATGATGCATCTTTGTGCAATAATTTTCAACATCAAGATTTTAATTTGTTCTGGCACTAATACACAAGGTTCAATATCTTCTATAGTTCCAACAAGATGATGCTTGAATATAAAAATCTCCCCTTTGATAATCTTAGAGCAATAATTACACTTCACTTTTGTACCACTATCCTGAATATTTGTCCCATGTTTAAATCCAATGTTTGATCGATTTCCCGAAGCATTCTTACTTTTAGGTTTAGGAATTGATGAGGCAGTTGCATTGCCTTTATATGAATTTGATCCACTCCCACTTCCATCCATTTAAATGAGGTAACTAATAATATTACTGTACCTAAATAATTTCACAATAATTTCAGAAAACTTCCAGTCCAACCAAAATAATTCAAACACCATAATAATCAGAGAACAATCATGATTCAATTTTAGAATTCAGGACAATTTCACAATAATCATAATTGCCCTTCCAGTTCACTTCCACTTCCAGAACAATTTCAAAATTCAATCATAATTTGATAACAATTAAGAATAATTCAAACACTAGAATTATCAAATAACAATCATAATTCATTTTCAGAATTCAGAACAATCATAATTCAAACGCTTTCAGTCCACTTGCACTTCTAGAACATTTTCAAAATTTATTCATAATTTTAGAACAATTCAAAATAATTCAAACACTAGAATAATCAGAGAACAATCAAAATTCAATTTGAGAATTTAGAATAATTTAAGAATAATCATAATTCAAACACTCCTAGTCCACTTCCAGAACAATTTTAGAATTCAATCATAATTTTAGAATAAGTCAAACACCTCAAGTCCACTTCTATTTCTAGTTCATCATAATTCAGAATAATCACAACAACTCAAATAATTCCAAGAACATAATAGAGATTTAGAGAATAATTAGAAGTTCAGAACATCACAAAGCATTCAAATAATTTCCCAGAGCATTCACACAAAGCAATCACACAAGAGAAATGTTCCAAATTAGAGATATGAATATGAGATATATAAAAAAAATCAGAAAATAGGAGTTATAGTGCAATTAAGAGTAGCTACTTCTATCATTCATGCTCCTCACCCGAGGATCACTCTCTTTTTAATCTAGCTCATTTTCCTTTGGGGGTAGTTACATCCTTTTCCTCTGAGGAAGCTGCCCTGTTGATAGTTACTCTCTAATTCCAAAGTTGAATGATGCTTGGACATGAACATGGTGAAGGAGGAGGAGAGGAATCGCAAATTCCCAAATTTCAATGGTTGACTCAAAATAGGGAAACGAAGCAAGCGGTTGTGTGAGAGAGCTTAGATGGTGGTGCGACAGAGCTACACAATGGCACGAGCACAAGTACGTGAGGGCAACACCACAACAAACCAACGACGATATGTGAATGTGACAAAGAAAGGTCGTGTGAGGGAGTTCAAACGATGACGCGACGAGGATATGTGGTGGTGCGGTGGAGCTCGAGCTATGCGTGAGTGCATCTCCAAATAGGGGATTGAAGGAGAAACCTAGAGGCACTAGATTAAATGAAATGGAGAAATGAATGGATAGTACCTTTTGTTTAAACAGGGGAAGTTAGACTCATGAGTTTGCACGAGTCTACCGAGTTTGAAGCAAGGTTGGTCGCTACTCGATTTTGCATACAAGTTAACTAGTGAAAAGGATGTAGTAATGTAGAATCATGCAATTCTACGGGTTAAAACACGTTTTGATAACATTGTTCACACCTCTTTTGGTTTTTTGTGCTCCAATGATACTGATGGACCTTAATTTATTAATTAAGTTGCTATGTTGACTACTTCTACCCAAAATTGCTTTGGCAAGCCATATTGAAAACACAAGCTTCAGGCTCTTTTAGTGAATGTTCGGTTTATACACGCAGTTACACCATTGTGTTGAGGCCACCCAACACGATTCTCTCTATTTTGATCTTGTGTTCATAGAAAAACTTCTTAAATATAATATCTTCATATTCACCACCATTGTTAGTTCTAAGCTTTCTTTTATCTTCAATCCTATCTCATTTTCTACTATGACTTTCCAAATCTTAAATGCCTCAAATACATTAGACTTATGTTTTAGAATGTATACTCATACCTTCCTAGAGTGATCATCAATCAAAGTCATAGAGTATTGTATCCCACCAATGGATGAGACAATCATTAGACCTAAACATCATAGTGAACAAACTCAAGTTTATTCTTCTTAAGTGTTCTTTCACTTGTCTGAATGCTAACTCATTTCTATTTTTCAAGTATATACTTTTGACACATGTCAGTTACTATTGATTGAATACCTAATAGTTTATCCTTTAAGTACATGATCTTCATCCCTTTGTTACTTATATGGCCTAACCTTTGGTGCCATAGATTGGGATTTTAATTTGTTGCAATTGCAATCAAATGACATGTTCCCGTTGTCTTGTAAATAATGCCATTCTTTTTTACCACAAACAATTGTTATTGCACCTTTTGAGTCTTCCAATGATCACCATGAGAGACTATTTGTAGTGATCACCTACCAATGAAATTAAGTTCTTTGTCAAGTCAGGAATATGTCTAACATTTTTCAACTCCTATACATACTCATTTAACTTAATGTTCACTACACATTTACCCACAATCTCATAAGATTGCTCATTACTAAGGTAAAGTTTACCAAGGTTTCCAGGAACATAATTCTCAAATAATTCTTTTTGTGAATTTATATGAAAAGATGCTCTAGACTCTAATACCCAATACTTTTCCTTGTTCTCAAATGAACATATCAATGCATCATCTTCTCCTAAGATAGAAGCAACATTTGCCTCTGCCTTCACCCCTTGTTTGTTGGTGCATTCTTGCACTAATTTTTGTAATGTTTGATCTTTTCATAATTCCAATACTCAATAGTTTTTTAGGTTTGGAATTTTTTATGATTTCTAGATTTGCGCCTTATATGGCCCTTTGATTTCCATGTCCATATTCTCTAGTTGAATTTCTTCCTTTTGACTCTGTACACAAAACTGAAGAGGTTGATGATTCCCTTAATTCTCTCCATTGAATTTTTTCACTGAGAACTAGGTCATGAACATCATCAAAGTTCAACTTATTACTTCTTAACGAGCTACTCATAACAGTGATGGTAGCATTCCAACTTTATGGTAGAGAAGACAAAATTATCAATGCTTGTACTTCATCAAATTTAATTCCAATTGAACTTAATTGGATTATGACTATATTGAGTTCATTAAAATGTTGCGCTTTGATGCACCTTCTATCATCCCTAAACTAAATAATTTCCTTATCAAATGAACTTTATTTGAGGTTGGCGATCTTTCATACATATTGGAAATAGTCACCATAATACTTGTTGTGGTTGTTTCTTTTACAATATTGAAAGCAACATTAAGGGATAATGTTAAACGAATAACTTCTTGTCTATAAAGATGAGTCAAATCTTCATTATTTATGTCCCCTGGTTTGTTTCCTAGAGTGGTTGATACAATTTTTTTTATACAAAAAAATCTTTGATTTTCATCTTCCAAAATGAAACAAAACTAAAATATAATGGATTAAAAGTGAAATTTAACCTAAAACATCTAACAAACCCACTTTCCATTGGATTATAAGTTGAGTTGGTATATTTGCCAAATCACCACACCTAGTTTTATTTGATTTTGGGTCAAGTCAATTTCAAGTCAAACTAGCTCATCCAAGTTGAATCCGTGTGGACCGGTTCTAAGTGAGTCAAGTTGTTTCTTATATATTTTTGTGTCTTGTTTCTTATTTGGGCTCAACTTTTCTTGGACCTATGATGGGATAGGCTAGCCTATGAGTTTCGACTTGTTTTGATAACTCTAGGTAATGATAGTTATTACTTATATAATACCTTATCAGTGATACAACTCGTTTATAATTTTTATTTTCTAGAATATCATTATATTTTATTTTAAAAAACCAATACACTCCCATTTTACATGATCCTGTGCTTCATAATATATTTATAATTAGAGATAAAATATATTTTTGTCTCTATATTTTTAGTCAAATTTAAAATTTGTTTTTATACTTTTAAAATTGGTCTTTTTAGTTCTCAAATTTTGGAAATCATTTTAAAGAGGTTCACAATGCGGCGTATATGAACTACTGCATAAATGTATAAGTTTTTTAACAATTTAAAATTTTTATAAATTATTTGACTAAAATTATTATATGTGTACATTTTGTGTTAGTTTGTAGTTGTGGGAATGTATATGATATATAACCACCGATAAATATTAAATTCAGTTTCATAGCAATTTATAGTTATCAACAACTATATTTACATGTTTTTCGAAGTGTAAAGATCAAAATAGTCAATTTGAAAGTAAAAAGACTAAAATTAAATAAGAAAATATTAACCATTATGGAGATATAAGGAAAAATATTTTTATTGAAACATCCAAAATTACACTCACATTTTGAGTTGGAGTTACATATAATCCTTTATAAATACCTTTTCCTATTAGGCTCTTAACCAGTGTATTAAGATATTGGTTAACAAGATCCAATCAAATATGAAAACATGAGAACAAAAACATATTTTACTTAAAAATTAATTATGAAGGGAGTGTCGAAGTAATAAGGGAAAGTGGAAAAATAAATTCCCATAGGCAATCACGTAAAGCCTAAATGAGACCAATAACCAAAATTCCTGAAACCCAAAAGAATGTGGCTTTTTCCTCCATTTATTTTGAAATTTCCAAAAATACCCGATATCATGAATTTCTTAGGATTTGTATTTTATATTTTAGGATTTGTAATGCATTTATTTAACTATATTGCAGAATTTGTAATTTGTAATGTATTTGTTAACTATATTACGAATGTCGTAATTTGTAATGTTGTTATGAGACCTATAAGATTCTTGTGTTGTAGATGAAATGATTAACAATTAGGTAATTATACATTATAAATCACATATTATGTAATAACATAATTTTAGATAAATTATGTGCAATGTATTATTAAACAAATTTGTTGCAGATCATCTTATCCTCAACTATGTTGTTGGATTTTACAATTCATAATGAAGAAAAAAAATCATTGTGTTACAAATTTCATTATTTACAATATAGAAACAAAATTAATTTTTAGATAATAAAATTCTTAACTATGGAAAGTTTTTATTGATCAAAACAACTAACTAATTTCTCTGCAAAGAAAAACTATAGTGGCACGTTGAGAAACCTTGTAGAACAAGAAAATCAACACACATATAGCATATTATAGAAAAATATTTGAAAGAGAAACTCGTAGGGGTGTTTGGATGTAGGGAAACAACCTAAACTTTAAAAAGTAATAAAGATAAAAAAAGATTTTAAAATAATGGGAAGTGTAGAAAGTAAAAGGGAGGTGCAAAATAAAAGTGAGAATCAAAGTCTTGGGAAATGCATGTCTTTGAGAAGAAGCAAAACCTAAAAAATAAAAAAGGAGGAAAAGAAAAATTTAAAAATAAGGAGGGGGTATAAATAGAGAAGAGAGAGGGGAGAGTAGAGAGTTTCTTTTATTGCGTGAGTTTTGGGGTTTTTTCTTGGTTTGAATCGCTATGGCTGCTCTGCAATACTTGGAATCGCTGCGCAACGCGCACCCTGAGCTCGCCGAATGGTACAATTCGCTCGCGGATCTGTACCAGAAGAAGCTCTGGCACCAGCTCACCCTCAAGCTTGAGCAATTCGTCGCTCTTGCTGTTTTTCAGGTTCAATTCTTCTTTTCTTCGCGCACTTCACTTCCTCTTGCCGCTCTTTGCTCTTCCAATTGTTCTAAAACTGTTCTTTCTATTGGTTTCTTTTCTTTTAACGCTTCCTAGGTTTAGGGTTTTATTTTGTGGTGGTTGGTCTGTGAGCTTGATTTGGGTGTTGGGGATGACGTGGCCTTCACAAGTAATTGTGCTGTTGTTGGCTTTTGTTTTTGGGGTTTGAGTTTTTGTGATTGGAACTGCCGAAAAGATGGGAACTTTTTTCGCTGGGATTCTGTGGGATCTGAGCACGCTCGGTGGGGTATCGGGATGCATCTTTGATAGGCTTGCTGGGAATTTGAAATCACCGACCTGTGGTATTTGGGAAATTATGGTTTTGCTATAAAGTGAATTTGGGGGTACCACCTGATTTGAACTTGTGTTTTAGTTATTTACATAATTTTTTGGGAGGGTAGGGGAGTGGTGATTGAAGATTTCTAGCGACCTGGTAGATTATCGTAACATGTGTGCAAAATGTGATTTATAAATCAAAAGATCGTAAAGATCAAAGTGCAGATTCATATGGATGAAATTTTAGCCTCTGTGGTTGGGATGTGGACGTTTTACTTTAAACAAGATCAAGTTAGTGTTGTAAACTTTTGGCAATGGTCTGACAATTAAATTAATATTATTTTGATGTCCTTTTAGAGGTTGAGATATGAATTCCCCCTACTTGCTTTGCTGGTGGAGTTATTTTTAGGTGGGGATCTTTGCCACAAATCTTTAGGTATTAACTCGTCAAACTTTTATATCTCATTCATGGCTGGAAGCAGCATGATGGTAATCTCAAGTTTATTCATAATACGTAGGTTTTTTAAATATCACAATGCAAATGTCTCTCACCACTTTATCACTAACTCCATATCTTGTTTCTGTAAAATATACATATACAAATCATTTCTCTATTGTAACTGGAACCCCTTTTTTTATCTTTTGGATCCATCTCTCATCAATAAGTCACCCCCTCACTTCCTATAGGTAATTTTAGACAAGTTTCTTTTGAACCTAAATGCCAAGTATAGCTTGTATTAATCTAGTGTCTGGGAATATGAGGATTCTTTCACCATTTGAGGTTTAAATTTGCACCAGGAAAATCATCGTTATTTTTGGGAATTATTATTAAAGGGCAAAACATTCAATCCAAATCATCTATTGACTTCAGTGGAGAGATGCATAGTCTGACAGAACTTTCACCAAATTAAAGTAACTATTCTTTATTGTATTTCAGTGATTCATGTACTAATGCTTCCACTTAACTATTAGCTATTATCAATGTTATCAAACTCGAAAGTCTATGTAGACTCGTGAAATTTAATAAACATTTCATCAACATAATAAATCAAAATAGTAAAATATAAATTTCATAATAATTAAATAACTAAGTTTAGCAATACATTACTATCAGATAATAAATTGCTAAGGTGATAATAATGGTAAAAGTGTAGAACATTCTCATCGATATTTGTATTGTTGGAAAATGATGGTTTGAAGTGCTTAGAGGCAAATGTTCTTTGATTCAAGAACGACACACTAAATGTGTACAAAAAATCCAATTTGTTCACCTGATGACTCAGTAAACTCGAGAGTCCACAAGGTCTATATAGAGTCTATCGAATTTATCCCGAGTTTACTAAAAAAAGAGCTTGCACATGAGTTAACTCGCAAATAATAAGTAGACTCGTAAGCTTGTAAGAGTTAGCGAGTAGTGAGAGTTTGATAATCTGGCTATTATCTTTGATTCCATTCATTATGTTGCACAGTTTATGGATGATATTATCTCCTTTTGCTTCTGATATCATTTTCTTGATTTATATTTATATTGAAATAATATTCAGGCTCTATCGTGCATATTCTTCTTGTAGTTTATATTTTATTTTGTTTGACAAATGGTTCTTCCTGTGAATTTTCAGGCTGGTGATGCTTTAATACAATTATATCACAATTTCATCACCGACTTTGAGACCAAAATCAATCTTCTCAAGCTTGCACATTTTGCTGTTATAGTTTCTCGGCAGTATTCTGAGAAAGAAGCTGCTGTTGGTTATCTCGGAGGAGTAATTGAGAAACTACAAGCCACTAGAGAGCAGCGCATAGAAGAACCTATTCTTTACATTAAGATGCAGATAGCAATATTCAAGCTAGAGCAAGGTGACCAAAAGGAGTGCAAGAAACTTCTGGAAGATGGAAAGAGTACACTGGACAGCATGACAGATATCGATCCATCTGTATATGCCAGCTATTACTGGGTATCATCTCAATATCATAAGACCCGCCAAGAATTTGCTGAGTTCTACAAAAGTGCCCTTCTCTATTTGGCATACACGTCAGTGGAGTCTCTCTCAGACTCATTCAAGCTGGTATGTCAACAAAATTATCTCAAATGTTTTGTTAATTGATTCTTCTCGTCTCAAATTACAGCTATTTACTTACACTTTGCTTTTGTTATGGTTTCTTTTGACTCATTCTATGATTTATAAGTGTGGTTGCAATGTGAGTTTAGAAGGGATATGAAAGTTGTTTCATGTTGTGACTGTCGCAACTAAGAAAATTTTTTCTTAATTAGGCAAATTGTATATTCTATATTTACTTACATGGTTGTAGAATGTTGTGAAATGTGGTGTGTGTGTATAAAGTTTCTTCTCTTAAGATTTATTAGGTCCTACAATTCTTGTAAACATTTAGAAATAGACAAAAATTAAGATAATACCAAATGTTGAAGGAATTTCTCTAGGAGGTGGGCAGGGGAGAAGGAAGATGACAATGATAAGGAGCTTGATGGATAATAGGTGATATCTTCTGAAAGCACATGACTAAGGCTATTAGTTAGTTTACATTTGAGTTAGTGACTAATGAATGGATTTCTATACATCCAACTGTAGGTCTTAAGAATAATGTTTATTCTTGCAAATTATAATTTGTTCAAATAGAGTTACTTATATATGGCTGGGAAGCCGAATCCCATGGCAGTTGAACTCCTATTTAAGCTTGAGGGTGGCTTATCATCTTTATTAGCCTGAACAGTAGGATTGAGTTCTTTACATAACGAAATTGAGAGGATGGTGTACCCAACTTGTCTTTAATATTGGTTTGGTTACTTCAGTAAAGTGTCCTGGTGGTAATTAAGGCTAAATATTGTTGCTAACTGTGCTTCATGTTGTATCAAATAAAAGATTAACCTCTTTCCTTTATTTTTATTGCTGCATCGTGACATTGCAAATGTTTCCATGTCATTCTTACTGAAATTAATATGAAGTTTGAAGATAGGTTATTTTTGGTAAAATGGAAACTGAATCTGAGTTTTATAAATTCACTTAGTTGCACACTGCTCTTTAATCTGTCAAAGCAGACTTCATGGTGGTCTATATCGTTGATGCTTTGTTTCTATTTATCTGCAAATGTGATATTAGTCAGTGCACTATTTCCACACCAAAAAAAAGAAGCTAATGCACTATTTTTTTTTTTTGGTGATATGTTAGGATTTGGCATTTGATTTGTCCCTCTCTGCCCTTCTTGGGGACAACATCTACAATTTTGGAGAGCTACTTGCCCATCCTATAGTGAGTAATTACACCAAAATATTTGGAGCACCTATTTGAAATTTCTTTACTTCCTTATATATCTCTTTACTATGCTTGTTTACATAGTTGATGATATCTTCGACAGATTAAGAGCCTTTTGGGGACAAAGGTGGAATGGCTTTACTATATTCTGCAGGCATTCAACTCTGGTGATTTAGTGCGATATCAAGAATTGTGTCGGGTGCATAATTCTGCTTTAAGAGCCCAACCAGCACTTGTTCAAAATGAACAGAAGTTGTTGGAGAAGATTAACATTCTCTGTCTGATGGAGATTATATTCAGGTGTATATACATTAATTAGACTGTCATCAGTGTCACCTACTGAGATGTATTTAATTACTTTTTATTATTTTCCCCTTTCAAACTGATTGCTGTTGCTTGCAGCCGGCCTTCAGAAGATCGAACTATTCCCTTGAGTGTAATTGCAGAGCGTACAAAACTTTCTATAGAGAATGTGGAACATCTCCTTATGAAGAGCCTGTCTGTAAGTTGTTATAGGAAAGAGACAATGTAAAAAATGTTGAAATTTTCTATCAACCATCTAAAGTAGAGGATATACTTTCAACCTATGAATTTGAGTATATGTGAATAACTTCAAATGCTTTTCTAGTTTCTTCTAATTTGTCAATTAATTTATATTATTTTCTAGTAAGTTTGATCATTAATAACAGTTAATCATAATATTATAAGGTTATATTCTGTTTGGGATCTAGAGTAGTACACTTTTAAACCTGTGAATTTGAGTAAATATGAACAACTTTGAATATTTTTCTACTCTCTTATTTGTCAATTAGTTTATAATATGTTATAGTAAGCTTGATCGTTGACGTCAGTCAATCATAACATTTTAAGCTTATATTCTGTTTGTGAATGAGATAACTATAATGTAACTATATTTTTTTAAATTCTTGGGCTTGAGTTGTTGATATGTCCTTAATCCTCATTTGAAGAATTTTAGTGATACATTGATTCATTTCTTAAAATAAATAGTTGGTTTTTGAGTTCTAGTAGCTAAATATGACACTCAAGCTGTGTGCTTAATTATGCATATTCCTATGCTGAAAATGACCTCCCCCATCTTGGGGCAGATTTGTCGAAGTGACTGGTATGATCTATCTGTTAAAACATGTTCAGAAAAGCGCTTTTGATGCTCAATTTCATTTAAAACATACTAAAAGACCTGTGTGATTGTGTTTTTTTTTTTTTTGTGAGAAGTATTTTATTAGGACGCACAAAATTGCATTCACCTATAATTTTGAGTTGTGCTCACATGTGATTCTTATTAAAAACTTACTTCTTATAGCTTCTTAACCAATGTGTTTCGGCCACTTGTTAGCAAGACCCTTTTGCTTTTATTGTTGGCAGTAGGTTGCAATGCAAATAATCTGTTTTGAGTTTGACTGTCTATTAAATAGTTTTATGTAGTTTTCATTGACAATTAACACTCTAATTTTTAACACCTGGAAGTTAACTACATCCATTTACTAAGAGGTGTGATAAAGAGACAAGTGGAGAGTTGAATGATTTGGAGAGTGTAGTCTGAAAAAATTGAATTATTCTTGGTTAAACTTTTTTTGAGCATTTGCATCTTTTTGTGGGTTGATAAATTGTGGAATTTTGAATGGAATATGCTAGTATCTGATGTTGGAAGTTTGAGTTGATTGCCTGCCATGTTAAATTTGAAGTCAAAGTTGAAATGCATTATGTGCACTTTGGAATTGGTATTATGTTCACGTTAGATGTGGGATTTTCTCCCCTTCAAACACGTATGTTGTTTTTACTGATATTTCTATACGCTTTTAGGTTCATCTAATTGAGGGTATAATCGATCAAGTTGAAGACACAGTGCACGTTTCCTGGGTGCAACCAAGAGTTCTGGGTATTCAACAGATCAAATCCTTACGGGATCGACTGGACAGTTGGACAGGAAAAGTACACACAGCATTGTTGTCCATCGAGGCAGAAACACCTGATCTAATCGGATCGTGAATTTTCTTTTATTTGTTTTCTGCCCTTTGTAACAATTTCTTAAGTTAAAGGGAATACATCCTAAGGCGACAAAAGATGAGGAGACTTCCAAGTGATTGCTAGAAAGAGCAGCCCCTTGTACTTGGCTTAGAAATTGTTGGTTCTATGCTTGCAAACCTAGAGACATGGTAACTCGGTTGGAAACAGGCTGTTTTTACGCTTTAGAGTGATGACAAACTATGTACTGGAATTTTTTTAGATACAGCCATTTTTAGAAGTTTTATAACATTGAATTGTGCCAAGCATTCACTTCAGTTACCTAATTTTTCATGCACTTAAATCTTGGTGCTACATGTCATGAGATGAATCTTCTATCTGTTATACCAACTTATATTATTAGTTATACCAGGCTGTTTGTCTTATGACAGCAGCAATAAAATGAAGCGACAGAAATGGGGAAAAGAGAAAAAAATGTTATTAAATTTTTAGCATTTTTTTAAACATAACCTTACTGGTGAAAAATTACTGGAAATTATAATTTTGGGTTTGTCTTCCCTTTGTTTTTTTTAAAGTTTTTAATAACTAGGAAATGGGATCTAATAACTTGAAAAGAATTGAACAAGGAGTCGTATTTAGAATTAAAATTTGAGTTTGATTGATTTCATTTTAGTTTTTGAAAAGAGTTTTTAAAAATTATTTTTAAGAAGAAAAACAAAATTGTTTGATAAGTATTATTTTAAAATTGTTTTTAAGATATAGAAATGAAAAAATCTGTTTATATTTATATAAATGTTTTTGTTATATTTTTATTTTTTAAAATAAAAAGAGAAAAGTGTAAAACAAAATTAATGTGTTTGATTGGTTTGATTTTGTTTTTAAGTTTTTGAAAATAATTTTTAAAAACTGTTTTTTGGAAGAGAATGAAAAAATTGTTTTAACTTGTTTGGTGAGTGTGATATGAAAACTGTTTGGATATGTAAAAATAAAAAAACTTTTTTATATTCTCATTGTATTTTGAAGTTTCAAAACAAAAAAAGAGAATTGAAATGTAAAATTATTTATAACTATTCCTGTATTTTAGTTTTCAAAAAATAAAAAAACTATTTTTTTAAAATTGTTTTAAGAAAATAATAACAAATAAATTTTTTAGTTTTTAAATACTAAAATATTGAAAATTATTTTATAAAATTGTTGTCAAATAAGTATTTATGGTTGTTTTTGTTTTTTAGTTTTTAAAAACAAAAATACAATAGTTGTTTTAAGAAAACAATAATCATATGGGGTTTTTAGTTTTTAAATACCAAATACTGAAAACAGTTTTATAAAAATATTGTCAAATAAACACTTATTCTTTAGTATGTTACTAGCAATTGTCATAAAAAAAAAATGATCATTAGTAGTGATTGTGTTTGAAGCTATGCATAGTTTTTATTGACTTATTCTTTATGTTATCCTATGTTTAAATAATTAAGAGCATATATATAAATAAAAAATATATAAACTAGAATATGAGCTAATTTTAAATTTGTAAAAGCAATTATAGTCTTGCTTTTATGAAACTAAGTTTTTACACTTTTATTTTTCAACTACAAACATTTTAAAGAGTAACTAAGCATGTTATTAAAATAAATTTATAAAATGCTTTTTGAAAGTTTATTCCAACGTGTCACGACGAAGATATGTTTTGGTGGCTAATTCGTTATAGTTTGATTAGGGACAAATCTTCACGAATGCAAAGATAAGATAACATTGTATATAACTTTTTTAACTCGTGTTTTAATATATTTAGTAGGGATGACTACGAACAGGATAAGTTTGAACTTCTCATCTCCAATCTTGTAAAGTATAAAATAGAAGTAGGTAGGTGTAAAATTTTAATCATTTTTTTTATTTTTGTCGGGTATAATTGTGATTGGTATATTTGCATGAAACTCATTATATTATTTTTTTATAATTTAAATTTATTTATTTATTATTAAATAAATTATATATCAAGTTATTTAATTATATTTTAATTTAAAAAATACATCATTAGAATATCTTTCCTGGTCTCACCCATTTTTGCAAAAGCGTTGGCAGTGAGAACCCAAAAACTCACCCTTATCTCCTCTCTGCTGAAAAAACAAACCCCGATAAACAGAGTTTTCTTCATCAAACTCAAGACGGAAGGGGATCAGTGGCTGGGGTGGGGTGTGGTTCCCATCCCTAATAGCTAAGAGTCTCCAGATAATAGGATATCTTAGTTTAATCCATCCTGCATTAATTATAACTAGTGATTAGACCACGTTTCAACATCTATATAGGATTTTATTGCCCACTTTGTCAAGTCTACTTTTTGGAATTCTCATTTAGTTACAGGAATTGAGAGGTATTTGAGCCTCGTATTTTTTCATTATGCGAGTAAACACTTGCTTTCCTATTGTGTTAACTAATGAATTGGATACATTGGTTTGAGTTCATTACTGTAGGACGACGTTGAATTATTGTTTTTTGGGCAGGTTTGAGTTTTCTTATTAAATGGATTTTAAGTATCCTGCACATTGCATGCGGATTTAAAAGACAAAAGTATAGTGTTGGTACTATTTTTTAGTTAAAATTAAATTTTTATTGAGAAAAAATTAATTAGAGAATAAAATCTAAAAACGGATTATAGAAAATAGATGAAAATAATTAATATAAATTAAATAAATATATTCTCTATTTCTTATAAGGATTAAATCTAATAGAAGGGATTTAAGAGATGTGTTCTCATATATTTAATGTTTAACAGTGTTTTGAATAAGACCGTCTTCGAAAGAAGATATTTGTAGTGAAAAAGAAGAAGAAAAAAATTCAAAACAATAATGTCATCACTTACAACTCCATCTATAAATATACTTTAGTTGTTAATACACGATCTCATTTTTCAACTTGCATGTACTCATCTTTCTGTAGATCTTTAAAGCAGCAATGCTACTTCCAACTCCATCTACAAATGGATCAGTTTTAAAGTGGTTGCTGCAAATAAAGTTAATTTGTAGAGAATAAATAAGACATTGTAACGGATACAATATTTTTTGGGGGATCTAAATCTAAAATGGATATATTATTTGAGCAGCATTGATGGGCTAGGATTTGAAGAAAGAAACCCAAAATGGTTATTTAGGTTCCCATTTAATGCACTTGGTTTAGGAGACCATAAATAGGGTTGTGACTCGAGAGGAAGCTAGGTAGGTTGGGATGAGCAGAATGAATATAATGTCACAAAGAATGGCTCAGTTTTTTTGTACATGTTATTATGCTCATATGTAATGATGGTACGTTAATGTCACATGGGTATCTCAGTATTTAGCAAGCCAAGTCTATGAAAGAACAATAATGCTTACTCAGAGCAGAGGTGCACGATATGGAAAGGACAGACACGCTATGGAGAATGGCAGGTGTTACAATTACAAACATGTGAAACTCTGTTATAAATTTGACTAAATCCTTTAATGAGAGTACTAGGGTTGTTTTGAGCATAGGCTAAAGTTAAAAGAGGCTTTCATCTTTTAAACTTTACTGTAAGATGATGATTGTCCTAATTCAAAAGGTACTTCCAACGGGTTAAAGAACAAAAGAACTTAAGATTTTTATTTCCCGCTTGCGATCCTAGATATTAAGGGTCTGTTTGAACAAGTTGCTTTATAAGCACTTATAGAAAAATATATAAAAAAAAAAAACTCAAAAAACATTTCATTATTTTTTTTTAAAAAAATGTGAGACTTTTTTTAAGTTAATTTCATCTAAGATGTAATAACTATCTCACATAGTTTTTTTCAACAATTTTTAAGAATTAGTTTGTAAAAAAATCCTGCATCATTTAAAAAAAAAATTATGAAAAAACTATTTCTTTGTATTTTTTTACTCCAAACATGCCTAAGCCGTTTGAAACTTAAAATCATTAAATTGAGTTGTACTTATATAATGATCTTTTTCACGCATAACAGCCATTATTTAATTGGTGAAATTTTATAGGTTTGTTAAGGGATAAATCACATTTGATTAACATTTATAAGGAATTACCAAACAATGCCGTAAATAGGCCATTCGCATGTGAAATTTTAGATTTGAGAATCTTGTGGCAGTTGTAAGGTAAATTAGCTCTCAAGAAAATGTTTACGTACCTTGGAGAACCTTGTACTCGTGTGTAGTTGTGGTGATCATGTCATGATGTGTGACGTAATTTTCATTCATTCACACAAACAACTATAATTGCTTATGGTTTTACGTACACTTCACTTTTTTGAATTTTTCCATTGTGGTACATAAGTGTGGACCATGATAACATATTTTATGGAGTTGTCACGAAATTAAGAAAACATGGAAAAAAAATCCATATAGCCCTTATATTGTTTCTTTATTGATTTGATTTTGGCATGCAAGTCCTGCATGCATCTTTCTAGACTACGAAACTCTGAATCATCCTACATTTGTTCAAACCCCTTATGTTACCTCATCATATGATTATTAAGTTTTACAGCAGGAAAAAAAAAACACTTCTCTTTTCACTTGTTTTTAATTCTGCTTTTTTAATAATTTTTTAGATAAATAAATGTTAATTATTAATATGTTATTTTTGTTAATAAAAATACTTGGATCACGATATCTCATGCTTTTCCTGTAATATGCTATGGATATTTATAACATTCTCTACAAATTCAGTCACACACAATTCAATAATCCTTAGTTGACATTTTTTTTTTATTACGGCATCATATAATAATTTCCCCCCTTTTTTTATCCTCATTTCCCACTGCTTCCGCTCCTTACTATGTTTGCTAGAGTAAATGTTCCATAAAGTCTGAATGCTCGAGAACCAATTCACAGCATTTCCACATGCAAAGAAAAAGCAAGCATGCAGCTGCTATACACTACAAAGTTTCAGCTTTAAAGAACTCTACCAAAACCATCAATAACTTTCTTAACATTGCAGAATACATAAATATCACAGAACACAAGCTGGCTAGCATGTTACATTTTGCACCCTTTTCAACAGCCAAAACAATAATACTTTTTTATGGACACTCATTTCAGTCTTGTCTGACAAAGGGAGAGGAGCTTATGTCTGTGCTGTAAAATGAATCCTCAGGGGGACCATAGATATTCTCCTCCTTCTCTTCATCCCATTTGAGAACCTCTTTTATGTACTTGAATGCCTCATCAACAGTTACTCGGTCCCTAGCCCTAGCTTGTGCTACAAAAAGTTTTTTCCCCGTGAGGGTTGCATAAAGGTCCTTGAATTTCATGGCAATATAGAAGTAAGCTTGATGGGCCAGTGACTGGTTATTATGGTATGCACGAACAGGACAGAAATCACTGAACCATTCACAAGTGTTTAGGGATACCCTGCTAATCTTTTCCTCAAAGATATCATACTTGTTCAGAACCAGCACCAAAGGGGTTTCTTTGAAGCAAGGGTGCCTCACCATGGTCTCAAAAAGCTCCTTGCTTTGTACCATCTTGTTTTGCACAAGCGTTCCACTGCCACTGCTATCTGGGGAAAGTAACAACTGATCGTAGTCACTTAGGGAAACGCAAAAGACCACTGCTCGAACGTCTTCAAACATTTCAACCCATTTGCAACCCTCATTCAGGCCCTTGGCATTCACCCTTATGAGTTGATACCTGAGATATCAAAGAGGAGTTTAGTCTGCGTTTTCTCATTTATATTTTTCTGTGAAAAAAACAAACAACAAGAACCAAGCCTTTTCCTGTTGTGTGGAGTCGGCTACATGGATCAAACGATATGATATGTAAACAAATTTTCAATGTCATTCTGATGTCCCTCAACATGAATTCAGAAAGAATGAATGTAGCTTACTTAGTCAGTGGTGGGAGCTGAGCATCCAGGTTATCTGAATAAGTGTCAGACTTTGGTATACGGTCATCAAGTGAAAATTCCATGAAAGCTAAACCATTTCCCTGAGTAACCCCTTCTGCATATACTATGTCTCTTTCAGAAGGTTCGTATTCATTGCTAGATACCTCAACAGCCTGAAGGAAACAAGAGTACATTATCCACCTATACATGCCTATACCGTCAAATTTCCTAAAGCTGAGAATGCAAACCATGTTAGCAAAATAATAACCATTTGTATCATAATTTATAATACATATACAATAGACTTAATTTATAATAGCATTTATAAATGTTAATAATCAGAAAGAATATTTACCCAACAAATTTCACATAAAAAAAGCCATAATTTTAAGAAAACTTGGGTGATGAGGAAAATCAAGTTGCTAGGGAAGGGTTGGAAACAATTCAGAATATCTCCTTTATTTTCCCTCCACTATAACCTTTCAATTTTTCCTCCTACAAGTAAACCCAAGTTCAAAGCCTTAAAACTCCATGTGTTCTAAATTTTTTCTTTCCAACAAATCCAAATAAAAACATAGCAAACAACAAGATGGATATTGCACTAAGATATATAAGTGAAGGGCACAATTGGCAAACAAATAACACACTTAGTCATGCAGAAACATGCATACAGGGAATATTAAAACCACTGCTCAGAACATAAACTTAGTAAAAAACGGCAGGAATAAAATCTGATGGCCAAGGGAAAATTTAGTGAAAATCAGATGCCTGGCAGTTTTTACTGAACAAATGGACACAATTTCAAGGACGATATTTAACCAATTACCCGGCTTAAGAAGTACTCAGCAACATCTGGAAGAAAGTGAAGCTCATCTTTTCTTTTGAAGGTTTCTTGTATTGCAGGATCCTTCCATACTTCTTCGACTAATGGTGCATATTCACGTGTGGCTGCAGGGAAGAAGGCATCTAAATCCCCAGTGGCTATAATATCCAAGAGCCAGTCAGAGAAATGTTTTAGCCTTGGGTTGAGAGAATAGATGCATTCACTAGTATTATTTGCTTCACCATAGCTACCTGAATAAAGATTGAAATCAGGTTATATACAGGAAGCATTATGATGGCCGTGGGATTTAATCATTTAACATTGACACAGATGACAGATCTATGTTAAAGTAACAGCACATTTGCAGCAGCTTAGTCATTTCTTACATAAAACAGAAATCAACTCATGCCTATATATATAAATATTTTTTGTTAACATTTTGTTACTTACCAAGAGCCAGAAACTCAACTCAGTCTAATTTAACACCAGGAATGTTACACATTCCAGCGGTAAAAGGGACCACTGCTGTTGTCCATCTTAATAAGAGGAGATACCTTGCAGTTTATTTAGGAAAGTAAATATTACAAGTTACAAAATTATAAATCATACAACACATTTTCTGAACTAGCTTCTAATCTTATGGTATATTTAAAAATTTTAGACAAAGGCTTGTATCTCACATCCCATTAATTGGCTGTTCCACCCGGAATACATTTAGAATTTAATACCTTCACCAGCTTTTACCAAGGTCCTTGGCAATTGTCAATAGGGTATTTCCATTCATGCCCTCAAAATGCTGTGGCACTTCGTAAGTTCTTAACATAATAGTATATAAACCTATCAATTTTTTAATTTTCTTTTTCAGTATTAAAAAGCTCCCAACTAGAGGATATCTGATAAGGCACTGAAACAGAACTTGATAATTCGATAACAGAGAAAGAGTACTTGGAAAATTGAAATTAAGAGAAAGAAAGGTTCACACAGAGTTTCAGTTGCTCAATTCACGTAGCTATCCTTTAATTACCCCAATAGAAGGCATTAAAAATATATAGTGAAATCAATTATAAAAGAAATGTTCACACATAATTTCAGTTGGTCAATTCATGTAGCTATCCTTTATTTCCCCAATAGAAGGCATTATAAAAAAATATAGAGAAATCAATGATAAAAATATCCAGATTTCAACCACAAAAATAAAATTTAGAAATACTGTATCCTATCAATTTAATGAACCAAGACACGAAGAAGAGAGATAAGTTCCTCCATCCATGCTTATGGTATGTTTTCATACATGATCTCATGTTAGCTAAATAGTAAACATATGCAGTGGAAACTTGTAAACAAAATTACATGGGATGAAGTATTACCTGGTTCCATAGTTCGACCAGGAGAACCTTGTCCATTAATTCTAGAAACAGCCTCCTCTTCAAAGCGTTCTCTTCCATCAAGTAAAATGCTAAGATATTTATACATGTTACTCTGGATCATCAGTTTGACATCCTGCAACTCTTCAGCAGAAAATTTGTTCCCATACAAAAACTTGGCCTGCTCAGCAATTGCAAGAGTGCCACAGAGGAGATTCATGTTACAAGAAAATCAGTTTTAAACACAAGGACCCAAAAATGTTATTTAAATTCCATTTAGTGTAGATGAAGAGACTATAATCGTTTTTTACACAATTTGATATCAATTCCCACCCTTCCATCTCCTAATAAAAGAAAGTGAGCCAGGAGAAGAGAAAAAAAAATTAGAAGAAAAACATAACATCAGCTAAGTCATCTTTTTTGCAACTCTCAATTTGAAACAACTCAATTGCTTATCTCAGAAGTTTTTACCATAAAAATAGGTCTAAACAGTGGAATAAAAGCCATACCTGCTTAAATATAGTGCTGGTACCAGATCCTTGAATTCCAAGAAGAAGAAGCTTCTGAATTTTTTTCTGTTCCAGGTAATTAGGAACTGTGGTATAGTGACTAGTTTCATCCTTTTGCCCATGCAGCTGACCATGGGGAAAGGGAAGAGAGAATAAGGTAGAAACGAATCTTGTTGTTGCCTGTCAAGGAAAATGTAAATATCTCTTTCATTGATATACATTATAGATTCTCATATGAAGTAAGATGTTCCCACCAAAAAATATTCAGTTGGCAAATACCTTCTCCCAAATGTTTCCTCTGATATTATTTTGACCTTCCTCCTCATATCGACCATCATCATAAACCCAAAAGTGTGTATCACGTGGACACTGCACATTTGCCAGCTGGAAATTCAAAGAAAAAAGATTATTATATTGATTTTAGTAATAGTATAATGTCATGATATTATGAAAATGATAGGAACATCAAATGATTGAAAGGGATAAAAAAGCTACAATTATAGGCTGGCTGAAAATGTTTTATTATTGTCCTTATGGATCATCCAAAAATTAGAGAAAGTCCTCTAGCAAAGTAGTGAGTTCTTGAATTAGGAGCAGGTGCTTTGTTATTATCCTTTCTAAGCTATTGTATAAGAATATTTTATCATTTACAAAATCTTCTGAGCTTAGGAAACAGCTGCAGCCTGGAATTCACCAAAAAAAACAGCTGCAGCCTGTTGTTCCCATCTGAACAAGCTGGTGGTACAACCCACTCTTTGCACAACCTGCTCTTTCCATTTTCACTCCTACCTCTGAAGGAAAATCCAACAAACTACATCTTAATTTAGTAATTATAAATTTTTAAATCTTAAACGAAGATAAAAACTTACCTTCAGTACCCTCAATTCAAGTTTTGTGATCTCTCGACCATTGATGTAAACCTCAGTGTTTCCATTACTAGCATCGAGGCTAAGTTTCCCAGTAAAATTCAAGTTTGAACTTATGATTCTGTCAGGCTTCTCCCCTTCCTATTAAATGAACAAGTATAGAAGTTAAATCCTGTTATCTCATTATAAATGAAAAACCTGATGATTTTGAAAATAAAACTTCTCATATGCTGGGAAATTGGAAATATGACATTTTGATAAGTTAACCTTGTGAATTTGAAAATAAAATTTGTAACACTCCATCCTAAGTAATAAAGCACAAAGCATCACCTTTCCCCAAAGACCAGATTCTTTGTCATACCAATATCTACCAGGCTTCAGCTTACATGGAGGTAAGGGGCATCCAAGTAATTCTGCCATCTCATCTGGTTTCAAGGGCAACCCATTGACAATCAACTGCTCTGGACGGAGCTGATTTGCAGAACATTCTTTCTCTGCTTTCATAATTTGCTTAACTTCTAGCGGACTTAACAGTCTAGACAACACCCTTGAATATTTACCCAATTTCAGTCGCTTTGATTCATCAATTGGCTGACCAATGCATGTTACGCATTTGCGCCCTTCGGGCATTGATCCCATTGCTCTAAGCACGCAGTTGCTGCAATACTTGGAATTACAAACTATACAAGACTCCTTAGTTTCCCACTTCCCTTTTCCGCACCTATAACAAACTCTTATTTTCTTTTTCTTCCTTTCCTTTAAAACCCCAACGTATTCTGAATAAACTGGCTTTACAACCTCCACCTCTTTCCTCTGAGATCTATCAACAGTATTAAAAGTGACAACTGGTGCCCTCTTCACTTCATTAACCACTGGCTTAGGAGGGTTGCTTGGAGGATTATGAACTGAAGCAGGCGAAGCTGAAGGTGAAGCTGAAGAAAGATCTGGGTTTTGTAAGACAGAAACCACAGAATCTGAACTTCCTGACACCCTTGGACTTTGATTAGGAGAACTCGTTACACCCGCAATACGAGACACTGGCAGAGGGATTGGTTCAATCACCATAGGACCCCCATGAGTACTTGATCTTTGTGATCTAGAGAGTGTTTCGGCAATGGGAATTGCTCTTGATTTTGCATCAAGAGGCTCAACTTTTGGTACATCATATGAAACTGGTGGACCAACATATTCCATAGCTATAGAGTAATCAAGATTAGAAGCATCAGCAGGAACAGGTGCACCAGGTGGAAGCATTTTCTTTACCAATTCCCTCCAGCTCTCTCCCCTATTTTGATCCATATCTTTGCAATCAAATACACCGCTTAAACTTCAAACTGTAAGCTCCTCAATCTTCAGCATCAGATACAACTTACACACCTTGTTGTTCTCTCCGAAATAACACATCCCAAAATCCTTGTAACTAGATAGAAATCAACATATATCTTCAGGAAAGAGAGTGGTTGAATTATGTTACCATATAAAGGGGTTTTAGGAGTTTTGGTTTTGCAAATAGAGAATCAGTCACAGACATGGCCCATCAAGCAGCCACAATCAAATATTGAAACTTAAAAGCCTTCATAGTTGAATGGTTTCATTTGTATTAAAAAAACGAAAAAAGGAAAGTATACAAAACGAAAATGAAATGAAACCAAATTCAACTCATGGTATCTAAGAATGACAACAGACAAAACCACAGAAAACCCATGAAAAAGTGAAATATCTACAGTCAAAGATAGACAAAAACAAGAAACCAAACGTGTAAACCGTTCAACTTTATCAGGCTTAGGATAGAAAGATAAGAAGAGAAGAGGAAAGAACGAGTCACAAGTGTAGGTTCTTCCGAGTGTTGAAAAACAGCAGAGTCAAACCACTTGCTAATAAATGCCCCCCAAAGAAAACCAATTTAGAAACACACTGAAACGCTAGAATTTCCAACCGAGAATAAATAAAAAGAAAACCCCAAACATAAAAAACATCACTTTCAACTTTACAGTGAGAGAAAGGAGGTGGGGAAGAGTTTAGAGAGAGAAAGAGGGGACGATGAGAATGTACCTGAGAAAAGGGACAGAATGAAAGCGAATCCGATCTTTAAATCTAAGTCGCTCTTGCTTTTGAGCTCCAAGAGCCAAAAGACAGAGCTTTCTCAAAAGCCACCACCACCATTGATGAAGGAAAAAGAGGGAAAGGGAAAGGTAAGGCTCGGAAAGTAAGAAGTAGAAGTAGAAGAAGATGAGAGTGAATATCAGTGGGTCCCACTTACCACCCCCATTGCTAAATGCTTACAAATAATCAATCTCGGTGTGTTGGTTTATGTTATGCTATGGTATGATGTGGTCTCTCCAGTCTCAACTCAATGTTTATTTAATTAAAGATAAAGATTCCATTTTTAAGTCTCTAAGTGGAAATATATTGATTAAATTTCAATTTTTTTAAATAAAATCGAATATTTTGAGATATCAATGTTTAATTCTTGCCCAAAGGTACTCCCATTTGATTGTTATCTCAATATTTACTTATGGTGAATGTGTGTGTCTGATATGATGTTGTTTTTTAATGACGAAGACAACAGAACTTGTGGGGCTATTGTCAGATCCTACATTCTCCACGCGCCTAATTCTCACTACATCGCATCCCAGAGATATTCATATTTTTATGAATGTGGGTTTATATAATTTTTTTGGAATTTAGCTCCTTTTAGAAGAGGATACCACTACGTATAAGTTAGATTAAGATCTGATTTAGATAAATTGAAATCATATATGACACTGGTTGCTAGCTAGGTTATATTTAGGTAAGGTATAGCAAGGAATTGTAATCAAACATTATTAAGGTTGTTTTGATTGTGAAAATTGAATAAGCATCTCTCACTCTTTAATTGGACTAAATGTTGGTTATATATGGTTCGTGATTGTGGTGAATTGAACTGCAATTGCCTGAAGTCCATTTAGCTTATGATAAGAATCATGGACGGATTTGGGTTGACTATCAGTGACAATATACAAGTTGCTCTGCGGTGATCTAGATTCATTAGTTGGGGTTAGTGTTTAGTCTCAAATTTTTAAAATATTATGAAAAGACAAACTTCTATTTAAAAGTAATTATAGTCTTATGGAGTATTGGATAACTTGAAAAAAAAAGGTTTGAATGTTTTGAATTATACAAATAATTGTGTGTTTTGCAAGTTACACATAGAAGATTGTAATAACTTGTTTATATCATGTTGAGTATCTCAGTTAGTGTGATACAAAGTTTTGAATTGACTGATAATTTATTCGTCTCTTCTAGAGAATTTAAATCAATTGATTCTTTTGGTAAGTTCATGGAGTATTGGGAGGCAAAAAAAGAAAGTTAGATTCCTTTTCTGGCATGCTATTTGTTGGAGTTTGTGAATATTCACAAACTCCATTGTTTTTAATAATAAAATTTTGGAGTCTCTAGATATTTTTGGTCTTATTTAAATTCTTTCTTAAAAATGGGTAGCTTACAAATTTAGAGTGAGAATGATATATATCTTTTGTGACGGTTGTAGTTCCTCTTTTATGTGGATACTTAATAGTAGATATAATATGAATTACATTTTTAGTTCAAGTTGTTTATTGGTAGAAGTATCGTTAGAGCAGGTTGCATGTATTGAGTTGAGTGTTTAGTTTTTTCTTTAAGTTTAACTCTAATTTTATGTTAAATTTCTAGAAAGTATAGTTTGTAAAACATTTTATTTTATGAAGGACTATATATATATACCACACACGCGGAGATTTTTATACCTTTTAAAAAAAATATATGGTTAGTGGCAAAATTAATGAAGTTAAATATTGTGGTGTCTTATATCTGAGAAAAATTAACCTTATCCACAAAATTTACAAAAATTCAATTAAGTTCTCCCATTTGAAGAATTGGTGTCGCTTACTACCATTTAGACCTACTTAAGATTAAGTAACAACAATGGAATCTTCAACAACTATAATAGTATTAGCCTAAAAAGAATATCATTTTTAATTTCTCGAAATTTAAATAGGATTCTATCAATTACATAACTATTATTTGTATTTAATAATATAAAATATATGAATATTTTTTTGTAATTTTGTATAACATTTTCGCTTTTTAGTTTAGTTTAGTTGTGATTCAGAAAATTAGAAATATCAACTTATTAAAAGTCTTAATTATTATTTTCCCATACTGTATACATATTATGTTTATTTTATGTAGAATTTGAAAACAAAAAAGTAAAATTAAAACATTTCCTCTATGTTGGATTATTCTTTTTCATTTGTTTATTAATTGAATGAATTATATTCTTACAGAATTTTTAAAATCATATAAGCAGTTTATTTCTTTTTACCGTTTTAATACGCGGTTCTTTTACAGTTTGAAAAACCAAAATGTAGTTATATTTTATGTGGTAACTTGAGAAAATCATAGAAGGAAAAAAAAAAGTCTCTGTCAAACCATAGTGAGTGTAATTTAATCTTTCTTGCAATAATGACCAGTGAAGGTCTCAATTGGAAGTTTATCGGAAACGGGATTCTGTTACCTCTGGTACCTTATATTAATACAATTTTTGCTTGTTGAAAATGGCAACAAAATTATTCGTCGTTTAATTTCTTTATTGAAATAGCTCAACTAACTTCATATATTTTTATGCTTTTCTCCCCACATTCGAAAATTATTTTAAAGCTATTATACTTTTTAATTACTTTAATCAAATGTTTTAATGTACTAATTTTAAGTTTTTTTATTACTATTAAATACACTATGTAGGTTAAAATTATATTAAAAATTATTATATGTTAACATTAAAATTTATTGACACATACATAATAGTTACATAAAAAATTGTTAAATTTAAAAACAGAATAAACACTATGACTTAAAATTAACATTATGTGAGTGCAGTTGATAGTATTATCCTTGAATTTTTCTTTTTACTGGAGTCTGGAACATTTTAAATCATGGTATATATGTGGTGTAAATATATATTTTTTTCTAATACAAATCTTTACAGAAATTAATTTTTAGTGATTTATCATTCAATGAATTGATTGTTTAGCCTTATATTATATTAACGGATGCGCTATAAAATGGGGAGTATGATTGCTTTTACCCCTCGATTATGGTTGTTTCAAAGTTTGACAAAATGTCAAAATTAAAGCATATTCGCTGCGTAACCTTAAAGTGAAAAATCTTATGTAGATCAAGAAAAATAAATAACGTCATCTTTATGAATAAAAATGTTTAAAATATCATCTTAATAATTGAATTTCATGCTATAAATTATGGGAGGACAAGTAGCATATAGGATTGGAGCTAAAAGATTTAAAGACTTTACTTTAGCTCTAATAGAAAAGTGGTGGAGGATAAGAGAGAAGAATGCAGTCTATGAGTTAAACTTGTGAAATATCTAAATATAATGACATGATAGAAGGTGAGAAGAGGAATAAGGTGCTCTCCCTGGTGGAAAGAATTGAATACCATTAGACACAAGGGAAATGGGGGATAGCTATCTAAAAACTAAAAACATAAGAAGGGATGTGGGTGATTACTCTCAGGATGAGAAACTATACATAGTAGTATCGATTTACAATTCCCTAAGACCAAAAAATCAAGAAGGGAACAATTGAATCGAGATTTTTTTCAAAAGTTGTGGCAAACACAAGTACTCCTACAAAATCCAATTATTAACATGGAAGTGGGAAGTGAGTCACTTGGCAACGAGGACAAGTTTGCTGAGGAAATGAGTTATAACTCAAGCACAAGATCGACTTTTGCAGCAGGTGTGGGGAGGAGTCAAACTCTGGCAACATCACATGTCATTATCTCCTGCGATTTTGCAATGCAAATGTTTTTTTTTTAAGAACAAAATAAATTTTATTAGATATGTAAATATAGATAAAACAAAATGTTTCATTTTTTCAACGTTCAGAATATTCTACCCTCTACCTCATTATACACTCGGCACCATAATATTCTTATTTCAAATTCAACATACACATCCTAGGGTTGACACACCAGTCAGAAAAAACACATCCCTGACTAAATCCAAAATAATACAATAGCCATTTCCACGAGATTAACTTAATGGACATTAGCATATCAAGTGATCCCACTGTTGACCTTTGAAAAACAATGGCATTCCTAGACAACCAAATACACTAACACCCAGCAAGCCAGAAAACATACCTGCACTTCTTCTTCCGTTTACCCACGACCCATCCACTGGATAACAGAAATAACTGGTTCAAGTCCCCTAGGAGAGGTGATTGTATCCCAATCCAGCTTAGAACTTTATACCATAGCTGTTGAATTTATGGATACGTTAAGAAAAGATGATTTTTATTCTCTGCACCATTGTTACAGAACACACAAACTGGATCTAGCAAAAGATTATCCACTCCTCTCCTAACCAAATTATCAATGGTAGGTAATCTATCCATCAACAACCTCCAAGAAAATTCAAGCACCTTGGACGGTAACTTATCATTCCACATTATGCGTAGCTCCTGTGATCCCACTGTGTCATACCTAAGTCAGTTGTTTCTCCTCTCAAGACCCTATACACCTCCGCCACTGAAAATCCCTCACCCGTGTTTGTATTCCATACCCACTCATCTGAGACATTCTCCACAAGGCCCACTTCGTGCACCAACAGCTCTAAGGCATGCACCCAATCCTCCTCCCACACGAACAATTCCCTCCGCCATGCCAACTTCCATGCTGAGATGTAACCCCCAGCGCCCGTTTATCCTTGACAGTAATAAACTTATCTTCTGCAAGACCATACAACTTAGAGAGCGCTCCACTCATCGGCCCATCCTTATCCATCTTTGCTCCCAAAACATAGTATCATCTCCGTTTCCAACTTTTCTTCTTACGCGAGTTCCGAACCACCCTGGTATTGGTGCCTTTGGCCCGTCAATCCCCTAGATATCCTTCCACCACTGGGAGGTATGAGTAAAGGATCTTAGCCTCTTGGTGAATCTCTGTAGCTCCCCATATCTACTTCTCAGTAGGGACCCCAAATAGTCGTGTCGTCAGATAATATTCTCCACCTCTACTTTGCCAACAAACTTATGTTAAATTTCTCCAAGCACTTCACTCCTAGTCCTCCTTCTTCCTTCGGGCGGCACACCTTGTCCCAGCTTAACCATGCAATTTTAAACTGTCGATCATGTCTTCCCCATAAGAATGAGCGCTGCATACGCATCAGATTATTCAACACCTTCTTAGGCACCTTATAGAAGGAGAAAAAATATAACGGAAGACTCGACATCATCGAGTTCACTAGCACCAGTCTCCCAGCAAAAGTCATATTATTCGCCTTCCAACCTGATAATCTTCTTTCGAATTGTTCAATGACCGGTCGCCATACTTCTATCCCCCTTGGATTCACTCCCACTGGTATCCCCAAGAACTTAAAAGGCGATGAACAAACATTACAATTCAACATACTACTCACAACAAAGGTAAAAGATTCAATGACATTTAGACCATAAAAGTGACTCTTACTAAAATTCACCTTAAATCCCGATGCCATCTCAAAGCCCTGCAAAATTACCTTCAAATACCACACTGTTTTCAGATGTACCTCGCCATCATGATCACATCATCTGCATACTGTAGCACCGAGAATTTCACCTCTTTTCCTACCTTTATCTCCTTATACAGACCTTTGTGAATAGTTGATCTGTACAAACCTGATAATGCTTCCGCCACCACCAAAAACAGAAAGGGGGATAACGGGTCACCCTGCTTCAATCCTTTTCCTGGCTTAAACTCTGATGTTAGGCTCCCATTGACTAGAATGGAAACATAGTTGGTACGTACAATGGCATTCATCCACATTCTCCATTTACTTCCAAACCTCATCCTCTTCAGCATATACTCTAAAAAATTCCAATTTATCGAGTCATAAGCCTTCTCAAAATCCACCTTAAACATAAAGCATGTTCTTCTATTTCTCTTGGCCCAATCCATAATTTCATTGGCCACCACTACCCTATCCAGAATTGATCTTCCAGGCATGAAAGTTGTCTGACAGCTCGATATTAGCCCCTTCAACCCTTGTTTGGGCCTTAAAGACAATAACTTCGATATAATCTTATGCACATTAGATATTAAAGATATGGGCCTATATTGAGCTAGCCCCGAAGGCCTACCACCTTCGGGATGAGAGTAATAAAAGAAGAGCTTACCCCTCTTGGTAGTATGCCTGACTCATGAAGTTCTTGCACTGCCTTTACCACATCTCCCCCTATTACTCCCCCACCATGATTTGTAAAAGTTCATTCCAAATTCATCAGGACCTGGACTTCTCTCTCCTTCACATGCCCAAACTGCCGCTCTGATCTCTTCCTCTAAAAAAGACTCCTCTAGAAAAAGTTTCTGTTGTTCTGACAATTGATTAAGCTGTACTCCATCCATTACTAGTCTTTCCATCTAGTCTTCCTTAAAAGAGGCCGAAAAGTGATTGAAAATTTTGGCTCTAATATCCGGAACACTCTCTAGCCATTCCTCCTCTGACTGAATTGCCAAGATGGAATTCGCGTGACATCTCAACTTGAAACAATTATGAAAATACTTGATATTGTTATCCCCATTTAAAGTCCATCAGACCCTAGACTTCTGCAACAAAGTGTGTTTCATCCGCCTTGCTCTGCCCCAATATTCTGACATGATGTCATGTCTCAATCTGGATATCATCTGGCCGCCTTCCACTAACCTTTGGTCAAGTACTTCTAACTCGTCAACCTTCTCTGATAGAAATCTTTCATCCTCCTTCCACACGTCCTCATTCCACTTTTTTATCTCCCCTTTTATACTTTTGAGCTTTTTAGCCAACTGGTACATCTTTCATCCTGAACTTTGTAACGAATTCCACCTTTATGTAGCAGGAGGTATACTATGGTGGTGGATGATACAAACAATCATGTACCATAAGGCGAGAATACACTTCAAACAATTAACTGATTTAGGTGGTGGTATTCAACAAGGCTGGAGAATAATGTTCATTGTGTGGATTACAATTTTGTGGGTATTATAGAAATCTCACAATGTAGTAGTCGTCAATGATGATAAAGTTGACTCCAAACAATGTTACAGTGGATTCAACAAAAATTATGGCTTTGGTGTCGAGCTATGACAACTTTTGACAAAACTTTTTTTAGAATGGATCAATAGCTTAGCAACAAGCATACTAACAAATAAGTTGTAGCAAAGGCATGTGTAAAGGAAAGGGACAAAGATATGGTAGAAATCCCACATAGTATAAGATTTAAAGGAGTCAAACACAATATTCCAGTAGGCATAAGGGAGGCAAATGTAGTATGTACCCTATAGCATATGCAGGTGAGGTAGATATAGTACCCCAGTTGATGCAGAGGAGGAAGACGGAGAACCCTAAGAATAGACGTAGGAAGGCATACACAGTAACACATTACTCCGAGAGAAGACAAAGGGGAAACAATCGTAATAACTCGAAGCATACACATGAAGGAAAGGGAGACAATTTTTTTTAAGGGTTGAGAAAGAGGAACACAAGAGTAGAAGAAAACAAATTAAAGTGGTGGGATCTCGCTTCAAGAGATAAGTAAAATAATTTTTTTTAAACCTCCATGGCATATTTCTTGAATTATATAATTTTTAATTATAGTAAGAAGATTTAGGATTGATTATTTTGTATTAGGTGACACTATAAACACACATGCTAATGCTTAGCATGCTAATCCATAATCATAATTAATTACAAAGTTAATTTTAGTTCATGTACATCTTAAAATGTTTTGTGAATGTTAGTTTTGCAATAGATGAATTTCGTTTTATATATATATATATATATATATATATATATATATATATATATATATATATATATATATATAAAAAGAGTAATTTTAAGAATTTTACTCTCAATACTCACTATTTATCTTCTTAAAATCTAATAATTATTATAATTAATTAATTTTAAATATTAGATTTTCTAAATCTAAGTCTTAGACTTATTATTGAAGTAAGTACTTACTTCTATATATGTATATATAAATATAATTCAATGTGCCTTTACGATTTACGGAACACGTAATGTGTTAATGCACTTGCCTTTACGAATTATTGGATATGGTAATATGCTAATGCAGTTTTAGTTTTATTGCAATTGACAAGCCTTTACGACTATTGTACATTGATCATGTGCATGTGCAATTATTGCACAATCATGTTTTTTAATTAATAGTTTTCACACTTTAAGAATTTCAATTGGTATGTGTAGCATTTTAAAATTTAGTTTAGAGATTTTCTTGATTGTGATACTTCTGGGGGAAATTTATGAAGTCTCGGGAAGAAGATCAAGTGTGAGATACCTCCATTTAATATAAAAAAAAGGTTTTAGATATTTTCATATGGGATGAAGAAGAGATTTTGGATACTCCATAATAGTATGGAAAAGACAATAAGATATCATTGTATGGAATATGAACTCATAAACCTTTTGATAAATATATTGAAAATTTGGTTTTCGGAACCAAAGAGAAAGAGTGAGTGATCATGAGTATTACTATACTTTGTGGATTGTATGTTTAGCATGAGAATGGTAAATCGGAAAAAAACAACTATTCTTATCATGTTTATTATTAATATTAAAAATTATTTGGATTAAATCATAATTCACGTATAAAGGATATTACTGCGGGGACCATGGTTGTTTTTCCAAACTCCACGTTGAACCTCTTGTTGAATTATAAAGGATATTACTGCGGGGACCATGGATTAAATCATTAGCAGAGAACGATGCTAATTGCGAACCTCTTGTTGAACCTGTTTTATTCACTAGGATTTTCATATCATGCAAAATGTTGTTTTCAGAGATAGAAGTTGTAAATATTAAAGAGGTGACTTAGTCCTTAACTTAAATATTTTTATTTAAAATGAAACAATTTTGTTATTTTAATTATCTTTTACATTTGTTTTAGAAAAATCTATATTTAAAAATTATATTTTTATAAAGATTCATGAATTTACTTTTCTTATTTTAATACAAATTTATTATCAACTCTTTATCATTTTATTATGTATTATTACTATAACGAAAGATATTATAAATTATTTCTTTATTTGGAACACTATGTATCATTCTTTTTAGATAATGAGGGACAACATCATTACAAGAATGTAATAAGATGAATCCTTAACTTAAAAAAAAAATAAATCTAAGAAACATACCCACTTTTAAGTAGTTGCGGTAGAATTTTTTTAAATTTTAGTCTTTAGAGTTCATATGATAATTCTCATCAGATTATTAAGTTTAAAATTTTTTATTAATATAATAGCGGTAATTAAATTTATTAACACCATACTGACTCTTTTGAAAAATGCATTATCAAACTTAATATTAAAGATATGAAAATTAGATGGCTATATAAATCAATCATACTCTAATAATTTCAAAATTTGCGACATTCTAATAGAATGTACATTTTTCAATCTATTGTCCTTTCTATTCTCTCTTCCCCAAAATGGCCTGAACCATGTAATAACACTAAATAATGCAATCCAGAGTCTAGACATAATGATAATTCAATATCAGTATAATAGAAATTTGATTCTTTTAAAAAAGTAATAGAAATTTGATTAGTTGGAAATATCAACGGAATTTGACAGTGGGAAATTTTTTCGTAAAAAATAAAAAAACTGGATTGGACTGAATAAATATAAAAATGCGTGCTTATAAAAAAGTAACAAAAAGAGAAAAAAACGGTAATTATTATATATAATATTAATTAATCAATAAATGGAATCAATATTAATTATATAATATTAATTATTATATATAATATTTAAATAAATGGAACTAATAAATAAACATAACAGAATGAAATAAACTCTACTTGCTTATTCTTAGTCAAACACCCAAATTGATTAAACTAAACCTTTCAAAGCCATCCAAAAAGGTACATGAATCATGATTGATTAAAGAAATATTGCACGCTTCAAAATTGAGGAACCTAAAAGAAAGGGCTAAACCTAATCTCTAAAGAACGCCCATGCTTCGTAACAGTGCATACTATAGTTTCCCACACGGAAAAAAGTGATGCCACTTTAATCTCCAAACTAATGATCATATCTAAACCTACGCATGATTATTGATTTCCACCAACTAAGGATACACAATTATGTTCATTTCCATATTCCTCTCAAATAATGTTTACGGAAAATAACGAGTTTGACTCAGTTCTTTAATTTTTCAACTGTCCCTGTAGATTAGTTGCTAATATTAAGTTTTATAAATAGATTGCGTATCAGATATTGGGCTCTTTGCGAAAATTTAAAAAAAAATGAAATAAATATTTTTTTAAATAATTTTTTTAATAACTACATAACATTTAATTTTTAAAACAATTGCTGTTTATTTTAAGAACGGTTGAGGCAAATACACTAAAAAAAGTTATTTATTTATTTGTTAAAAGAAAAAAGAGTAAGAGAAACAATACAGTATATATATTTACACAATTATTTGATGTAATATAAGTTTGTTAATTTTATTAATAAATATTTTAAAAGTCATATAAACTATCTTAAATTTACATGACAGAGCATGACTTTTAATTTCTTATTAAATTAAAATAAGTATTATTTTAAATAAGTTATAAGTTTAAATATAAAAAGTTTTTAAATTTATATTTAAAAATAAATAATTAAATATTAATGATGCTTTGTATATAAGCCCTTACATATAATATTAGCTACAGAGAAAATTAGATATGGCAAAAATCTCTATACATGTGGGTATCCGCTCGAATCCGGCCTGATTTTGAGGGGTATTACCCAGTTTGACCGGGTATGGGTACGAGTATTACCCGATGTATTAGACCGGGTAGGGTACGGGTATGGATATGTGACTACCCGCCCCATACCCGAATCTATATCCGCCACATTATAATTTTAATGATTATATAATACGTTTAAATTTATATATTTAATTAAAAATTTTAATTCTTAAACTTTAATTTATAATTTCTTGTTATTATTTATTCTTTATATACTTTTTAAATTAAAATATAATTAATAACTTAATAATATAAT
The DNA here is from genome assembly GCA_037954015.1 of Psophocarpus tetragonolobus. Lineage (NCBI taxonomy): Eukaryota > Viridiplantae > Streptophyta > Magnoliopsida > Fabales > Fabaceae > Psophocarpus > Psophocarpus tetragonolobus. Next base: position 76,380,372 of record CM075689.1, read on the forward strand.
TTATTTAATAATAAATAAATAAATTTAAATTGCAAAAAATAATATGATGGGTACCTGCGTATACTCGAATCCAAAAATATCTGACGGAAATGGAGATGGGAATTAAAATTTTATATCCACTCTTTTTATACCCGAACCCGAACCTACCCCGCACTTTGCAGGGACAGAGATGGGGAGGGTCAAACCTGCCCCCGCCCTGCCCGTTGCCATTCTTAGATAAAATCCTTCAAAGTTATATTAATGAGCAGAAATTATTCACCTATACATGTAATCTCCAACTACCTAAACTATAAAAAGGTGTCTATGGTTGTATGCATGGTTGACAGCGTCAAAGTTCTAATGAAAAATTTCGGAGAACCACGTAAAATTTCATATATCCATATACATAGTTATGGTTCATTAATCTTTTTTTCGTCATTGCAAAATTATTAAAAGTCTTTTGAATCAACATTTAAACCACACATTCACGTGTTTATATTTCTGATTCAACAAATAGTGTTTATATAATTTCTAAAAAGTTTGGAGAGGGAAGAGGTGACTTGTTCGGTCTCTAAGAAGCTCTAAGTACCACCATTGATGGTCCATTGCACGTGTTAACAGTTAAAGCGTGTTGGGGGGATTGTTGAAATGTAATTAGGAGTGTTTATTGATTTGAGTCAACCTGACAAATCAAGTAAATCGAAGCATACCAATTAGTTTGGTTCATTTTTTTTCACTTGATTGGGTCCGGATCGGACTCAAACTGATTAGAATTGATCATGTACGGTTCGATTTGCAATTTTCGCATTTCAAAATCTTGATCCAACCCAAAAGTGTGTATATCGTTTCTGGTGTGGAAGATCGAACTAATCGCAACCACAGAGCATACTCAGATATATACTTTCAGCGAAAACTTTTTCGTTAGGCTCTGATACCATTTTGATAGCGTGTGCATAATTGAAATATTTAAAGAAAGTATAACTTAAAGAAAGTATAACATAAGAACTGAGTTAATTAATTTTGAAATACTTACAGAGGCACATCAAAGCTAAAGGCTTAGGGCAGAGTTGTACAAAAGAAATTTATTAATGGATGGAGAGTTTACAAAGGGAGATAGAGAGAGATAGAAGTTTAAGGCTCTGCCGAGCTGTGTCTATCCCCTCTTCTGAATCTCTATTTATAGAATTCTTACAGCCGGATGTGAAATCCAGAATTTAAACAAATTACAAACGGAATTCAAAATTTATTTAAAAGTAATTAAGTCTTCACAGTCTTCAGCCACCTGTCGCTTCTTTATCTCGAATCTTGAAAAGAGGCCGACAACCTTTATCTTCCCTTTTGAAAATTCAAAGATTCCTGACAATTGGCCGACATAATTATTTTAAGGGGGACCCTCCACTTGCAGACAACTTTCTTTGAAAGATAAACCATCTTTTCCAATTACCGAAGAGCATTTACCAAACTGAAGATTTTCTTGCATTGAAGGCATTGCTCTGTCAATAACTGCTAGTCAGAGTCTAAATTCGGGTCTTGAGCCATTTGAATGGCATAACAGTCATCTGATAATAATTCTTCATTTTCTTCTGTTTCTTCTTCTTCAGAGTCTAATGAAGATAATGCTTCAAGGAGTTTCTTTTTTAATTCTTTTTTGTCTCTGGTCTGAGCTACCAAATCTTCAATCTTTAAAGGAGAGGATGAAGACGAAGCAGCCGTAATATGAGTTTTAAGAGGAGAATTCTTAAATTGCCGAAACTTAGTTTCAACATAATCTATGTTGAATTTTTGCCACCAAAATACTTTCACTGTTAAGCATAACTGTTTGGGAAACGGTTCACCCATGTGATGATGTATTTGGTATTGGGGTTGCATAAGCCAACCAATTCCCATTTTAGAGAGAAAACTAGTTAATTTGTACCGGGAAGGTATTGAAGGAGATATTTCTTTGAAAGTATCATACATTTTTACTATTTTAGATGGTAAAATACTTTTTACAGTACCAAAATCAATTACCCATTTGATAAACCAAGAAGGTAATCTAATAGGTAATTCATTTTTAAAACTGATATACCAGGAATGCTTTGGATTGGTATTTAAAAGAATTTTACTCCAAGCTTCTTGATAATCAAAATAATTAAAAGAGTTGGCTTAAAAGGTCTAGAAAACCCTTTCGGAGTCAACCAATTTTGATTCCAGTCCGATGGACCCAAAACATTTAAGATTTTCAGTTTTGAATAATTGGTAATGAGAGGATTTTTTGGATCCTTTTCTGGAATTAATTCAACAGAATTAGTATCCAATAAAATCATTTGATAAAAAGTAATGGTTTTTTCAAAGTTTTCTGGAATCCATGCCCATCCTTTAGGACTTATCTTTTCAATTATGGTGGAGGGCTCGTCTTCTTCCTATTCGGGCTCGATTGGTAGAATAGGATTACAGGGAGATTTTATATGGTAATCTTTTTGGGAATTTATAGGGTCCGGATTTTTAGAGGAGGAAGGTACCTTTAAGGGAGGAAAATTATTTTTGGAGGATAATACTTCTGAGGTCTTTTTAGGAGTTAAAGAGGCGGGTAATGTTCTGGTATTCTCGGGAGTATTTAAGGATGACTTCATAGCATATGAAGGGGCTAAATCGGAGATATTTAAGGGTTTTGATTTTGAAGGATTTTCGGTTAATGCTGTCTTTACTGATGGTCTCATTGCTGAGGGGGAGTGCCCTGAAGAAATTCTCTAGTTAGAAAATCTGGAATGGAATTATTAATTCCTTTTATAAATTCAATTTTAAAATCAAAACAGGATAAGATGTTTTGCCATCTGGCAAAAATCTGTTTGGAAACAATGTTTGTAACGTCTTTTTCTAAAACTTCTTTAGCTGATTTGCAATCAATTCTTAAAAGAAATTCTTTATTCATTAAATCATTTTGAAATTTATTGATACATATAACTAGGCTCAAAATTTCTTTTTTAATAACACTATAATTAAGTTGAGCTCCTGCCCAAGCTCCTGAATGGAATCTAATTATTTGTTCTTTTTCTCCTGAAAATTTTTGTTTTAAAATTCCTCCAAATCCTATTTCAGAAGCATCGGTTTCTACAATAATACTAGCGTTAGGATGAAGGATTCCTAAACAGGGTAAAATTTTAACAAGACTTTTTATTTCTTTAACTATTTCAGTATGCTTTTCTGTCCATGGCTTTGGATTTTTTCTAAGCCTATTAAAAAGAGGTTGACAGGTAATTCTTATATTTGGGATAAAGTCTGCTACATAATTAATACAGCCTACAAATTTTTGTAATTGATTTTTAATTTTTATTTCATCAGGAAATTTGTTTGCAAATTCAATACTTCTACTTATAGGAGTTATTTTTCCCTGAAAGATTTCATGTCCTAAGAATCTTATTTTAGTTTGTCCTATTTTTATTTTTCTTTTAGAAATGACTAAACCATTTTTCTTTATTATTTCTTTAAATATTTTGAGATGTTTTAAATGTTGTTCAATAGAATTAGAGAATATTAAAACATCATCTAAGTAGACTACAGCAAATTCGGAGTAAGGATTTAATATATTATTCATGCTATTTTGAAATTCAGAGGGAGCATTTTTAAGTCCCATAGGCATTACATTCCATTCATAATGCCCAAAAGGAACCGTAAAGGCAGTTTTGTATTTATCTTCTTCGAAAACTTTAATTTGATAATATCCTAATTTTAAATCGAATTTTGAAAAAATTACTGCTTGATATAATCTTCCTATTAATTCTTGTTTATTAGGAATTGGATATCTAATCCATTTTAAGACATTATTAAGGGGCTTATAATTAATAACCATTCTTGGTTCCCCTCTTTCTATCTCAGAGGCATTCATGACATAAAAAGCAGAACAACTCCATGGGGATTTACTTGGTCTAATTAATTTTTTATCTAGAAATTGCTGTATTTCTTTTCTACAATACTTAAGCGTTTCTTTATTCATTTGTACTGGTTTAGCTTTAGTAGGTATTTTACTTTCATGAAATCCTTCTATGTAAGGTAACTTGATAGTAAAATAATTTCGGTTCCAAAAAGCAGAGGGAATTTCAGCACAAATTTCGTTTTCAAAATCCTTTTGAATCTTTTCAAAATTCTTTCTTATTAAACTGTCATTAAGTTGATTTTCAATTCTTTGATATTTTATTTCTAATTGTAATTTATAAATCTGCCCATTTTTACTTTCAATTCTATTTATAAAGTTCTCTTCAGTTAAGTCTTTTAGAGTTAAGACTTCTTTGGATTTTATTGGATTTATAAATTCAAAAATATGATTCTTATGTTTTATTCCTTGGGTAGATACTTCAAAATGGCATATTTGAGTTAAAAAAGGAGTACCCAAAATTATTTCTTCCGTAATATCTTTAGTTAGAATAAAACTATTTTTAAAACATTTTCCTTTATTACAAATATTAGCATTAGATAGTTTATACTGAACTTTTTAATTTAGAGTTATTAGCAGTGTATAATTTTTGTAAAGATTTTTCATAATATTGAGTGGGAATTAACCCTTCTCTTATACAATTTAGATCCGCTCCAGAATCAACTAATGCTATAAAATTTTTATGAAAGGAGTTTCCTATGGATAGAGCTATTTTAATTTGTCATTTTTGTTGAAGAATTTTTATTTGATTAATTAATTCTGTTTCTTCTCCATTAGAATTAGAGGTTGAACCATTATTAAATTGTTCTGTTAGGTTTTCTAATTTTAATTTTAATTCCTGCAGTTCTTGTTTTAAATCTTTTATTTCTTTTTGCAGATCTTTTATTGTAACTGGTTTATTAAAGGAATTCATTTTTAAAATTTCTGAAAAATTATATCCCGTAACTTTAAAAATTTTGAAATCATACTTTGAAAAAACACACGTACAAAAAGCAAAATTAAAAATAAATCTAAAAAAATTTTAGTCAATTTTTTGTATTTTTTAAAATTATTTTTATTTATTAATTTATTAGTTTGTTTATATTTTATTTTATTTTATTATGTATTTTATTTTTACATTTTGTATCTTTTTTGTTGTTTTGATTTTTTATAAATAATATATATATATATATATATTATATTTATTTTATATTTTTAAGTTAGTAAATTTAGTAGCTTGATTTATTTAGGGTTTCAAATTTCAAAACTTTAACCCGATCCTATTTAATATTTTATATTTTTAAGTTAGTAAATTTATTTTATACTTTAAATTTATAAAATTTTTTGTTTGTATAATGTTGTTTTAATAGTTTAATTTGACTAGTGGATTAACTAATTTTAGGTATAAAATTATTTTTTATATATCAAGTATAAAATTCCAAGAATAAAATTATGTTTTAATAGTTAATTTTTTTAATAGTTTAATTTAACTAGTGAATTAAATCATAATTTCAGGTATAGAATTATTTTTTTACAAATTAGTGAAAAAATTATTTTTTTTTATCGATTTTCTCTAAAACTTAACTGAACTAACCAATTATCATTTATTCAATTTGGTTTAGATCAACAAAAAAAATTCCAAAAAACCAAACCAACCTAACTAAATTAATTAGTTCAATTTTCATTTTCTCCAAAAATAGAACCGATCCGAACTTAAATGTAACAACAATATTGGTTTAAAATCAAGTTTAGCTCACTTCTTTTGTAAGATAGGTTGGTTTGGTTGTTATGAATGAGTATTTTTGTGTTCAATTGACAACAATCACAAATAAATTAATTTCTTTAGAAATTTTTATTCTTTTATACTTTCAATGCATTCCTTTATGATTATAATTAATTCTCTTACAATTAAGGTTGTAAATTAATACCAATTCATGTCAACCCTTATTTTGAATTCTTATTTTTTTTTATTGAATTGTTAACGTAGCTTAACTGTTATTAATAAATAATTTAATTGAATTGAGATCAAGATCAATATTTTTCTTTTAACAAAACATATTAAGTTTGAATGAATTGCATGATTAAATAATTTATGAAAACCTCTTTTTCACATAGGGCTTAATTAATTGAAATTAGAAAATTAGAGGAAATTATATGAGTCTCGTGAAATTGCAATATTTTTATTAATTTATAAGTTTTTCAACAATCGTGATTTACACTTTATTTTATTTTAATTATTTTGTTCTATTACAAAACAACATTGAGATTTAATCATGATATAATTTATTTGATAGGAAAACTACAATTATATGTTGTTATTAGTGTGTAAAATATGTTTGTCTTTAATTAAGCACATTCTAAACATTTCATAATGTCATATTATATTATATGATATTATATCATCTATATTATATGTAAAGGCAATACCCCTTTTTTATTTGCATGTTTATTAATAGCTATTTTACCTTTATACCTATTTGAAAATGAAAAAATAAACTACTTTATAAAAAAGGGGATTTGAATACACAATTTTTGGCTCCTTAAATGTCAATTTTGTCACTATATCAACTTTATGACCTTAATAATAAAATTACTTTAAAACTTTTATATCCAACATTCATAATTATTCTACTATCAACAATCTGTGATCTATAATATATATATATATATATATATATATATTATAATATATAATGGTAATAGAACATTTTGACGTTCACATTTTATGACTATTTTACCCTTCTAAACATTTCATGACTTCTCTCACACTAATAAATGCACATCTCCACATGTTTTACCTTACCACAAATCAACCTTCTTTAAACATCATTAATATATATTTACCTTCGATCATAAATAAAAATACGAATACGTAGACAGAATCGCACCCTATGTTTTCGTTATTTTATATATATATATATATATATGACTTACACCAATTAATTTTATGAGTATTAGAATAAAAATTGTTTATGATAATATTAATTAAAATTAATGAACTCATTTAACTTTTTGTAAATAATGGAAATATCACATCAACATCAATAAGCTTCAAGAATCGAGATAATTTTAGTGGTATTAATTTCAAAATGTTCAAAATAAACTAAATAAAAATTAATTTAAAATAAAAAACCAACCTTTTTCAACCAATATAATTTTGACTGTGCTAATAATAATAATAATATAGCAATTTATTTACTCCAATAGTAAGTTTAAAAGACTTACTATTTATTCTAACTCATTATTTTGTTGAAATTTAAAGGTAATGATTAATTATTAATTATAATTATTAGATTTCAATAAATTGAATTATGAGAATGGAAAGTAACTCTGGAGTAAGTGGATCTCATCCCTCTTTCTCTCTCTCTCTATATATATATTTTATCTACTAGAAGAGATAAATGAAAACCTATTTTTTTAAGCAAGAGATAACAAGTGTCTCAATCAAGCAACAATCTTATAAGAATAACAATAATAATAGAATAGATAGAAGATAGAAATAAATAATAGAAACATTTTTTATAGACAATTAGTTTTGTTAATTGAGGAATTTGAACTTGCGATCTATCACTTCCTATTTCTTCCTATATTTGAACTTTGTCACTAGACTAATTTCATAACCCTAATAAATAATAGAAACATTAAGCTAATTGTTACGAAATAAGTTAAAATTAGTATATAGCTTCTAATTGAACTTATTTAGTTTTCAAATCTTTATTTTTAAAAGAAAACAAAAATCATACAACTATATTCAAAGGGCTTTTAAATTTTTAGATTCCATCTTCTTATCTCTCATTTTTCTTAAATATTTATGATTTTTGAATTAGTTGTATGTATATTATGTTCTTACCTTGAAATGGCCGAACATTGTTTCTTATTGATTTACGCGAAAGTGTCCTTTGTCTTAATATCGATGAGGGGGTATCCGCAAAAAGGACTCCAATGCTCAAGCTAGTGAGTATAACAAAGTATTTGGATGTCGCTGTGAGGGAGTTAAGAATTTATGGAAAGGAATCCAAGATGATACGTACCTTTGCCTTGGTGTCGCTTTTTATGTATAGTAGGTGATTAGGTTTTTACCTATTGGGTATTACTTTTCGTGGAAAGATATCACCTTTATTTGGCGGACATTGGTCTTTCCTATTGGGTTTTATTAAATTTTGTCATAATATTGGGGATAATCTTCATCTAGCAATTTAGTTCTTTTATCATGCACTATTTTTTTTATTTTTGGCATTGCCGAGATATGAAATGGTTGCTTCACTTTGTTTGTGGTTGGCAAACGTATTTTGGTATTTTCCAATAGCCGAAGTCTTTTACTATGAATGGGTATCGAGACGGTACACTTATTTCCTAGATGAGTTGCTAACTGTCAAGGAGCAAACCGATGTCGCATTTCTAGACTTGTTGTCTCGGCTGCTTCCAGTGGGGAGATTATTCCGTCTATTCAAGTCTCCCACTCTTTTTGAAGATTTGGAGGGTGATTACTCGGTATATGAGTAGTTTTATTTCTTTTGTCTGAAGTGTGTTGACTTGTGTTTGGTTGTGCAAATATAATCATGTTAACAAGAGGCAATGTTGCTGATTTTCGCAAGATACGTCAAATTCATGCTCAAGGAGATGAGGTGATCATCCCAAAGATCTTGGTTGAAAGGCAGTCTCAATAGAGATCCCCTACTGCTAATGTGGTGTACCCTGTATCTAACTATGAAAAGAAAAATCAAAAGGTCCAAGACAAAGGCAAAAAGAAAGAGAAAGAAAAGAAAAGGAAGAGGGGGGGAAATAAGTCCTCCTCAAGTAAGTCTAAAAATTCCAAAGGGTCCAATGATCCGCCTCTTGACCTGACTGCAAATGCATCTCTCCTCCCGCGCGGCTTCTTCTGCAAAGATTTTGACACACTAATGTCGATGGGAAAAGTTGGCGACTCTATTTCTGAGGAGAGTCAAAAAGTTTTAGAAGGGATAGAGTTATCACTCAAATGACAGAACTTTTGCAAGTTACAAGCCCAAGATCAAGCTTTGGGTAAGCATATATTTGTCAATAAGCTGGTATAGGCGAAGCAGCGCCAAAGACAGGTCGAAGATGCTTTTCTGATGGTTTTAACTAACTTGAAAAAAACTTGAAGAAGGTGTTAGCTCTATGGTGTTAACCAATGCACATCAGGAAGCATTGAAGGCCAAAGATGTGGAGAAATAAAAGGCGTTGCTTGCGAAGGATGGACTTTTACAAGAAGCTTGGAATCAAATCAAAAGTTTGGGGGCACTGTGCAAACAAAGTGAGACCAGCTGAGAAGGGTATAGGCAAGAGAAGGATCAAGCATTAGAGGACTTTGAGGCATATAAGACCTAGGTAGAGAAGAATGTGATGGCCGAACACTCAATTGGCTTTTGGCATGTTGTTCGATAAGCACGGTTTTTCTGCACCATTCTGGAGGGTTTCGAATTTTCTCAAAACCATGATGTCTTCGAGGGTGAACTTAAGCATTTAGATGAGTCTCCGATGCCCTGTCGTCAGATGGTGAGACTCCTTCTTCGTCACAAAACAAAGAAACTCAAGCGGAAGAGATTTCCTACATGGAAGGACCTGAGGAAGCCCAAGGCCGAAGCATTGAAAATTATGAGACGACTTTCTAAGATGTTTCTTTCTTTTCCTTCTTCTGTATTTTTATTTACTGGGCCACATGTGCCTTCAATAATTTTGTATAGTGGTTTCTTATACCACTTTTTTTTAATATATTAATATAATTTTACTTTTTCTTTGTTTTACTTTGTTTGGTCATGCGTTAAAAATAATATTAATACAAGTCTAGCCGAATAAATTTGCATGTCATAGATCTTTATTTTAAAAATGATATGTTTAAACATGGTTAACAATGTTGTTTTCCAAACTAGCGAAAGTAGCTAAAACATGGATAATTATCTTAGCCTAACTGTAAAGTTCGGGAAGGTATTTCAAGTACTGGTTTGGACGAATTGTAAAAATTTTGGAGTGTACTTCCAAGTACTGCCTTGGTCTAATTGTAAAAATTTGAGAGGGTACTTTAAGAAAGAAAAAGTCAAAGAGAGCCAAAATGTTCTTCTTTTATTGATAAGTGTGGGGTCTCGTTAGAAACCTTCTTGACAAAAACTCCTAGGTTAGGACAAAAAATTGAATAAGGAAAAGAGTGTCCTAAAGAAGTACATTCTCTTTAATTGTAATATAGTTTGAGATGAGTGGAATTCCAAGTCCTAGGGACTAGTTTTCCAGAAAATTCCTCAAGTTTATATGCTCCATTGTTGAAATTTCGATGAATTCAGAAAGGTCATTCCCAATTAGTTGCAAGTTTGCCTTTAGTCTTCTCCTTTCTCGCTTTTCATATTGCTATCCGTACTAAATCTCCAAAAAGAAAGCTTCGTGGCTAAACTCGGGAGTTAAATCATCGAGTCATCCTTTGGTTGCATGCTTCTGCTATGATCAATGCGTGATTTCTTATTTCTTTTACATAATCCAAGTTTACTTGGAGTGCTTCTAGATTTTATTCGGCTTGAAACTGTTGTCTTCTAAACAAAGGTTCACCTACTTCAATTGGAAGCATGGTGTCTGTTCTATAAGTGAGTCAAAATGGTGTTTCTTACGCGGAGGATTGTGGAGTGTAGTGGTATGCCCATAGTATTTTAACTAACTGATCAACACATCCTCCTTTAGCTCTTTCAAGTCACTTTTTTAGTTCCATTAGTATCACCTTGTTGGCGGCTTCGACTTGACTGTTGGCTTGAGGATGTTTGACTAACATTACCTTGTGTTTGATGCCAAATGTTGGAGATTCCCTTATTGATGCAAAGAAGAGAAAATGGAATTGTGTATATAATTTTCTAGTTTTGATTATGAACACTTATAGTTAATAGCTTGAGTGAGTATGAAGCATATCATGCATTCATATAGGTAGTTTTATCTTGATTCAACCTAACTAAGTATATCATTATTTTTTATTCATGTTAAGCATTGATTAAGTCAAACATGAATGAGATTGTTGGTCTCTAAAAGGTTTTGAAAATCTTAGTAAATCTCATTGATGTTGCAAGAGGAAGTTAGAAATAGCTTTATGAAGTTATTTAATACATTGAAAGCCATAAATGTTGTTTTAATCTATTAAATCAGCTTATAATTGATTATCTGTTTCATTTTTAATTTATTAACAACTTGATTTAATTGATTAAATTGTTCCTGTTGACTTTATTCTTGCTGATGAATGTTTTAATCGATTAAGTACTAATGATAATCAATTAAATTGTTCGTTATCTGTCCGACCTTGAGTTTAGAACGTTTTAATCGATTAAAACTTGTTTTAATATGTTAAAATAGAGCTTTGAACTTTTCTTATAAACGGTTTTCATTTCAAAACTTAAAAAGAACGATTTCAATTTCGAAAAAACTTATTGAGATCAAAGTTTTGAGATTCCAGAGAAAGAAACAAAGCTCCATAAACCTGAAACTCAAAGTCAAGTCAAGATCTAACAAAGATTGATCAAGAACTCAAGATATTCATTAGTTTGGTTGACATAGTGTTGATATAAGCTCTGAGATTACTTTTTTATCAAGATTATTAGGTGCTATCATTTCTAGAATCTTTTTATTTCTGTATTAATTGCAAAAATATACTAGGTAGGTTTCCTAGTGTGTTCATGCATGAGTTTTGCTTGAGGTAGAATTAATAACTTGATAGGTTTTCAAGGGTGCATGTGTAGGTTTCATTTGCATTTGAGTTTGTATGTAAACTCTTATTTGATTCTAGTGTTGGATTCTTATTCAAGGTAGGTTTCCTTGAAGATAGAACAATTGGATGTAGTCCGAGTTGGGTGAACTAGTATAATTCGCTGTGTTTGTTCTTCTCTCTATTATCAATCTCTTTACATTGCTTTATCGTTTCCGTTGTAATTGCAAATTCTTATATAATTGTTAAAACTGAACCGAATCAAATATGAAATTAGTTAATTGTTATCTTGCATGTAAAAGGATAAAAATTCACTATTCTATGCAATCCAAATCCAACTGAAAGCTTTTGTCTTAACAATATTTCACAAAGATTTTAAAAATTTGGTTTTTATAAAAAAGCTAAAGAAGATTTTAAACATTCAATTCACCCCCCCTCTTGAAAGGTTGTTTGAAGTCATTTAAACATTTCTCACCGAGTCCATTTAAAAAGTATTGAATTTTTTGTCAGTGAATTGAAGGCCATTCCATAATGACAGATTAAGGGATGCCAAATCGAGTTACTATATTCTTCCAAACAAATTTATGGACATTCTGGGCCAAAATGGTGGCAAGTATTTCAACTTCTATCCATTTGGTGAAGTAGTCTACCACAACAAAAAAAAATTTACATTGTCCACCAGCATAGGGAATGGTAAAAAAGGTTCATTCCCCATGTGTAGAAGGTTCATGAAGCGATTACTACTCTTAACTCATCGGCAAATTGATGAATTAAGTTCCTACATTTCTGACATTATAGATAGTTTTGAAAAATTCTGAACAATCTTTTTGGCCAGTAATATCCCATGTGTAACACTCGGGTTACCATGGACCGAGCACCTAAATGTAAACCATATATGCCCTGATGTATTTCTCTAAGAACGTAATCTGCTTCCTCGTTTTTTAACCATATATGCGTTTTTTATAAAGTTCTCCAGCAACAGTAGTAAAGTGTTATGCTTTTGTTCTCAATTTTTTTGTATCTGTTGGGGTTGTTCCTTTCTATATGTAATCCATAATTTCAGTGCGCCAATCGTAAATGTCGAAGAGTCAAGCATATTGAAATGCTAGGTAGGGACAACTTTTGTTGCAAAAAGGTTCACAAATGACCTAAATTTTGTGAACTTGCCAACTTAGCCAACTGATCTGCTCTCTTGGTATCTAATTTACTTCAATTTGATCAAATTTTTCCTTAGCATTAGTAAAGGCATGATAGTATTGTAGAAGTGTGGGGTCATTTACTTGAAAGGAGTTGTTCACCTGTTCGGCTATGATTTTTGAATCTGTGAAGCATTTGATGCGTGTTGCTCCTATGTCTTTGGCGAACTTAAGCACTACTAACAAGGTTTCATATTTGGCGCGATTATTTTATACCTTAAAGTCGAAGTGTAGAGACTATTCAATTGCAATCTCATTTGGCCCTTCAAGGATAACCCCTGCGCCACTCCCCCTATTGTTTGATGAGTCGTCTACATGCAAAAAACAAACAAGGTGTTTCAAGTTTTATAAATTAGTCACATTTAGAAGAATTATCTTGAGAATGGAAGGAAGGTCTATTAGAATTCACGGGAATTTGCAGATGTTGTTGTTGCGTCTAACAATTGAGTCTACTGGTTCTAGTGACATCTTCTAATGACTCACAAAAGAGTTGGACCATGGACTCAAGGTGTACATACTATTTGTGTTCGGTGAGGGACTTATTTGAATATTTAGAACTAAAAGAAGAGGGAATGATCCTTATTAGGAACAACAAAGCTTGTAAAATGTAGAGCATGAAGATGATTATACTCAAAATATTTGACAATAGTGAGATGCTACTATAGGGGGTAAGGTATGTTCTAAAGCTTAGGAGGAACCTTTTTTCAATAAGCATGTTTGATGCTTTGGACTATTCCACCTAGATTGAACATGAGATGATAAATGTGTTTAATGGAGTGTCCATAGTTGCTAAAAGGGAGAAATGAAATGGTTTGTACATCTTAGATAGTTCAACTGTAATTGTGTTAGCGTTTGTTGCTAGTCAGATGATGCAACATAAGATTAAGTTATGACATCTACGATTGGGCCACGTTAGAGAGAATGATTTGGTTGAGCTTGAGAAGTAGAAACTAATGATGGGTGATAAGGTTTAGAAGTTGGAGTTCTATGACAATGTGTACTTGAAAAGTCTCATAGGGTGCACTTTAGGTCTGATAAGCACACGTCTAATAGATCGTTTGAGTATGTTCATGCAAACATGTAAGGTCCATCCAGAACTCAAACTCATAGCGGAGATTTACTTTCTGACTATTATTGATGACTTCTCAAATGAGTCTAGTTCTACATTTTGAAGAACAAGACTGAGACATTCCAAAGGTTCAAGGAGTAGTATACCAGGATGAGAATCAATAAAGGACCAAACTGAAGGTGCTAAGAAGTAGAGGATGAAGATACATAAGACTATTATAGTGACTCCTCGATGAAATGGACTTATTAAGAGGATGAACATGACTATTTTAGAGTGAGTGAGATGCATGCTCTTGTAGTAGGTCTGCCTAAGACATTATAGGGAGAAGCAGCTAGTACTATTGCCTATTTGATAAACAAGTCTCAATTGTCTATTATAGAGTTCAAGACACCAATGGAAGTATGAAGTGGAAAACAACATACTACTTTCGATCTAAGGGTGTATGGAGCCTTGACATTTGAATGTGTCAAGCAGGATAAGTTGGAAGCACAAGATGAGAAATGTATCTTTCTCGAATACACTAACAGAGTCAAGAGATATAGTTGTAGAGGCTAGAGACTAAACAGTCTAAGTGCATAATCAATAAAGACGTTACATTTGATAAGACTATGATGGGTATGCTAAATAAAAGCTCTAATAAAGGGAAGGAGAAAGCTCATGTTGAGGTGGAGTTATTCACTAACAATTTCAGGCAATAACATCTGATGAAGGTAGATGATGCATCACAAGATGATGTTTAACCATCAACATCTGACTCTGAGAAAACAGAACGTGTTACCTATGATTGTCAACTGATGCTTGATAGGGATGAGGTTCAGACGAAGTATAATGATGGTTGCGTCTATATCTTTGATGGAAGAGAAATTTGTTGTTTGTTCTTACTCTTGTATATAAATTATATCCTTGTAGCTACCCGAAACAAGTAGATGATTGACAAGCTCAAGGCAAAGTTGAATTTAGAATTTAAGATAAAAGATCTTGGTTATGTTATAACTCTCAAAAGGGTCGACGCACCTTAGTCCACCTAAAATATAGACCAACCTAATTGTGAAATTTTCTAGCTTAGCCTGACCCATCATAGGTTAGTGAGTTATATCGACTAGTTAACCAACTCATAAAAGAAAATCGTTTTTTAGAAAAATAAATTTGACTATTTAGAAAAAACTTTAAAATTTGAATAATCTATGATGATATTTTTTAAAATTTCATGAGTTTGAAAATAAAAAAATTACTTAAATGATATTCTCCACTAAAAATCTATATTTACAACATGTTAAATATTAGTTTAAAAATATAAGATATTAATTAAATGATACTAACAAGTTAGAAAATATATTTTTATAGAATAAAGTCAAATAAAAACATCATAATTTAAAACTTTAAGAAAATTATATCCATATAATAATGAAAAATAAAATATAAGTGGGTCAACTTGACCAATCATGGGTTCAACTCGGGTGAGCCGATCATAAGTGGGTTAGAGCTAAACTTGACCCATAAGTGTTTGTCCATTTTTATGACTCTAGTTTTGCTAGGCGCATACTTATTAGGATGCATACTTTGAGGAATTAGATGAAGGGGGTTCTGTCTATTTCATATGCTAGCGGTGTAGGAAACATCATGTATGAGATGTTCTATATGAGTTCATACTTGGCTTATGGTATGATTGTTGTCAGTGGGTTCATAGGGAACTTAGGTGAAGCTCATTTGGAGAGGTTGTAATGAGTGTTGAGATATTTGAATAGAACTATGGGGTTAAGTCTTCAATATTGGAACATATCTCAAGGTGGATTTATTGTAAAAGGGTTTCTTGACACTAATTATGTTGAAAATGTGGGCACTAGAAAGCCACTTTTTGGGTATATGTTTATGTTGTTTGGATCTACAATAAGTTGGAAGACAAACTTATAGTCTACGGTAACATTATCCATTATAGAAGTTGAGTAGATTACATTGGTAAGAGTGAAGCAACATTTGTAGCTGAAAGGGATGATAGGTGAGCTAAGAATTTTATAGGAGCTGTATCAATTTATTGTGATAGTTAAATTGTTATTCACATAACAAATCATCATATTTACCATGAGAGGACCAAACACATTAACGTGAAATTCACATAATTCTAGACATAGTTAAAGATAACATATGGAGACAATATTGAAAATATGTTTACTAAGTCTTTCCCAAGGTTAAAGTTTGAGAAGTGCTTGAACTTGGTGAATGATAAACTTCATATAGGAGCTGATAGAGGTCAATAAGGAAAACAAGCATAAGAAGACCTTGGAGGTATAAAAGTTCTTGATTTGAAGTCTTGGTGAAGATTATTGATGTAGACTCAGAAATCTTCAGACACATGGTTGTTGTAAAAAGGGATTTATAATATTACAAAAAGGAAAAGTCCCAAATTTTAATTGCTTCTAAAATCGTTATAGTCGTTGATAAATTTTTATGTGTGTAATTAAATATAATTAATATATATGCAACTATTAACTTCATTTAATTATTGTTTTAAATATCATTTAATTGTCCAACGGCTACCTCACATTTATGAAAGTTAGGTGTGTGTAACTATATATAGTGTCCTTGGTTCCCACTGCTAGAATATCGAGCACCTTCACTCCCACTCTCTTCTCTTTGGGTGGATTCTCTTGTTTTCTTATTGTTAGCTCTATAGCATCTATAATATCTGAGAGATTCATGTTGTATCTTGAAGGACTTGCGATATACCTTAGATAAGTCCTTTATGACAATGCCTAGCATGCCTCAGAAAAGTATTTTTATTCATGGTCCTCAATTGGTGCAATTCAACATCTATTTAGACCAACATGCTCTTGATTTTTCTAACATCAGCAATAATAAGACGGTCTAATGGTGGTGATAGATCATCCCATGAATGAGTCTAACTGAAGCATCTCATGGTTGCGTTTCTAGGGAGTTGGTTTGTGTCTAATGATTAGCATTTGTAGGCCCAGAAGGCTAGTGTTTATGTAGTAGCATTTATTAACGTTAACATCTCGTCTATAGGTAACATGAGTTAGTTACGCCAGGTAAGTCTCTTTTGTAGTCTATATATACCTCTTTGTGATGCTTTTGTGTTCTTTTTCAATTACCAATATAATCTTTCTTTGTATTTTCAACTTTTTTTTTCTTTCTTTTTCTTGGTATTATTTCTTAATACTTTCTAGAGTTATGTCGTGAGTTTCTTATCGAATCTTAACCTAATTCATTACAAGATTAAATCCTGTAAAATTAAAAGGTACATTTATGTTTAATTTGTAATGACAAACTATATATATATTGAATCAAACTAAGTAGAACTCTTTACATTATTTTTTAAATTCTTACATGTAAAAGAAAAAATGCTTACCATAGTGGTTTTGCTAGCTAGTTGGCTTTTTAGTTGATCAGCACAAGAATCACTATTTTTATTTGTGTATTTCTTTTTATTTTTTGTGGATGGGGAAGGTGGACTAAGATTGAGAAATGGGGTAGGGTACAATAGTTGCAGACAACGGGATTGAACATTTGAACCCTGTTTCTTTACTTCTTATTTGCATGTGTGATGATCGATGTGTCCTTATTAGCTTAACAGTTACACTAAGCTATCATGAAGGGAAATGGGATTTTTGCCATTCAGACTTTACTTGTAGGAAAACCTATTTTTGAGGCTTTATCTGCTTGTTTTCACTGTCCTGGGTATTGAAGGAAGCAAAACCAAAATCTATTTTTTAGGTTAGGCTTGTAGCTCGTCCTTTTTATCTTATTATATTTATTCTTTAAACCAAAAGACCAAAAATGTAAAGATAGTGGTTGAATAATTTTTTACGGGGGGAATCATCATTAAGATTTGTCTTAAGAAACTTAAAACAATCACCACCGAAAGAGACGAGAAGGAGAGTCTGAGAGGATTGAGGAGTGTGGACTTTAGGGCATTAATTTTAGTTTTTGTTTTTATTTTTAATTTGTTACCGTAATTTTAACTTGAAAATAACTATTTTTTATATTTTATCTGCTTCATGTATAAATATTTGAAAACAAGAAATAGACTAAAAATCAACTGAGAAAATTGTAATTAAAAAGTGAAAATAGAAAATAAAAATCACAAGTAAAAACTCTTTTACCTCTTTTATTTAAGGAAGATAGAGGGAGGGGAGAGATTCTTAAAAAGAAAAAAAGTGTTTTTTGATTCAATTATAAGAGGGTGAGGAAGGAAAATCAGATCATCCAATGTTAGTTATTCTTCAATATTGAATTAATTTATAATTAATAAATTTGATTTTACTAAGGGTTTGATTGGTTTAGTTTAGTTTTTTAGTTTTTGAAAAGAGTTTTTAAGAATAGTTTTAAAAAACTGTTTTTGGGAAGAAAAAAAAAACTTGTTTAATAAATTTTATTTAAAAACTGTTTTGAAGATATAAAAATGAGAAAAACTTGTTCATATTTATTACAATTTCATTAATAAAAAGCAAAAAACAACATATTCTAAATATATTTTGAGTTTAAAAGAAAAACAGAAAACTGAAAAAGCAAAACTAGTTTCAGATGTTCCTGTTCTCTAGTTTTTTAAAACTAAAAAATCAGAACTATTTTAAGAAAACACTACCCAAACAAATTTTTAGTTTTTAAAAATTAAAATATTGAAAACATTTTTATAAAACGGTGGCTAAACAAACACTAAATTTTCCTTATTCATTTTACAAATATAAATGTGTTGAATCTCTATTATTCTTTCCTTTTCATGCATGTGGAATATTTTTGTTTTTGTCACTAAATCTAATAAAAATAAAGTTATTAAAAATTAGTAATTATTATTACCACACGAGTCACAATGTTATGATTATATTCTTATAAAGACGTAAAAGATATCATAAAATGTGTATAAAAAATTTATTTATATTTATATTTATATTTACAGACCACATATAAATGATAAAATACATAAGACTTAATATTACTTTAAATTTTAAAAGTTATATATACAGTGAATTGTGATTAATTCTAATTTATACTTACGAGTTTTAATTTATTTATTAATATTGGCGAAGTTTTCCTATAAAGAGGAAATTATTTTATGTTAATTTTCAAGCTTAATTGTTATACACTATTAATGTAAAGAATTTTACACTGAGATTCAATCACAACTCTTTATAGTAAATTTGTTAACTTTATTTAAAAGTCACATAAATGAAAAGTCATGATTAAATGTTAGTGTAAAAATCTTTTACATTGATAGTATATATTAATTAATTTTTTTTTTTAAAGTTCAAAATTATGTTTTATTAAACATTTTCTCTTACTCCCTAAACGTCGATTTTTTTTGCTGATTTTCTTTTACTGATTTTCCCAGTGATTTTCTAATTCATGGATTTATTTTTCTTTAGGTCGCCTTGTGATTTATTTGAATTAGTGACCTTTCGAAAATATAAAGGGGCGGGTGCGATAATTTTGTGGGTACAAGAAGCTGGATTGTTTGGCATGTGATTTGGCTCTTTTTTATTAGAAAAAAAAAAATTAACATATAAGTTTAGTTTGATTTAGTTTAAAAGTAATATGAAACCAAATCAAATCAAATATGCACAGTTTTGTTTGTAGTAAAAGTAAGATAAAATTCACATCAAATTAGTATATATGAAAATTTAATATTAATTTTGTAAAACATATTAAATTTATCTCCTAATTAGTGGTTATAAGTTTGTCTAATAGCAAAGTACACATATGAAAAGAAGAGAGAGAAGGGATTATGTTTTTGAATCTTTACTACACTAACAAAAACTAACACATTAACAACTAACATTTTAACTATTAAAAAAAAAATTGTCTCCTAATTCTGTGGTGGTATTATATATAGATAGAGATATACGTACTTCCAATATAAGTTTAAGATATATATATATATATATATATATATATATATATATATATATATATATATATATATATATTTCTTCTCATTCATATAAGTTATTTATGCTTTGACACACATATTATATTTCTTCCCATGCCTACAAGCCCCTAAACAAACATATATATATATATATATATAGAGAGAATTGAATATGTTTCTCCTCACTTTTTTTTTTATATACTAGGAAGGGGCTTAACCCTTAAACAAGCATCTGCCTAGGTTGAGAAATATCTATCAAATCCCTCTATAACAAAGAAAAACAAAAAGAATGAAGAGAAAATACATATGTAAGCCTAATAGGAAGCCTATAGGAAAATTAACTAAACTATAAGCAATATAATTTATTTCCTTATATATGTGTGATGGAATCGAACCACCTAATCTTAATTCAACAAGTGTTGCACCATAGAAATAAGATGTGTTAAAAGATGATGTCTAGTAACAGGCTTGCAGATGAGGTCCACAACCATCCTTGAATCAGATTCAATCCAAACCTTTTTATATCCTTTGTTCCAACCCATTTGAAGACCAATGACAATGCCCAAAAACTCAACAACATTAATAGATCTATGCCAAGGTTCTTAGAAAAGCCACATAGCCACTGCCCAAGGGTATTCCGAATCATTCCACCACAACCCGTAATATTAGGATGACGAATCAGAGGAGCATCCACATCATGAGGGGATCCAACACAAATTTTGGACCTTGTAAGAGAGGGCATTTGTTGGTCCTAAGGGGAATCTAGAAGGGGGGTTGAATAGATTCACCAAAATATTTTCCAAAAACTTTTCTACTCAACAGTATAAGAGTTGTTCAAATATGCCCCTTTTCAAAAATTTCCAAAATCTATCTTGTTTAGCAAAAAATGGGTTTTACAATAATTCAACTATTTTAATGTATTTGACAATAAACTTGATATATAGCAATCCTTCAATAATGGTTTACTATTGCAATTAGTGAAAATACAATATGAATTGCACCAACAAGTTTATCAAAAACAAAAGAAATGGATAGATAAAAAAATTGAATCAAATTTCAAACTCACAATTCTTGTTACAATTACCCAAACCCAATATCAAAATAGTAGTATTGTAAAGTTTAATTTGTTGCAAGAAAACTGCAAAATTAGTTTCAGCTGCAAAAGCCCAATCAATGGTTATCCAAAATCTCAATAAAATTCAGAATTAAAGAGTATAGGAAAGAGAGAAATTGCACAGTGATTTATACTAGTTTGGTCAACCTGACCTACATCTAGTTTTCAAACTTAGTCTTCCACTAATCTGCTTTCCACTAAAATTTCAGTACATGCACACCGCACATACAGATTTTACACTCAGAAAGATTCAAACCACACAAAAAAGGCTTCCTCTTGTACCTCACAAGAGTTTGCTACACCGTGACACCCTGCCACTCAATGTCTCACTCACAACACCTTGTTGCAAGATTTCACAACAATCTCAAGAACACCTCAAGAGATTGTCAAAGATTGTCCAAAAACATAAAAGAAGGTATAAAACAATATAATTTATAATGATGAATACCCACCAAGATAGATCAAAACTCAATCTAGTTTCTCCCTTAAATCTTGAATTTCTTGTACCTTTAAATCATAAAAAATAGGTATAGTTCTTAGAGAGAATTTGGGTAAAACGTGTTTGGTACTATAAAATTGATTAGAGCAAAACTAAGAAGTAAAAACCAAAACTAAAACACCAAAATAGATACTCAATGCCTTCCAAAGTCTTTGGTTCCAACAACATTATGGCAAGAAAGAATGGAAACATGATTTACCTCAACTGCTACTTGAGATATGTGTTTAGCAATATTAATAGGTTATCAATTTTGAAGACACAAACTTATTGCGGTACGTCCAAATGACCCGAAGAGTAATGCCAAAAATTTAACATGATTATAGAATTGAGACTTTGCTTTCAAATTTGAGAACAACCAAGTATGCATGTCAGTAATCTAAAACAAAATAAATTCTCCTCACAAATATTAATTAATAAATATAACTATGATTTTTCATTAATTAGTTCAATTTAAACTAATTCTAGTGTAAATCTTAAATTTTTTTTTTGTCATAAATAATATTATAGTTTATATATTAAATAATTAGATGAAAATTAATATTTATATGTAAAGTTTTATTTTTTTTATATATTTGAAATAAAGAAAACAAGAAATAGTCCCTATGTGTGAGTAATTTGTGTTGGATTTATACTTAATACAATTTTCTTAAATTACAGCTCCTAAGAAACGGAGAACAATATAAGAAACATAAAACTAAAAGTGTGTTTGACAAAACTAACTGAAAAACTAGTTGTAAGTATTTGGTAAAATTAGCTGAAAATTGTAAAATGAAAAATAAGGGTATCATTGATCATAAGATCATCAAAGAGATATTTAAAATAATTATAATATATTTTAATAATATAAATTAATTATATATTTAAATTATAAATTTCTATTATAACATATTTAATTATAATTACACATTTAAATAATAAATTGCTGTAATTAATATTTAAATTACAATTTCTATAATTAAATATATAAATTTTAAATTATATATTTAAATTATAATTTTCTATAATTATATATCTATATCATAAATTACTATAATTACATTCATGAATGAGAGAGAAATGAAAGAGAGAGATTATATAATGGGATAAGAGAGAATTAGTGGAAGACAATACATTAATTAACTTGTAAGAATAAAATGAGCTAGCTGAAAATAGAAAATCTTTTGAAAAAGTTACGTTGGAGTAACTATTTTGAAAAAAACTAGTAGCTTCTAAAAAAGTTCCTAGATATTTGCTGTTCAAACAAAGCTAAAATTATTTCAACTAGCTGAAATGACAAATCAAACACACTATAAAACTTGTAAAAGAAAAGAAAACACATAAAAGAAAAAAGTAAAAAAATAAAATATTCATAAAAGAGACATGTGCCAAGTGAAAAAAAAGGTTAAAAAAGGTTAACATTATATTTTAGTAGCTAAATGTTTTTTAGATATTAGAATTACATTAGATAATAATCTTTAATAAACAAGACAAAAGAGAAACATAAAAGAAAATATAATAAAAATAAAAATTAATTAAAAAACAAAAAAAACCTAAAAATCAAAGAATGTAAAAGCATTTAAAATTCAATTTAAAATATTCTAAAATAATAATTTTTAATATTGAAAATAAAAAATAAAACATAAAAAAACTAAAGAAAAAATTAATTGAAAAAAATAAAGTAAAAATAAATAAAAATAAAAAAATAAATTTAAAAATATTCTTAATTAAAAAAACATAAAAATAAAAGCATGTAAAAATAAAAAACAAAAAGATATAAAACAAATCAAGAAAAAATATTAAAAAGACCAAAATATCCATAAATAAAACATATGTCAAATGTAGAAAAAAAAGTTAAAATTGTAATTTTTGTTGCCTAAAATTTATATATATATATATATATATATATATATATATGATATTAATTAGATTATAATAGATATTAGATAAAAATAAATTAAATATATTCACAAATGATAGTAAATTATGCATCTGAATTACAAAGAAACAAATATTATAGATTAATTTAAATTATTATTAATGAAAAATAAAAATAAATTGCATAAATGTTATAAAAAAATAAATTATAAGTCACATATATTAATACAACCTAATACTAAACATCTAGTAAGTAAAATTGGTATTAGTAAAATACGCGGTTGAATTTGAATTGATTTAATTTTTAAAAAAAATCTAAAATTAGACCAAATTAATCATTTAAAAAAAATATAAAAAAAATAAAATCAACAAAATTACTATGAATGAAAAGTTCTCATTAAATTTCAGTATAAATTACACGATATATCAATTAAACTCATATTATAAAACTTATTTAAGAACAACATTTTATTTTGTATACTTTGTGTGATATAAAATCTGTTTTATTTGTTTTTTTACGTTTTGACCGTGCTAAAATACCCAGCAACTAGTTCAGAAAATAAAATTGGACTTATTTAAGGTTGAAAAGTAATTACGCACCTAAATCATCTCATACACATGGCAAGAAGCGAGAGGCCTTCTAGCTTGGAAGGAGAATCTGGTGGGCCCGACCATTCCCCAAACATTATCCTATCCAGAAATCCCATGTTCTATAATGTAACGCTGCCTTTTTGTGGCCGCAAATGCTCTCTCAAATTTCATGGATCACATTCAAATCCTCTCAAAATTACCATTTCTTTTTCTGAAAAAACAAACAAAATTTTTCCGGTGTCAACACACCAATGCTTCTCACAGTTTCCCGAACTGGGATTACTACACCCCAGATTCATACACACTTGTCAAATACTCTGCAGCCATCCTTTTCTGTTGCATTACTATCTCTTCTCAATTTCTATATTCGAAATTTGATTTAAGTCTTACTTATATTGAAACTTTCATCACTTGTATTGTATCTCTGGACTTAATAATGGGCTGGATCCTATTTTACGATTAGCTTCGCTTGCCGGTTTAACATGGTGTGGATGGAAGGATGAGTGGGACATCTGTCCTTAGCCAAACCCATCTTTTTTCACTGCCAAATAATCCACCCCAAAGCTCTGAATTGAATGCTAAGTTCAATGAGCAGGGTTGGTTGTCTTTGCTCAAGAGATGCAAGAGCATGGAAGAATTCAAGCAACTTCATGCCCGTATTCTAAAATTGGGTCTTTTCTGGGATTCTTTCTGTGGCAGCAATCTTGCTGCCACTTGTGCTCTATCTAGATGGGGCAGCATGGAGTATGCTTGTTCAATCTTCAGGCAAATTGAGGAACCTGGTAGCTTTGATTACAATATCTTGATTAGAGGAAATGTGAATCACATGAATCTAGAAGAAGCTTTGTTGCTTTATGTTGAGATGCTTGAAAGTGGAATTCAACCTGACAACTTCACCTACCCGTTTGTACTCAAGGCATGTTCTCTATTAGGTGCTCTCAAGGAAGGAGTGCAAATTCATGGTCATGTTTTTAAGGCAGGTCTTGAGGGTAATGTCTTTGTGCAAAATGGTTTGATTAACATGTATGGCAAGTTTGGGACAATAAAGCATGCTTGTGCTGTGTTTGAGCAAATGGATGAAAAGAGTGTGGCTTCATGGAGTTCCATCATTGGTGTTCATGCTAGTGCCGAAATGTGGAAAGAGTGCTTGATGTTTCTTGGGGACATGAGTGGTGAGGGGCGTCATAGGGCTGAAGAGAGCATTCTAGTTAGTGCACTTTCTGCTTGCACTCATTTGGGGTCTCCATATCTTGGAAGGTGCATACATGGGATCCTGTTGAGGAACTTTAGTGAGCTCAATGTTGTTGTGAAGACTTCATTAATCGATATGTATGTCAAGTGTGGGAACCTTGAGAAAGGCCTTTGTGTGTTCCAAAATATGGCTGTGAAGAATAGATACTCTTATACTGTAATGATCTCTGGACTTGCCATTCACGGGCGCGGTAAGGAAGCTCTAAGAGTATTCTCTGAGATGCTGGAAGAAGGTTTGGCACCAGATGATGTTGTTTATGTAGGTGTGCTGAGTGCTTGCAGTCATGCTGGTCTTGTCAATGAGGGTCTTCAATGTTTCAACCGGATGCAACTTGATCATAAGATTAAGCCGACAGTTCAGCACTATGGTTGCATGGTGGATCTTATGGGTAGAGCTGGGATGCTAAAAGAAGCCTATGACCTTATAAAAAGCATGCCAACTAAGCCTAATGATGTGGTTTGGAGGAGCCTTCTTAGTGCTTGTAAGGTTCACCTTAACTTGGAAATCGGGGAGATTGCAGCTGAGAATATTTTCAAGTTGAATCAGCACAACCCCGGGGACTACTTGGTGCTAGCAAATATGTATGCAAGGGCTCAAAAATGGGTTGATGTGGCCAGGATCAGAACAGAAATGGCTGAAAAACACTTGGTGCAAACGGCTGGGTTTAGTTTTGTTGAAGCAAATAGGAAGGTCTACAAGTTTGTTTCACAGGACAAGTCTCAACCACAATGTGACACCATCTATGATATGATTCATCAAATGGAATGGCAGTTGAAATTTGAAGGCTATAATCCAGACATGTCACAGGTGTTGCTTGATGTGGATGAAGAAGAAAAGAGGCATAGACTGAAATATCATAGTCAGAAGTTGGCAATTGCTTTTGCACTAATACAGACATCTGAGGGATCTCCCATAAGAATATCAAGAAATCTTAGGATGTGTAACGACTGTCATACATACACTAAGTTCATTTCCGTGATCTATGAACGGGAAATTACCGTAAGAGACCGTAATCGCTTCCACCATTTTAAAGATGGAACTTGCTCATGTAAAGATTATTGGTGAATTTCGTTACATTTATGCATATAGGGTTCTTATAGGAGTAGTATTTTTTCCTGTCTTTGACTTTTGCCACACATATATTTGTTATTGCAGTATATAGACAAGTAATTGATATAGAATGGGCATCGTGGTACCTTGAAATCTCTTTTTTCTACCAAAGGTATTGTAATCCATAAACTCGATGTCATATTCCATTTACTCGTTAGTGTTGTAAATTTTTAGCACAAATTACGTTCTACGTGCTACACATGGTCTAAAAGATTTATCGGACAATATTTAGCAAGATTTTTAAGATTCAACCCAAAATAACCCTTCGATCATTAATAAGAGAAACATTAATATTAAATAAAATTTAATAACAATAATTATATATTAAATACATTTAATTATAACGTTAAAAACCTTATTCTTATTTTAACGAGTTTAACAGAGCCAACTGCTATATATAATTTATGATGCAAGATTTGCCTCTCTATATTATTATTATTTGTTGAGTTTAATTTGTATACACAGTAATTAATTTTATACTAGCATTCAAAATCACAATTCTTAATTTATTATAAGTCTGTTAATTTTATTATGTAAAAATTGGTTTTACTGTCAGTGTATGTTAACTTTTTTTTTTTTTAAGTTAATGCAGAGAATTATAAATAAATCAAAGAGAATAAGCAAAGATGTCAAAGTGTAGCAGAGATTTACACAAAAAGTTAATTGCAACGATTTGTTTTTTTTAGGTATATAATGAGTTCTAATTAACTGGGTATTAATAGGAGGTAACGGTTGTTTTCTTTAGTTAAGGTCACAGAAAGTCACAAAAATTTTGTACAAAGAGAGTGACGGGAGGAAGAGCGCACACACTAATTAATGGCAGCTCAAATAAGAGTTGCTTCAAATCTTCTGTTTAGCTTCTAAAACTTAAAAGAGGAGTTTAATTTGAAAAAATAATTTTTGTTTTTATTTTTATTTTTTGAAAATAATTTTATTTTTAAGTTTTTAACATTTAAAAAAATGTTTGTTTCTACTTGTTTTTTTCTATTTTTAAAAAATAAAATTATTAAATTTCATCAATTTTAGTAAAACATTATAAAATATTTTTTATATATTATAAATTTTTTTTTCAGTTTATTTTTAAAAATATTTTCAGAGAAAATATTTTTTAAATTATACTAAAACGTATTTTTACTACTATTTTTTTTAAAAAAAATGTTAACAAAAAATACTCAAAATAAACCATACCTAACTTTTTGTCGAACCTACAATATTATGTTGTTAATAAACACTTCACTCAGTATTTTTGTTTTAATTTAATAAATTCGTATATATATATATATATTAAATTACAGTAACATTTTCTAAATTTAGTATAATTACATATGGGTTATTATTATTTTTATCATTATTTTACACCCCTAATGGGTATTAATATAATGTTTGAGAGAGGTGTTAGTATAATGTTTTTAAATATATAAGAGTGATAGTGTAATGTTTTTAAACTTAGAAGAAGATTATTGTAGGAAAATAAAAAGTGATGTTATGTGTAATTGATAAAAGCTGAAAGGATATTTCTGTAATTTGCTCTTGTTTTTTTTTTCATCTAATTATGGTTCAAGTAATTTTTCTAATTTAATTTTTTAATTATTACATACAAAATTTAAAATATTAAATATCGATAAAAAATCCCCTATTAATCTTTTATAATAATTTAAAAATAATGAAAAATTTACAATGTATAATAATTTTAATTGAAAAACAGTCAGAATTATATATTAAAAACAAATACATAATGAAAAAAAAATACATTTTACATAACAATATGATTAAACACATTCACGTTGAAAGAAATATATAACATTACATAAAATTATATGTTATGAGTTTTTTAAAATGTTTCCAAATATGCTCAACGAGGTATGTTTGAAGTTGGTGATGTTTTTGTTTGTCAAGAAGCTTTGTCATCCTTTGTAAGTATGTTGATATGAAATTGGGGTAAACACTTCAGTATAGTTCGATTGCCTACATGTCATTACATGTTGTTCATACTCGATAATCATATTATGTAATATGACACACGCATAAATTATATTTTTTATGATACGAGCATCCCAAAAACGTGTTAGATTACATATAATTGCAAATCAAGATAAAAACACATCAAATGCTTGTTCTACATCTTTCCTTGTCGTTGTGTAAATAATTCTCTATTTTCTCCTTGTACAACTGTAGAAAAATATGAAAAAATTACATTTACTTAGTATTACATATTATATTGGGTTCTATTCATAATGGCTAGTTTTTAACTACTATTTTTAATGACTATTTTTTAATGAATAGGATTGTATTCAATGACTATTTTTTGAAAAATAATTTTCACACAAAAATAAATTGACTATGTTCATAACAACACATTAACAAATATAACATTCTCATACTAACTTAAAAGTAAATAGCAAACAAAATATTGATATAAACAACTAAAATTAACTAACAACTACAACATTGAACTATTCAAAATTAATAATCTTGTTTTTGCCTAATATACTAACAATACTTTTCATGAGCTTTGTATTGCATTATTGGCATGATATATGTGTCTTTCATCAAGATTTCATACTTTAGACACCTTTCTTGTGTCTTATTTACCTAAAAAGGTTTTGCATTGTTGGCATTTCTTTCTAATTCATTTTCTATATTAGGCACGTCAATATTAGACATGACACTTGCAACTCTTTTCCCTTTCATATTCCTTTTTGTGACCTTTTGTCTTATGGGACGGGTTATTAGTGGTGTTGTGTCAAATTAATAAATTTCAAGCATTTGTAATTAGAGGATTACAAGTATGCACCTAAAGAATACTTTTTTTTAAAGAATTTTCTATAAATTTTTCATGCTATTTTGATTTATCTTTCAACAACATCCATATATACTTAAATTCATTTTTTTTAATGTATCCTACATGCAAATCTTATGTGTGATAGTCATTACATCTTTCTTTGAGTTTCCACCATTGTGTGTCTCTTTACCCCCACACAAACACATCTTTCTCATTGTCTTCATTGTTAGATTTGATTGTTTGTAAATTATTCTTTTGTTATTTTTCGGTTTACTGTTTGATTTTTTATATATTGATGATTGTTAATTTTGTAATTAATTTGGATCTTGATTATTTGGTTCGTGTATTTTGAAATTGATTCTTGTTGTTCTTCATATTCTTTCTTATTTTTTGCCTGTTTTTTCTCTCTTTTTTTTTTGTTGGTAGTTGTAGTATATTTTAAAAAAATTATCCTTGCAAAATAAATCATTCAAAATTTAAGAAAAAGGTGTGTGCCACATGAATGTCTTTAATGCTTCATTTCTTGATTTTCTTCAAGAAGCAATTTTTTGGTTTAAGAAGCCCAAGTCTCACTAGAAATACCCTAATACTAAAATAATTTATTAATATTTTATATTATAATACACACAAAAAGTTTTGCATTTTAGGATAAGTCTAAAGTAAGATTTTAAGGTTGGATCAATCATTCAATCTATGAAGCCATTAGTTTAGGGTTTAGAGGTTTAACAGGGTTGAATCAAATTTAATAAAATTATTTTTATATATTTATTTATTAATATAGTAATATACCTAACAAAATAAGTTATATATGATTCATAAAATATAATAAATTTTATTAAATTTAAATATAGCTGATTTTATAATATTATAAAAAGATAAGTCCTATATTAGATAGAATAACTATGTTTATATTATAAGTTGTGATCAAGGATTTATAAAGAAGCTAGCAAGTATGGGAAATTTCAAGTGCATGAATTTGGATTTTCTTGGACATTGTTTATTTTTTTGGTAGGCAAATGTTAGATTTCATGGGCATTGTTGCAGTTCAATTCAAGGATTTGCTCGCATGTACTCGATCAATGATCTTGAGAATTTTCTGTAAAATTTCTTCCAATATTTTTTGATTTTTTCTTTCACATTGCCATACCAAAAAATCTCTAATTTGCAAATTTATAGTTTAACCGGTTCTTAGCTACTTTACTCCCCTCTCCGATTATTTGGAATAAACAAATTGGACATTGGTTTGATTACTGGTTAAATGGATCGATTCAATCTAATTTTTAAAATCATGGTTTAAAGTATTTATCTTATTACAATTGATAGAAAGTCTTCACATGAAAAAAAAAAAAATTAAGTAGGAACAAAAAATATTTAATATTTCAACCTAAAAATCATGAATTATTAACAAAATTTATAATGTTTTTGATATTTAAAAATTATAATAGAGAAATATAAGAAGTCAAGAAATAATAAGAACTTAAAAAAAAGAAATAATAAAAAAATTACGCTTATACAATTTTATATGTGAGTTTGTATAACCCAGGCCAATTAAATATTACTGTTTTTTTTTTATAAAAAAAAACACACTCAACTAATTTAATCCTAAGATTGATTGATCTATGGTACAAAGCACATATTCAAATTTATCTAACAAAAACTAATAATTTGTTGATAAAAAACTAATTCAATCTTATATAATAAATTATATTCGGTTTAATTAGGTTTTTAGTTTTTAAAATTTGAAAAAATATTCTTTTTAGTCTTTGAAATTTAGAAATAATTGTTTTAATATTTGAATACATTTAATCCTTGTTATTCCGGAAACAAATTTAGAAATTTGCTGATATGGAGGTTATCGTTCGATGTTAGAAATTAAAATTCAATCTCTTAAATGAAATCTAGTGTAAATTCATGTTTTGGCCATGTTAGTATACCACTAATAACACTTTTAAATTAACAACATCAAAACAAAAATTAATTAATTTCAAGATTAAAAAAATTATTTTTACATTTTAAGAAATTTTTTTTTTACTAAAACTTAATTAAGAAATGATAACTTTCATTCTAGAAGAAATAAATTATAACTTTCATTCTAGAAGAAATAAATTATAACTTTCATATCTTTAAACTTTTCATATACATTATATTTTTTGTTTTTCTTTTTTAGGTTACTTATTTAAAATAATTTTTTTTCTTAATTACATTGATTATTGATTAAGTTTTTTCAATCAACATTAACAATATTTTTGGAGATTTTCTTTTAAAGAATTTTCATATATTCAGTTATTTCTTCTCTAAAATTTAAAGTTTTAAATAATTTTTATATTTTATTCAATTTCTTATTGATTAAATAAATCTCCTCCCAAATAGTTTATAATATATAAATTTGAATTTCAATAAAATTAGAATGAGTTACGACGTATTTTTTTTTTATATTTTCATTCAATCACATATAATTTATTGTTTTATAATTAAATTTTTAAATATCATATATTAGATAATTTTTAATTAATTAATGATACCAGACAATGTGTAAAATACAAATTTTACATGATATACTATAGCACTGTATAAATGTAATCCTCAACAAAATTAATTAAAATATGTTATTACCATATCTATTATTCAATTACAAATTAGGACATTTTGATTTATTAAATAATGTTTTTAAATTATTTTTTATGGTTACCACAATATTTTATGTGACCCGTACATTGTTTTATCATTATTGAGAAACTCATGTGTAAATTTGCTTTATTATCATCTAAGAAAACTGATAGTAAAAAACCTTGCACATAATCTAAGAACTCATGTTGATTATTATAACTTAATTATAGTTAATGTGGATTAATAAAAAATATATTTTAAAGGTAAGAAATAACTATGTGCACATGATCTGAAAACTCCCATTCTTAGAATAATTCTCAATTAGTTACCATTTTTTTTTCTCAATTTTTTTTATAAATTATTAATTACCATATAAATATCGTTTTTTCGTTGATAAAAAAAGTAAAACATCGAAAAATGACAATGTGTCCAAAACAATGAAAACATGGAGTCTAAAACGCTGTCGTTTGACGTATCACCATTTTCTTCTTCATCTGTTGTCTTCTTCCTTCCTCGGTCTGTTGTGATCGTGTTAGGGTTCGGAGAATTGCTGCTTCACTTCACATCCACGTCGCGATCCTTTCACAGTTTTCGTCCCGATATCCTGTGAAATCAATATATCGCGTGACACGGTACGATATCTAGTTACCTTCATGCAAATAATTAGTAGAAAACTATTTAAGCTTCTGAGAAGACAGTTAATCTCTGTGCATAGCATTGAAGCACGTGAAAGATGCAGAAATTGGGAGAGTTCAAACTACCACATTTCTTCAATTACCCACCTTACTTCACGTAAATTCCCCTTTTATCCTTAGTATTTTGTTTTGCTATGCTTTACATTGATTTTTAAACTGTAAGCGCTTTGGTTTGGTATCAATTTTCTTCTGCCTAAATTTCTAGTTTTCGACTAACAAAAAGTTGCTTATTTTCGTCAATGAATAAGAAAAAAATTGATGAAATGCCTAAGAAGCACTGTGCCAAATTTTCTATTAACACTGAATTTTGGTTACTCCCATTTTCTCCACATTCTATTTGATCCAAATTTCCTTGGCCAAAATTTGGAGAAAACTTAATTGGTTCCTAGTTGCTGGGACCTGTGTATTGCTTATATTGGATATTAATCAGTTTGATTGTGATCTTGTGTTATTGTGGTGTGATTCAATTCTTACTTCTTTTATTTGCAAAATTCATTGCTTAGATTATTCTACTAAGTAGAGGTTGATTATGCTCATTTACTGTTCCCTTGTCTTCTACCTTTCAGTTTGCAGCCAGTAAGAGACACCAGGGAGAAGCAGATACAACTATGGAAAGAGCTTATTTTAGATTTTTGTAAAACACAGAAGATATTTGTAATTGGACTTGAAGAAGAATTTCCTCTATTTACAAATCATGCAATTGAAAGTAGGCTCAAAAGTCAAAATTCCCATAAATGCCTGTGTCATTTATGTGAAGTTGACAAGTCCCATGAATGCTTTTTTAGTTTTTCGTCTTGCTTATTTCCACTCTTTTGTTGTATGATTATTTTAGATTTTTCATCCTGCAGGGTCTCTTACTCATGAAGCCAGAGAAGCTTTCCTTTCAGCGTTAGTTTCTGAAGGTGTGGTTCATTTATCTCCATGGATTTATAATGCTTGTATTTTTGGATCAGAAAAAAAAAATGCATAAAGTGTGCATTCTGATTTGATAGGGCGTGCAGAATGGATGGATAAAGGACATAGGAAGTGTCTTATTCTCTGGCATCGGATTCAAGATTGGGCTGACATTTTAATACAATTTGTAGGTTTAAATTACTGTGTTAATGAGTGCCTGCAATTAGTTATTTATTGCCGTGTTATTGAACTTGCTTTAATATTGATTAGGCAAAAGATAATGGGCTGGAAGATGGTGTTGTCACAATAGAAGAAATACGATCAGGGACTGAATCTCAAGGAACAGGTAAGCTGTTAATGCTTATAGGTCCTATTTAAGATATGTTTAAGTATCAGTTGGAAACGATGACTCTTTCCCTTCGGGGAGCTGCCCAACAGTGTGGATAGTTACGCTCCTTCCCCTCACCCGAGGTTAAGGAGCTACCCTATGGTTGAAATATCGTAAGTGGTTGTAGAAATGGTTCGCAGGACCATAGTGCACGTTATCGATTGTTGAATTCAATTGAGGAGGAGGAGCGGTTGAGGGACCCGGCGTAGAGCCCCACCTTTCCTTTTTTGTTCAGTTTGTATTGGACCTTTGGATTGCCTTGTTATTTGTGCAGATGGAAGCCCAAACATGCTCTTAATAGGCTATAATGTGTGGCAGGATCACAGGACTAGTTTGGAATTATTTTTGCTTCAATACATTTGTCGTGAGTGTTTGAGGTGTGCAAGTATAGTTTTAGGACTTGATAGTGGTTCTTTTTGGTAGTTTTTTTTTTAAATTTTTTTTATATATAATATTGTTGCTTGTCTATTTGTGTCCAATCGATCTGGTTGAATCAGACCTTTTGAATGGGATTACTAATTACTTGTGTGGTTTCTGGTAGTTGAGGAATTGGTGGAAATTGGAATAGATATATTTCTTTACCTGTTGTATTTAGACTCAATTTAGGATATGATGAGAGCCATCATGGCATAGAATCAGTGTGTCAAAAAGGATTCTTCATTTATCTTTATTGTTGATTTTGAAATACTATGTAAAGGAGTTTATGCTTTATTTTTATCTCTCTTAAGGGTGATCTGAAAGTGTGCAAGCAATGGAACTGATATAAAAACAACTAAAATGTAAGAGTCTGCACGGGGCGGTTGACAGATTTAAATTTTAGAATTTTTAAAATCTAAAACCAAATTTTAGTTAGTTTCAATTTTGTGATTTTTAGTGTTCAAATTTTAGTACCAAATATCAAATTCAAATTACACAAATGACTTATCACTCATTCAAGATCATTTGATGGTGATGGGGATGATTGGTGGTGGCGATGGGGCGGGGGGCGGGGGGGAGAGGGGGCGGGAGGATGACATGACATCAATGGCATTGGTTGACTTGTGATGAAGGTGGTTGTGGTTTACTAGGGGCAATGGTTAATGACAGTAGCAACAATTGTGGTGGTGGTCGGGTGATGGTGGCAACAATGGAAAGAAGTAGTAATATGTGAGTCTTTTTACAAAGTTGGAGGGATTGAATGATTTAATTGTACAACTTAAACCTGAGTACTATTATTTTGGTCTTAAAATTTGAGCTAAAAGTGATTAAAAATTTATTTAAAATTTAATTCAGTTCCATTTTAACCAAACACTTCCATTTTGAATCTTGTATTTGGAAACTAATAAGGGAAAACTTGAAACCACCCCAAACAAACCCTATCTTAAAGGATTTTAATTTATTTTATCCATTGACAATTTAAAGACTCTTGTGCTCTATCACCAAGGCTGCTTGAAAAACTGTTAAAAAGTTTTCCTGCTAGGGAAAGACTTGAGTTACTCTACTACAATGACATTATATAGTTTCCTGGTTACTAGTAGTGTAGATGTTTTCTTCTAGTGGTGGACCAAATTTAAGGTTAATATTAGAATATCAATCTGACTTGGCCAATCTCATTGTTAAAAGACAATACCGAAACACAAATCAATAAAATTGCTAAGCTAGAACTTGATTCTACTTTGATGCCCCATAGCCTAAAATATTTCATTCTTAATATTGAATACTTTTCATGTTAAAGTAATATAAACCATTTTGAGATGTCTAGCCAAGTGGTCCTATGAAATGATATAAATCATCAAAATTTCATTAACTATTGTATTCTATTTACCTTTGCCACCCCAAATCTGCGTACCATACACTTGAATGAAAAAGAGTTTGATATTTTGGGAGAAAATGTTCCTCACTCTTAGACAATGAGGATGCTTCATTTATGTCCATATATGAGGTTACAAGACTAATAGAAAAGAGCATACATGAGAGATAGAAAACAAAAGATAAATACAATTTATATTATCTAACATCCCCCTTCAAGCTAGAACATATAAATCATAGTAGTTAATAGTGCGCTTTCGCAGCATGGTGGAGCAGAGTGGCGTCTCACAACTTCGGTGTGGTTGTTGCGTTGCGCTTGGGAGGAGCAGCAGCTGCACTGCGTTTTGCGGCTAGGAATGCAGACATTTGTGTGATTTCGCAGTTGGGGAGCATTGCTGTTCAGTTTCGAAGTTGGGTGAAAGGGACAAAGGAGAGACGACGTCATTTACAACTTTAAAAAAAAAAAAAACAGAAAACGATGCTGTTTTAGGTTAGAGATTTGTTTTTTTAATGAATGTTTAAAAGAGAAAATCAATATTTTTCCTTTTTATCCAAGCACAGTAGAGCACAATGTTATTCTTGGGTGTCATTTGTCTTCCCGCTCAGGAGCTGCAACACTGCTTCTTCTCCGGTGAGCGCGTGATCACCACTGCTTCTCCTGCAAGTTTCTTCTTCATTTTGTGCTCCCATCTTCCAGTTCTCCTTCTCCACTAAGTGTTTTTTCAACTCCTCTTTTTTATTCAACTTTTCTCCCTTTTAGTGTGGCTTCTCAACCAACTTCTTCAATAGAAATACATATATTATATATTTCCTTGCAATCAATTATGTATTTTCTAGCATATATACATTATATGCATATAGTAATATACATTTATAAGATTTAAATAGTGGTTATTCTGCTCCTGCCATATTGCTAGTGTTTTTGGACAGTGACCGCTCCTGGCCGCTGTCCACTATTTACTACTATGATATAAATCATATACTCCAAGCTTCAAACATAGAAACTCAATTTGAGTACCCCTTAAGGATTTTGTCAAAAAATCTGCAAGTTGATAATTGGAGCTGGCATTTTGTAGCAATTTCTTTGGACAGCAGCTTCTACCTTATAAAGGGACAATCAATTTCTATAATACAACTTCATTGTTTGAACTTTATAAACCTTAATTCTTGAATAAATTGTTTGATCCACATTAATTTACGAGTGTTTGCAACCATAACTCTATATTCTGCTTTTGAGCCAGACCGAACAACTATGTTTTGTTCTATATTCTTCCATGAGATAATGTTACCCTTGATAGAAACACAATATCTAGTCTAATCAGCATCACTATACCCATTAATTTGGTATGTCCTTTATCTTCATATAATAATCTGACCTGGAGCTTTTTCAATATACCTAAGAATACAGGTCACAACATTCCAGTGATCCACATGAGGAGCTTGCATGAACTGTCTCACAACACATACTACAAAAGAAATGTCAGGTCTTGTGATTGTGAAATAAATAAGCTTTCCAACCAATCTTCTATATCTTCATAGATCTGAGTATGGTTCGCCATGATTTGTCATTAATTTCTGATTTGGATCTATAGGACAATCAACATGTCTACAATTAGACATGCCTGTCTCCTCCAAAATATCAAGAACATATTTTCTGTGAGACAACAACCCCGTTCTTTGATTGAGTTACCTCAATACCAAAAAATGATTGAAGAAACCCAATATCATTTGTCTGAAAATGACTAGATAAGTGTTTTTTTAATTGAGAGATTTTAGCAACATTAACTATGTCATCTATGTAGACAACAAGGTATACACACTTACTAGGGGAAGTATGATGATAAAAGATAGAGTGGTATGCTTCAGTTCATTTCATCCTGGAACTTTGAACATGACTAAATTTTCCAAATCAAGCTCTCGAAGACTGTTTGAGACCATAAAGAGAACAATGAAGCTTGTAAATCAAATAAGAGGTCAATGATGAATGGCAGTTATGGCAAGAAATAGACGAATAATAGTGATTTTGGCCACAAGAGAGAAAGTATCACCATAATCAAAACCAATGTTATCTATGGCGGATGGCGGTTTGCCAAAAAAATGCCATATGGTGATAGCGAATGGCGTTGCAGGAAATGGCGGACGCCATGACGGACTAAAAAATAGTAATATTTTTATATATAAAGTTATAAACATTAACAAAATACTAAATATAAATTAAAAAACTACAAAAAGAGAATATAAAATATGAAATATAATTACAAAAACAATGAAAGCAACACTCATAGTCTCATACATAACTAAATCAGTACAATGTTAAAGGTACCTAATATTCTTCAACTGAAAACATGATCTAAAGTTCAAATTAACCAAAATCATGAAACTTAAAACAAACAAAAAACAATTTCTACTTTCCAAAACCTAAAACCTATTCATCTTCATTAACTCCAACATAATCCTCATCTAAATTCTTCTCATTATCATCAAGAGAAGAATATCCTTCTTCCTCATCTCCATCTGACTTGTCATTATCAAAATGAGCTCTGATTGCTTCTTCTTTAAACTCCCCTTCCTCAAACTCCTCATCCTCATCCTTTTGTTGAACTTGAACTTGCTTATTTTTTTCTAGTGCTTGCCTTTTAGATGTTTGGGCACCATCATTTGTTGGGTCCTTTCTTTTCTTGGTACGCCTAGTATAGATCCTAGGATTTCCAACTCCTGAAGCTTCATACACAGTTGCCCAATTTAAACATTCATCATTATCAAACACAACTCATTTCCATCATTTGTAGCATCATCCATCTCTCCAATTAACCATTCGTTGCAAGCATCAATGTCATTGAGAGAAATTGGATCAATTTCATCTCTAGCATTATATCTGTGCTTAAGTTGTTGGTTGTATTTAACATACACCAAGTCATACAACTTCTGGTGCTCAAGCCTATTCCTTATTTTTGGAGTGAATCTGAAACATATTACATAAGTAAGATAAATAAAGGTCAAATGAAACTTGACCATGAAATTTAAATAAAATAAAATCAGCTTGGAGAATTACTTGCTCAAATACATTCCAACTGCAAGTCAAGCTCAAAATCTTTATAGCTAGTTTCTGCAAATTCGGAGCATTGGAGCCATACATTCGCCACCAACAAGCTACAGAAAAGAGCATGACTTGTAAGTTTAGGATTTGTAAAATTAAAACTTCTATAAAATAAATTAGTAGAAGTTTCTTACTAGGATAATGAGATTTCCTTTGATGCATAGCGTATTCATGTCCAAAAAGACCAGTTTTAGTTTTGTAAAGGTACAACTCGGTTAGAATTGCATGTTGGACATCTAATTCCGGAACCAACTTCTTAATGCATTCATATAACCCATTCGTGACTTCAAAATCAAACTCCATTTCCATGTGGTTATAGAAGAACTCTGGATTAAGAAAGTGGGCAGCTGCATGTAGTGACCTATGAAGTTGACAATTCCATCTTTTATCAATAATAGCAAACACATCTTGGTATTTGCTTTTATTGTTGTTGAATGACCTCATTATAGTTTCTTTTGCCTTGTCCATTGCTTCATAAATATAACCCATTGATGGTTTCCTTTCCCCATCAACAAGACGAAGCACTTTTACAAGTGGTGCCATGATTTTAAGGGTATACACCACATTCTTCCAAAAAGAAGGCATGAGTGCCACTTTCATAGCTTCCTTTCCCTTAGCTTCTTTTGATAGCTTGTTTAGTGTCCATGCACTGGAAACAAAATTAGTTCTAATATTGACTTTTTGAACATAGAGTCTTTCCAATGTAAGATAAGAAGTAGCAAATCTAGTCACTGCAAGTCTCACCAACTCTTTGTAAAATTTCTAAACATGCTCAAAGTACTAGAATGGGCATAGATTAACCCAACTAATGTGATTGCCTTTCTAATTGTCTTCCTAACCAATGAAAGTTTCCCAATATCAGGGGTCCAAAACAAGTGTGGCCTTTTATCCTCCAGCTTCTTACCAGCCAACACATAATTACTCCCATTATCAATGATCACTTTTGCTCTCCAACCTCCACCACAACTGAATCAATTAACTCAAAAATCTTTTCTCCAGTTTTGACATAATCAGAAGCATCAATAGACTTCAAAAACATTGTCCCAGCTTGAAAGTTCGCCAACAAATTAATAATGCATCTTTGTTTCCTATTAGTCCATGCATCAGACATGATAGAACATCCATGCTTCACCCATGGCTCCCTATGGCCTTTCATCAACTCTTCAGTATATTTCATCTCTTTCTTCAGGAGTGGAACTCTAATATCATGGTAACTAGGAATGGGCAAATGTGGTCCATATTGACCAATAGTAATTACCATATCTTCAAAACTCTTCAACTTAATAAGGCTGAATGCAATCCCAGCTTGATACCAAAGCGAGCAATATACTGATGAACCTTCTCCAATAGTTTTTTGTCACATGCCTCCTTTATGTTCATTTGTCGCACTTTCTCTCTTTGTTTTTTATTAACTCCTTGTAGTGGATTTATGCAAAATATGTCCATTGACCCTTTTCTAGCCATACTCTTTTTGGCAGCAGCTACATTATTGTTAGAGTCCTCAAATTCATCTGGTTCATCTTCATCACATCCAATGGGAGCAAGGTCCATTTCTCTAATGTTGATAGGCAAATTAACTGAAGTTGCAAGAGTTGCTATAGACTTTTTATTAGTTAAAAGTCCCTAAAGTTCATCCTTTACATGTTGTGGGCTTTTTTTACAAGCTGCCACGTTCCCTTTCTTCCCCATGATATGTTCCTTTGCTCTCTTGTTATTCCCCTCTTCATAACTTTTTCACAAAAATTACAAACAACTGTGTTTATGTCAGTTTTATTTAGTTGGTGACAGTATATCCAATCGGGGTCTGTTCTAGAGCTAACCCTTGAATTTGTTGGAGTTGGAGTTGATGTTTCAGCCATTGCAAAATTTGCTCAAAGGCTGTAATGTATTAATACTAAAAAAAATTAACAAAGACAAAATTACTCATCAATAAAACAGAGCAACTTCTCCACAAATAACACAATTAATAATTTTTACATAATGTAAAAATTATTTAAAACATATAAAAAAGTTTAAAAAATTAAAAGAAAAGAGTAGTGAGTTGCGGGCAGAAGGAGAAATAAAAGAGAAGTGTAAAGAATCAAAGAATTGAAAAAACATGGGAGAACTAACCTACTCTTCGGAAGGTTGCCGTTTTGCCGGTCCCTGTCGCCGTCGCCTGCTGCTCCTAGTCGCGTCGCCTGCCGCTCCTAGTCGACTCGCGTCGCCTGTTGCTTTGAGTGTCGAACTTCGTCGCATCGTTTCAGTGGCCGTCGCTCGCCGTTGGTCTTCGTCTCTCAGGTGTGAAGGTGAGTAACGAAAATAAGGGTTGTTTTAGGGTTTAAAGTGTTAAAAACTGTTCCGGGTCGGGTTGGGTCGGGTTTGAGACCCGAAAGGGTTGTTTTTAAAAAAAAAAAACGCAGATTCTGCCATTGCTGCCATGGCCTGCGTTGCTGCCATGCACGTGATGGCCATGGCAGCCGCCATGACCCACAATCCGGACGCTGAAACACAACTGCTATACTGTGTAGCTTTGTTGAAAATCCGCAACGCTATTCCGCCATTGCCGCAATTTAATAACACTGATCAAGACCATATATTTGGTGTAGGTTTTGGGACCAAGTGAGCCTTAAGGCATAGTAAATAAAAATAGAAATAAATGTATTAGAATAAACAAAATCAGTAAAAAAGTCACATTAATTGATCATAACGATATCGTGGAAATGCTGCGCGGTCCCATACATATAAAAACAGAAACAGACCTTGATATTGAACTAGGTCGAGCCCCAATCCTCTTGAAAGGTCCCTATCTCTAATCTAAAGGAGCGTAAGCACTAGTTGCCCTAAGACGTAGGTCCCGTTCCGTCCAAAGCTTCTTATAGCTCCTTTTCACTCCTCGGGAGAATGCTCTCTTGAGCCCAGGATTGGAAATGACGGACATAGCACACGTTATCAATTGTTGGATTCAATCGAGGAGGAGCGATTGTCCTCGTGCCCATCGAGAACTGGCAAGAAGGCTACAACTGGAAGATGATAGATGTAGGGTAGGTAAGACTTCCAGGCTACCCTAACTCCTTGCACTGTTGGACTAGCTCTCTGTGTTTTGCTTTGATGAGTAGAATCAAAAGATGGAGATAATTCAACTTGATAAGTGATTGGGGAAGTGAGCTAGGTTTCTCCTTGATCCAACATTGCAGGAGTAGGAACAACCACTAGAGTAAAATAGGGAATAGGTAGAATTTGTTATATAGGATTGAAATCTTGTTTGCAGAAGAACATGTTTTCCTCAAAGAAGCTGGCATTGATTGACATGTAGTACTTTTTGGTGGTTGGAGGTAACACTTGTACCCCTTTCTAAGGAGTGAACAACCAAGAAATACATACTTGATGGCTCTTGTAGAAAGTTTATTTAAACTTGGGGAAACATCATGAACAAAACACGTGCAACCAAAGATTTTAGGAAGAACAAAATACACAGGTTCATTTGAAAAAATGATTGAGTGAGGAATTTTATTTTCAAGAGATGAGGAAGATATGCTATTTATTAAAAACAGGTAGTGAGAACATCACCCCATTGATGAATACAAACATTTGCATCTAGCAACAAGGTTCGTACAATCTCAATTAAGTGTCTATTTTTTTTTTTGCTTTTGCATTTTGTTGCTCTGTGTGTGAGCATGTAGATTGATGTAGGATTCTTTGTGAGGACAAAAAAGAGAAAAGTTTTGAGGAGAAATATTCCTTGACATTGTCACTTCTAAAGACTTTAATGATCTTCTCAAATTGATTTTTAATTTCATGGAAAAAGGACATAAAACTAGACAAAAGTTCAGATTTATCTTTCATTAAATAAACTCAAGTACATTGAGAATATTCATCCATGAAGGTAACAAAATATTTGAAACCAAAAGATGTTACACAACCCAAATATCTGAGTGAATGGTAGAAAAAGCCTTGTTACATCTATTTTTAGTTTGTTTTGGAACGGATGACCTGACATGTTGCCTAATTGACAAGACTCAATCTAGGGTTTGTAACTTGTTTACACTTGGAATCATTAACTTCAACTTGGCAAGACTAAGATGTCTTAGACGATTATGTAAAAGCTTTGGAGAAGAGGTAGCAAAATAGGTCACGGAAGGACTAGTTTCCAAGTAGTAGAAACCTCTTGATATGTCCTCTTCCAAGTAGTTGGCCTGAACTATGATCCTGTATGACAAAGAAATCAACATCAACTATTATTCAACAATGTAGATCACGAATCACTTGACTTGTGGAAATTAGGTTATATGGACAAGCTTAAATATACAACACATTTTAAATTCAACGAAGGAGACAAAGACACTTGACCAACTCCTTGGGAAGCAACTTTGAACCCAGTGACTAATGTAATAAGATGAGAAAATTGAGGAAGAGATAGATGGAAACAAAACCAAGATATGGTTAGAAGCACTTGGATCAACTATCCATGGACTTTGACCTTCCATAGATTGAGAGATGTAAACTCTTGAAATACTTGGCATTGATGAGAAGTGATCTTGATATGTAAATGCCATTTCCAAGTTGTGCTCAAGTGTTGGCAAAAGAGAAGAGGTAAAGATCATAGCTAGGGACCAAGAAAAAGTAGGGATAGACTTAGCCTACTTTTCAACTTCACAGTTGGAGTCAAATGGGGGCTGAAACGAAGCCACAAGACGTTGATGGCGGTGTGACAAAGCTTCGGTGACTAGAGGTCAGTGTGTGGAGTTCACGCACTTGAGTAAAGGGCTCCGTTGTGATGGCTCGTGGAGGAGCTTTTGCCCTCACGACCACTAGGGTTGGGTCGCGCTCAACAATGCTCTTGTAACCTTGTCTTCATCTTCCAAAATTCACCTGTCAATGGTGGTTGTTCACTGGGGAGATGCGACGACAGAGCATGGAAGGGCTACCATAATAAGATTGCTGAGTAGGACCATTCCCACTTTGATACCAATTTGAATGAAAAATGTTTGATATTTTGGGAGAAAATGTTCCTCACTCTCAGACAGTGAAAATGCTTCATTTATGTATATATACGAGGTTACAACACTAATAGAAAAGAACATACATAAGAGTGCTTCATTTTTATATATATGAGGTTACAAGACTAATAGAAAAGAACATACATAAGAGGTAAGCAAAAAACAATACATAAATACAATTTATATATTTAACACATACCATGACAAGGAACCTTCTTAAAACAGAGAAAAAAAAAAGGGAAAAAGGATAACAAAGGCGATAGAACCTTTTCCCTGTAAGTTTTGAAAGGATGGAGAGAATGTTATTGTTTTATACTCTCGTTGCTCATGTTGATATGCTACTAATTTCTAATTAACATTAAATAATAAGTAATTTCTATCCTTGCT
This sequence comes from Psophocarpus tetragonolobus, assembly GCA_037954015.1. Taxonomy (NCBI): domain Eukaryota; kingdom Viridiplantae; phylum Streptophyta; class Magnoliopsida; order Fabales; family Fabaceae; genus Psophocarpus; species Psophocarpus tetragonolobus. Next base: position 76,424,113 of record CM075689.1, read on the forward strand.
AGCTCTTTGCATTCCCCACCTGTAGTTTTCTTTTTTAGCTGTGTATAATTCTTGGGTTACATACTACTAAATGTCTGGGAATGAGTTGTTACAGTTGCCGAATAGTTGATACTGTGAAAGATCATGCTGTAATCTGTGTTTGGAGTGGTTTCTGTGGTTGCTTCATCGTTGGACCAAATGCAACATCAAGCTTGAGTTAAAAGTAATTTAAAAATGAAAAGAATAATAAATGGTTAACGATGAACCTAATTCCATAGAGATGATTTCACTTAGTCATCTAAGCGCAGGTTAGTAGAATGGCATTGGAACAATACCTACAGTTTAAAAATTAATTAGGACTAGTTTAAAGATATAAGTGTTTGCTCTGAAGTTATACTGTTTAGAGGGGGTTTGTATATTCTTTTTCTTAATATATTAGTTATTTCTTACGTGATGGGCTCCAATTGTTTTGATTTGATATGATTTTTCATTCTTTTATGTATTCTGCAGAGCTTCAAGGAATAGATCGAACTATTTTGAATCGTGCACTGAAACAATTAGAACAGAAGGGAAAGCTTGTGGTCTTTAAAGGAACTTCAACCGATGATGAAGGAGTTAAATTCTCTATATAATTGTTTTGTGTATTAATCTATTCAATCTCGGATATTTTACATATGTCATCAACACAGGAAACTTTTGCTATCTACATGATGAGTTTGTTGATGTGAAAGAACGAGCTTCAGTAAATTTTCATTTCGGGAGCATCCTTTTGTTAAGGGTTCAGCTTTGTGGCCATTCGTACTTAACTATGCCTCATGTGAAATCATGAAATTCGAAAATAGAAGGCGGGGTTCCAACTTGATGAAAGCTATCCTAGTACCAAACATTGATATTAGAAAAAATAATAAAGTTGCTTCTGTTTAAATGGTGCCAAAAGCTATTGTGCGAAGTTGCTCGCAGATGTTAATAATACAATTATTTCAAGGGACATTTAGTTTCAATTTTCATGTTTGGGTGAAGCATCACTTGCTTTCAGAGATAACGTTAGCAACGATAGTAGTTGATGTTTATTCACTATCACCACATTCAAAACTTGTTTTGCAATGTGCAGTGTATGGTGCCAAACAAAGTGATAGTCGTTGACGTTTATTCACTATCACCACATTCAAAACTTGTTTTGCAATGCGCAGTGTATGGTGCCAAACAAAGTGAAAATATAATAGAATACAGTTGATTACAAACAAAGTGAAAATATAATAGAATACAGTTGATTACGAGAATGATAAAGAAAGGTGAATAATTATCCTGTTCATAAGAGTTTTTAGACATTCATCAACGTCATTAAAGTATGTTTGTTTACACGTTTAGTTTGCTTGACGTTGGTTTACTTAGCCTTGATCATAACAACCAAATGTTTGACATTTTTTTCGTGGTTTCATTCAGCCCAAGAGTCACAAAAACGTTAATTAAAATAAAAGCTTACAAAACTTGTTATTAAAGTTTTATAAAAAATTAGTTTTAGTTCTTAAAATTTAAAAATATTTTTTTAGTTTTTGAAATTTAAGTTATTTTTTGTATTAACATTGTTTATTTATAAGTTTCAGTGTATTTGACCGTATCATATGTAAAATTGAAAATGTTAGAGTTGAAGAAGAAAGTGATAAGACATCGTTAATCTAGATAGATAATATATATGTGTGATGGTCTTTATTGGATAACGATTAATAGTGTAAATCCTAAAATTTAAAAGATAAAATATTTGAATAATTATTTAGCTAAGAGAAGATTAATTTGTTAAAAAAAAATATTAAAAGATAAAACTATCATTACTTTTGAATAACATGAAAAAGATAATATTACTTTTCAAATAGAAATAAGATAGAATAATATATTCTATTTTGTTAGATAAAATTAAAAGATTAAACTATTAGATTGTTTAAATAAAAGAAAAAGTTAAGATAATGTTACTTTTAAAATAATAGTAAGATAAGATAAATGAATATTTAATCTCATTTCAAATTTAAATCATAAAATTAGCCTTTTATCAAAAGAAAGGATAGAAAGAGATTTTTTTTTTAATCTATTATATATAGAGTTAATTAGTTTTCTTAGACAATTATAGATTAATTGACTATTTAAGGGGTTTAAAGAGGGATCAAAGAGCAAAAGAAAACAAAACAAATTAAAACTATGAGATTTCATTTTAAGAGGTGAGTAAAATAACTTTTTTAAACTTTCATGGTATAATTTTATTGTGTGACTTGTTATTAACCAAAATCTACATATTTTGAATATATGCATGTTATATTATATTAGTCACTGTGCCCGACTACTTAATATATGCTATTAACCTTTAACCACTTATGAACAAGAGATTAGCCATAATTCAATTATTAATTATTAAGATTGAAATTACGTAGAGCTTACCCATGCATTGATTTTTCTTTAACTTATGTAATCACCATGACTTGTGAGTATATATATTGCTTTGGTATTCTTAAATTAATATTGTATAAATGTGAAAGTTTTGATTTTATATTGATTGATTGATATTTATTTAATAATTGTTTGAAATACATCAATCTGGGATGAAGATGAAATTTGAGATACATTCATTTGGAATGAATATATGAGATACCTCCATTTAATATGAGCAAGAAGTTTTAGATATCTCTATCTGAGGTGAGGAAGAGATTTTGGATACCTCTATAATAGTGTGAGAAAGGCAATGAGACGCCATTGTATGAAATATGAACTCATAAACCTTTTGATGAATCTATTAAAAACCTAGTTCTCGGAACCGTAGAATAAGAGTGAGTAATCATAAGTATCACTATATTTTTTGTGAATTGTGTGCATTATGAGGGTGTTAATTAAAACACCATTCTCTTGTCGTGTTTATTAATTATTCATATTAGAAATTAATTGAAATAAATTATATTTTGTGTTTAAAAATATCTTTTTATTGTGGGTACCATGATTGTTTTTTCCGGATTCGGCACCAACTGAGAACAATGTTATTTGTGAACTCTTTTGGAACCCATTTTATTCATTGGAATTTCAATATCATAAAATTATTGTTTTCAGAGTCAGAAGAGGGAGAGGCTGTGAAGGCTAAAGACGCATGAAGACTTAGTCCCTAGTTTAGATTTTACTTTTTATGAACATTTTTGCTATTGCAATTATCCTTCATATTCTTTGTAGACCACATTTGAGAATTATACCTTGTAAGGTTGATATTTTTTATTTATTATTTTGAGAGTTTGTTTATTTTAAATAATTGTTTATTATTATACTCTGAGTTATTACTATAATGACAGACGTTACATTATGGTATTTGAGCCGTTTGATTCTAAATCAAACTGTGATAGTGGTTTTTTTTTTTTAAAAAAAAATCAAATGTGGATAGATAGGGTTGCTTATTAGAGTTATAAAATTGCATGTTACTCTTTAGATATTGGACTTGATCAACCCAATGTTTGATTGATGGCATGTAGATTTATGGTGACTAATAGGTGTGGGGAAAATATGAATGATGCACTTGCAACAACTTTGGACCAGATGACCACAATTATGCAAGTGCAGAGGTGGCGTAATCGCAAGAACAATTGCACCTCAAAATCCCAATAAGCAGGGTTATCTGAATTTCGTAACCATGACCCACCATCCTTTCGAGGTAGTTCAAATCCCGTCGAGGTAGAAGAGTGGATCCAAAAGCTAGAGAAAACTTTTAGAGTTATGAGATGTGATGATGCAAAAAGAGTGGACTTCGCTACTTACTTGTTAGAGGTTGATGTTGAACGTTGGTGGAACAACACTCGAGGTGGTTTGGTAACTCAAGGAGCTTATATAACTTGAGACAGATTCAAGGCAGTATTCTTGGAAAAATACTTTCCTCACAATGTTCACATTCAAAAGGAGGTTGAGTTCCTTAATCTTTGCCAAGGAGAGATGATTGTAACAAAGTATGTGGTTAAGTTTGGGATCTTGGCTAGGTTTTCTCGTTTTTTGAGAGATCATCCTCAAGATGAATGAAAAACTATCAAGTTTGAGCAGGGCCTAAAGTCAGAGTTACAAAGTAGTGTTGGCATCTTGGAGATTAAAGACTATCCTATGTTAGTAAATAAGTGTCGGGTGGCAGAGCGGAATATGCAAGCAGTAATGACACTACAACCTAAGGAGAAGGCTAACCGAAAGGGAAAAGAATAATCACAAGGACGACAAATTTCAAAAGCATCTTCGACCAATGTCCATAATCAATAAAGGTAAACACATATAGGGAGTTAAGATTGATAAAGGTAGCGGATGTCATAAGTGTGGCTTAATTCATGGAGATCACTTTTGTCCCACACTAGACATTACTTGCTACAATTGTGGGAAAATAGGACACTATGCTAGAAATTGCAGAAATGACGGACAATGCCAACCAGGGTCCCAAAACCAAGGGAGAGTCTTTACTGTCCAAGGAGAAAAGGTGAAGGCGTTTAATGGCTTGATTCAAGGTATGAGCTTTATTAAAAAAAAAGGAGAAAGAAATAATTATATTGATTGATTTAGGAGTGACACATTCTTTCATATTTCGTTGATTGGGGCATATTGTCTTTAAATGGACATTAACGCATCATATGTTAGTTTTATTAGTGACATTAATTTCGGGGACAAAATTCTCTAAGGAGGGAGAGAATGTAACTCCCAAAATTTAAAATACAAATATTCGAATAATCATTCAGCTAAGAGAAGATTAAGTTGTTAAAAAAAATTATTAAAAGATAAAACTATCAGTAATTTTGAATAATAAGAATAAGATAATATTACTTTTCAAATAGAAATAAGATAAAATGATATATTCTATTTTGTTAGATAAAATTAAAAGATTAAACTATTAGGTTATTTAAATAAAAAATAAGTTAAGTTAAGATAATGTTATTTTTAAAATAATAGTAAGATAAGATAAATGAATATTTAGTCTCATTTCAAATTTAAACCGTAAAACTAACTTTTTATCAAAAGAAAGGATAGAAAGCGAAATAATTTTTTAATCTATTATATATAGGGTTAAGTAGTTTCTTTAGAGAACTATAGAATAGTTGACTATTCAAAGTTAAGAAAAAGAGATAGAAGAGCAAAAGAAAACAAAAAATTCAAGCTGTGGGATCTTACTTTAAGAGGTGAATAAAACAACTTTTTAAAATTTCCATGGTATGATTTTATTGTGTTACTTGTTATTAACCAAAATCTGCATGTTTTAAATATACGGATGTATCCGTGTTATATTAGTCACTGTGCATGACTTCTTAATATGCTATTAACCTCTGGTGAATAATGGACTACCCATAATTCAATTATTGATTATTGAGATTGAAATTATGTGGACTGGATTCATGAAAGCTTACATAGGCATTGATTTTTCTTTAACTTACGTAATCACCATTACTTGTGAGTATATACATTATTCTCACCATGTATTATCGCTTTGGTATTCTTAAATTTATATTGTATGAATGTGAAAATTTTGGTTTATTTTAGAAATTTATATTGATTGATTGATATTTATTTAATAATTGCTTGAAATACCTTCATATGGGATGAAGATAAAATTTGAGATACATCCATTTGGGATGGATGTATGAGATGTCTTCATTTAATATGGAAAAGAAGTTTTAGATATCTCTAACTGGGATAGGGAAGAGATTTTGAATACCTCTACTAGTGTGAGGGAGGCAATGACATACTATTATATAAAATATGAGTTCATAAACCTTTTGATGAATCTATTAAAAAACTGATTCTAGGAACAGTAGAATGCGAGTGAGTGATCATAAGTATCACTTTATTTTTTATGAATTATGTGCATTATGAGAGTGTTAATTAAAACACCCTTCTCTAGTCGTGTTTATTAATTATTCATATTAGAAATTAATTGAAATGAATTATATTTGCGTTTTAAATTTTTTTATTGTAAGTACTATGGTTGTTTTTTTTCTGGAATCCCATGGTTGAGAACAATGCTATTTGCGAACTCTTTTGAAACCATTTTATTCATTGAGATATCAATCTCATAAAATTGTTGTTTTCAGAGCTAGAAGAAGAGGAAACTGTGGAGGCTAAGGAGGCACGAAGACTTAGTCCTTAGTTTATATATTTCTTTTTATGAACATTTTTGTATGCAATTATCCTTCATATTCATTATAGAGACGTCTACATTTGAGAATTATACCTTGTAAGGTTGAAAATTTTTATTTATTATTTCAAAAGTTTGTTTATTTTCAATAATTGTTTAATTATTATACTCTAGGTTATTACTCTAACAACAGACGTTACAAATAGATATAAGTTATTATATTACACATATAAATAATGCATATAGGAAAATGATCACTATTGAAATAACTCAAAATGAGAATTCCTAATGGCTATATATTACTACCTTAGAATTTTATATATGAAATTCTTGTGAAAAATATAATAATTTTTTTAGACCTGAGATTATCATAATAATTAATAAGATATTTATTAGACTTTGATTTCATACACCTAGTACCTTAAGGTATTAGTTAAATGATTATTGGGTATAATTAAATTTTTATAGAATTGAACAATCAATCAAGAAACAATCAACCGACTCTTAGTAACAACTTTGAGCTCTATAATGAAAGTAAAGATATTGACAACGACAATTGGAAGAATAAAAAAAGGAGTTTCTTGAATTTTTTCATTATATATTAACTTAATAGAATTTGACAATTAAACAATATTCTAATTACTTTAGAGTTGTCGAGATGAAAGCAAATATTATGTTGATATTTTAAAAGGTTCTTGGAAATATGAATATTATTTCACACTATTTGAACGTTAAGGAGCATTGTTAGATGCCAACCTTGATTAATAAATTAATATTGTTAATTTATTATTGTTTAATTTTGGACCTACAACATCATACACTAACGATTACTCTAATCTTTATTAAAGAAAAATTTGTTATTTGATAATTAAATTAAAAATTTAATTTTATCAAGTAGATAATTATTTTTTAGGTTACATAAGTTTTTTGTCCCTAAAGTTTCATAAAAAATCACTTTTGGTCCTTGAAATTCAAAAATATTTTTCTGTCCTGAATTTAATTTGTTTTTTGTATTAATGTTGTCTGTTTATAAGTTCGGTGTATTTGAGTGTGTCAGACGTAATTCTTTGGGGATGACTTCTAAATGATTCTATGAATGATGATTGAATTATAAGTACTATGTGATTTGTGTTTGTTAAGTCTAGTAAACTTTGGACTATATTAAGATGTTGTGAGATGAACTTAGAAAAGTTCTAGGTTTTTTCGGCAGGTACCATACAAGTACATAAGTGTCATGTTTGAGAAGTTATAATTAGGAATACAATGAGATGAAAGCACTGATCAAGATGGATCCTAAGATGGTTTTAAATGAATGAATATTCAAGATGATCTATGTTGGCACTAGGGTTGAGGATATTCATTAGGTGGGTGAACATTAAGAGTAGTCCATGTTGACATTAGATGGGATATTCATAGATTTACAACTTTTCATAAATTCTCAACATCTCAAAGTGGTTAGAATATATCCTTCTCAAACTGTGAGAATGCCCAATTATGAAAGAGATGCTCTTTATGATGGGCAGAAGGCTCGATTGTTATAGGCAGTTGGTCCAATTGGCAAGTGGTCAATATGTGATTGATGGGTAGTTGATCTAATTGGCAAGTGGGCAATATATTATTGATGGGCATTTGGCCTAGTTGGCAAGTGGCCAATATGTTATTGATGGACAATTGGCCCAATTGACAGGTGGCCAATATATTATTGATGAGCAGTTGGCCCAATTTGCAGGTAGCCAATATGTTATTGATAGGTAGTTGGCCCAATTGGCAAGTGGCCAAAATTTTGTGATTGGTTGGGGACCATAATATTGTAACTGGCTGGGGGCCATAATGTGATGAATGATCAGGGATCAAAATGTAGGATTAAGAGTGAATCATAGGCAGAATATTAGGGCCCTATTGCTTTTTAAGTTTATTAAGATTAACGTTGATAGTTTATAAAAATCTCACTCCTTTTTTGTGTTTTCTTGTGTTCTTTTCATATATGTTTGTGGTATGAATAAAAGACGGACTTGACCAGTAGGCTATGCAGAAGAATTCAGAGGAGTTACTCTGAATCTGTTAGAGTAATTTTAGATTCGTAAGAAGTCCACTGCTCTGACTTCAGACCGTGTAAGGAAGGGTAGTGGTAACAAATAATGTAATTATATTTTAAGTATTTTGTATAATGAGGTTTTTTGATAAATGCATTTGGCTCATCATATTTATAAGAAGATTATGGTTCTTTATGTAAGAACAAATTTTGAAAATTTCCCACATTTTTATAAATACTATTGACTATGGATAAAAGAATTTCAGGCGTTACATTTATAATTGTGATTTACAATTCTAAATATATGAATAACATCTACTATTTATTTTCCGTAAATACTTTTTAATATATTTTATATGTTTTCCCTCTTTTCTCTTATTTTCCTTCAAAATTAGCAAATATGATTTCAAATTTGATGGAACTAACAACTTATTTGAACCTAATGAAACATGTATATGAGAAAAAGATTGAAGAAAAATGTATCAATAGCTTAAGAGGCCATTGAATAACTAGGCTACACTCTTCACAAAAATAATCTAACTATATTTTTTTTTGTAAAAGTTGTATATATTGAATTTAGTTTCTAGGCTACACTCTTCACGAAAGAAGGAAAGATTAGAGAGATGAGAGAGGGTAAGGAAGAGCGGAGAGTAGTCAGAAGGATAGGCTGAGAGATAGCTATGGGAAAAATGTTGATTTTAGTTTCATGGAAAGATTTCTGGATGGTTATCAACAAAAGAACGGTGGGAGGAAGGAAAATGACATATAAATCTTTTTCTTTTTATTTACTTTTAGCAGAGATTTTTTTATAACCAAATTAAAAATACATCTAAAGTGAGAATCACTAATCTTTAATAACTCTTAAATGGCTAAATTAAAAGAGTATTTGAAGCAACCTTTATTAAGCTTTTTATTAAATTTGTATTTTCCATTTTATTATTTTTTTCTTCACAATTGTTAGTTAAAAAAGTTTTAACAATAATCAAATTAAAAGGGAATCCAAAGTAACTTTTATGATTTTTACAATAACTAAATTAGAAGTAGATCCAAGATAGTCAATGGTAACTTCTTATAGCTCGTGCGATAGTCAAATTAGAAATAGACATGAAACATCAGTAGCTAAGCTTCTAATAATAATAATAATAATAATAATAATAATAATAATAATAATAATAATAATAATAATAATAATAATAATTTATTATTATTATTTAAGAATAAAATAATATTTCATTAGCTTAAGTTATAATTTACTAGTACAGAAATATAAAAAAAAAGAAAAACATCATTGGTACAAGAAATAATTAATGAAATTTAATTTTTAGTTATGAAAAGGACAAAAAAAGTGAATCTAATGCACAACACTAACATGATCACTAGGAAAAGTGAATTTCTTAGGGGAAGATAGAAAGTGTAATAGTACTAAATGAGGTTATTGATGAGGCTAAAAGGGGAAGAAGGGTGAGGAGGAAGTATCTCATATTTAAAGTAGATTTTTAGTAACTAAATGATTCTATTAATTGGGATTTCCTATTGCATATGTTATCCAAGCTTGGCTTTCGAGAAATATCTATTGATTGGATAACAAAGTACTTGTCCTCAACTATGATATTTGTTTTGGTGAGTGGTAGCGAATCAGTTTATGGTTAGGTGAGTGATAAGGCAAAAGGACCCACTAGTGTTATTTTTATTTCTCATTATTGCTAAAGGATTAACTAGCTTCACAAGGGAACCAATAGATAAAGATGTGTACTAAAGTTATAAGGAGTATGTACAATTGAATCTACTGTAGTTTTTAAATGGCACAATGTTTATCTGGGATGCAAGTTTGATGAATGTTTGGACCATAAATTGCATTATAAAGGTGTTTGAGATGGTGCAAGTTTGAAACTTAATTATAGTAAAAGCTATTTTAGATCATTTGTAGTGGACCATGAAGACGTGTGTAGGATGGAAAACTTTTTAAACTGCAAACTAATTGGATTACTTTTTACATATTAGGATTACTGATTGGTGCAAATCCAAAAAGTGTGGAAATGTGGAAGCCAACTATCATAAAATTTTAGAAATATCTTACTACATGGAAACAAAAGGCCATGTCCTTTCGGTGGAAGGGTGTGCCTCATTGTTAAGAGTTTTAATTACTATTATACTTCTCGCAAGTGCACTAGTCGTATTATAATATAAAATTGATCAGATAAGATCGTTTCATCATGGAAGTGAAAATTTATATAAATTCAAAAATCTTTAATATGAATTTATGATGAATTTTCTTTTGAAAAATAATAAACGATTAGGAAATTAACAAACATCTCAATACCAACATTTTCTTACTAATATATGAGTTCATTACTTATTTATGAAATTATTGAAAAATTTCTCTATCCTAACTCCTTAGCAACAAAGAACTAAATTAAACTTTCTCTATCCTTCTAATTCCTTAGCAAGAATTATTTCAATAATTTGATAAGCATAGAAAAATTATATATTCAATCATACATATACTACCTCATTTTTTAGCATAATCACTATATGATGTGATGCAACCCTGCTTGGCAAGGAACCTAGCTAGAACCAATAAAGGAGGAGCATGGCTTGGATGAAGTTTGAAGAGCTTAGTTTTAGACCATGGTCCATTAATTAGCATTTTCTTGTAATCGATTGATTGTATGTTAGGCTAGGTGTAGAAGCAAAAATTCTGCCATTTTTGTTCTGATTTCAATTTTGCAATCTTCTGTTCTTGTTTCAATTATGCAATCTTTGTTTTTTGTAATTTTTAGTTTCGCTATTTTTCAGTTTCTTCACTTTTCCTTATTTCATTTTCTGCAATTTCCTTCTCTGCAAATTTTAGATTTGTTGCGAATTTTAATTTCCTGCGTTTTTGTTCATCTTTGATGCAAATTTCCAATTCTCTTTCTTGCGAATTTTCTTTCTTGCAAAATTTTCTGAATATAACCCCCCATTACTAATTTGTAAAAAAGATATTAGAACTAGCTAGAGATAGAAGTGATCTTTGTTTTATGCATGTTTTCTTGTGATTCGATCTTAGGTTAACCCTATGTTACATTAGGGAGGACTTTTGTAGTTTTTGCAAAACCTAGTGCGATTAGAGTTTTGTCATCTAGTCTTCTCAAAAGTCAAGAGAAAAGTAACAGCAGTTGAAATATATTATATGTCATATGTAACAATAGTTGAAAGTGGTCTAGAACTCTGGAAATGCTTGAATTATGATTGTTTTGAAATGATTTTGAATTCTGAATTAAATTCTGATTATTCTCTGATTATTTAGGTGTTTGAATGATTTTGGCTGGACTAGAAGTGTTCTAAAATTATTTAGGTATGGATCTATAGTAATAGACTAATAGTATTAGTTACTTAGTTAATTGATTGGAGTTTATAGGTATTTATTAATTTTTTTAAGAAAGTAGACTCTGGCAAACTTGAAATAGACCTCAACTCCTTATTGCTCAAATGTTTTTCTTTCCAGTTACGATTCTAGAGTCCACTAGTCGAGTCTACGTAGACTCTCAAGTTTGATAACCTTGGTATTAAGTGCTTTAAATATGCTGGGAGAGGCCACATTTCCTCCTAATGCCCCAACAAAAGGACCATGATCATGAAGGGCCAAGACAGTGAAAGTGAGTCATCTTCCTCTTATAGTGAAAGTGTGGAAGAAGGGGGTGGCATGCATATTGAACATAGTTATCCTTGTGAGGGAGACTTGTTGATGATAAGAAGGCTTCTTGGAAGCCAACCTTGTAACATTAGCCAATTTCAAAGAGAGAACATCTTCCATACAAGATGTAAAATTTTTGACAAAATATGATCTCTCATCATAGACAGTGACTCATGCTCTAATTCCTGTGGTACAAGATTGGTAGAGAAATTAGCCTTGACTACCATTCCTCACCCTAAGCCTTATTAGCTTACTTGGTTGAATGAGAGTAAGGAAATGGAAGTCAATTAATAGATGGAGGTGTCCTTCTCTATTGGTTTTTACCACGATGAAATTCTTTATGATGTGGTACAAATGGAGGCGGCCCATATCTTGTTAGGGAGGCCATGATAATATGACAAGAAAGCTATTCATGATGACTACTCTGATGAGATTGTCCTCACCCACTTAGGTAGCAAGATTAAGTTATGCCCTCTTTCACCTTCACAAGTGAGGGAGGATCAATTTAGCATGAAAAGAAAAAGGGACAAGGAAGAGAAAAAAAAATAAACAAACTTTAATAATTGATGGGATGGAAGGAAGTGCTCCTTCCAAGAAGGTTGAACAAAAGAAGAGCCATTTTTCAACCAAAGTGGACTTAAAACATAGTCTCCTTATTGAACAACCTCTCTACCTTCAACTCAAGGAGACACCATTGAATACTCTCCAAAGTATTGAGCTTGAACCATCATCCTTTGAGCTTGATCATGTATATCAAGTTCAAGATTTGGGAGACATGAAAGGGAAGGATGGCCTGAAAAAATATTACCCCTTGGACACCAAGGAGGATCTTATTGAAGGCGATTCCTCCAATAGAAAAAATAGAAATTCAGGTTGTGCCTGTCACCATTGAGCACAATGAATCACAACCTCAAACTCTACTTGAAGATGAGGCCACTGAAGTTGAGCATGAGATTGAGCCCAAAATTTGGAGATTCAAAGTGAATCTCAAGTTCAATTCCAAGAGACATGCAAGAATGGTCCACCCCTAGGTCCATCATTATCTGTTGGGATGAAAAACACTTATAAGACTTACTTAGCCTTCTGGATAAAAGTGCTCTGATGCACCAAATATAGTCTCCCCACTCATTTTCAACTATATGAGACTACTACTTAGTGCATTAGGTACAAGTTGGGGAACTGTTGTGTGGAGGCCCCTGCACTACCTCCACTACCCCAACCATAAGGGGCTACCTCATAAACCCTTCACCCTATGTTTTAGGCTATAGTCTTTTGTTTGTTTTCCCTTCTAAATTGCGCTTTAATTGTAGTATTTTTTGTGGTGTAGTTATCTCTTTTTTAGGCTTGTATTTTGGCCTATTTTCTGATTTTAATTAGGAGGTGTCTTTAGTCTTAATTTTTTTTCTAAGCCCATTGAATACATGTGATTTTCATCTCCACACCCCTCTTGTTAGTTCTTCACCCCTCCTAAACACACATGAAGCATGAGAGACATGTGTCTCCGTTTGGTTCCCCTCCATGTGGCGCCAACTTTCCTTTCTCTCCAAATTGGTACTTTGAATTCAAATTTGGATTTGGAGGGAGTCTATATGGCTCTCTCAAATTCAAATTTGAATCTAGAGGGAACATAAATCCATAATTTTAGGACCTTGTTTGGATCTAGTTGAATTAACCAAGTGTTAATTAGCTCCTAGCTCAATTAACCCTTAGTTAATTCAACTAATCATTCACTAAACCTCTAGAGTTGGACATCCAAACTCTCAAGCCCACTAGCTTAGGATTTCCCCTCTAAATTCTCACCACCACCTCTTGTATCATTTTTACACTTGATTGAATATACAAACTCTTTTTTGAGCTATTCTTGAGTGTCTTGCTCTCTCTTCTCGAGAGTTCTCCATTTGCTTTTATTAAGGGCTTCTTCCCTTGTGGCAAGCTGCTTGCAAGGCTTATCTCATTATTAAGTGGCGCTTCCATCCATCATCTCAACCTCACCATCTCCATCTTCTTCAATGAACCTTTAAAAAAAGTTGATCATGGTTGTAGCATGCCAAGGATGCATCAGTGGTTCTCTGGTAAGGTCAAGCCATTGGTGGGAGATGGTTCCTTATTTAAGCTTTGGGATGGGGGTTGGTAGGAGCAGTGGGGCTAAAATCTCTTGTCCCTAGACTATATGCATTATCCAATCAAAGAAAGGTTCTTCTTTCTGAGGTCGAGGGTTGGTATAACGATATCTAGGAATTGTGCCTTATTTGGAGGAGAGATTTATTTATTAGGGAGGAAGAGTGAGTAAGGGAGTTGAGGGGGTTCTAAGGGGTTTAAATGAGGCGTGTGGAAAAGGACAAATGAGAGTAGGTGATAAGTCTAATAAATATTTTGTGAAGGAAGCTTATCAATTTGCTTGTAGAGTTTCTAAAGATTTCAGCCCCTCTTTTTAAAGGTTATGGAAGTCAAAAACTCCTTCTAAGGTGGTGACATTTTCCTGGAAAATAGCTTTTAATAGAATTCCTACAAAAGTTTAATTTAAAAAATGAACATTCTTTTATCAACTGTGGTTTTGTGCCCTATCTACTATTTGGAATTAGAATCTATAAGTAGTTTGATGTTTACTTTTCAACCTAGCTATCTAGTCTGGATGAAATGCTATAGGTGTTTGGGGGTGTGTTTGACAAAACTAGCTGAAATGCTAGCTGAAAACTGGCTAAAAGCTGAAAAGCTAGGTAAAAGTTGAAAAACTAGTTGTAAGTATTTGGTAAAATTAGCTTATCAACTAGTTGAAAGTTGTAAAATGACAAATAAGGTCATCATTAATAATTAGATCAACCATGAGGTATTTAAAATAATTACAATATGTTTTAATAATATAAATTAATTACATATTTAAATTATAAATTATTATAATTATATATTTAAATTATAAATTATTATAATTATATATTTAAATTATAAATTTTTATAGCAACATATTTAAATTATAATTACATATTTAAATTATAAATTTATGTAATTACATATTTAAATAATAAATTACTATAATGGATATTTAAATTATATTTGTATGATTAAATATATAAATTTTAAATTGCATATTTAAATTATAATTTTCTATAATTATACATTTATATTATAAATTATTATAATTATATTAATGAAGGAGAGAGAGAATGTATAATGTGATGAGAGCGAATTCGTGGGGACAATGCATTAAATTCTGGAGGGTAAATATGTAAAAATAAAATTATCTAATAACTGAAAATATGAAATCTTTTGGAAAAGTTACTTGGAGTAACTTTTTTAAAAAAGCTAGTAACTCTTAAAAAAGGTCCTAGATTTTTGCTATCCAAACGGAGCTAAAAACATTTCAGCTACCATTTCAGCTTTTAGTTAGCTAAAATGACAAATCAAACACACTCTAGGTTACTTGTCTGTGTTGTCCTCTGATTGTGTTTCTAGTTTTTGGCATCTTCTGGGTAGCTGTAATTCAAAACGAAAATTCAATATAGAGATCCTTAGTGTAATTTGGTTGCCTACTCTGTGGAGTATCTGACTAGCAAGGAATACTGTTATATTTAAAGGGGGTACCTTTATTGTAGAAGAAGTCTAACCACTATCTTTGCAAAAGTCTTGACTGTGGATAATAGGTCTGTGTAATGTTTTGTCAGTATCATTCTTTGAATGGTCCTCTCAACCAGAACTTTGTTTTGCTAGGATTGGTAAAAGGAATACATAGCTTGATATTTGGCTTATACTCGTGATTTTATGTCTGTGCTAAGTGACGTCAATAATTCTTTTTCTGGTTTTGTAAGTGTGAGAGACTCTTTGTAACTTATTGATTTGTGAGGGGCTCCTGTAAGTTAATTCTATTGCTGTACAATACTCGTAACTCACAAACTCTTTCCTATCATGTCTTGTGACAAGTGAAAGTTTTGTTCTTAATGAATAACTTTGCCTTTTTCCAAAAGAAAGTGGAATAGTCCCTTCGTGGATACAAGTGAGACCTTCACAATTCTAAAGGAAAAATTTTAAGATTCTAAGACTTCAATTAGATACATTTACTTACTTTCCATAAATATTTTTTCTTTTAGCATGTATAATTTAAAACACAAATCGATTGTTTTATTTCAACTGTACAATTTTGAAACATAGTTTTTCCACCTGTTATAAGTGTGCATATTGAATCCCCCCCTAAAGGGTTACATAACTATCATGCAGGGTTGAGGAGGATGCCATTGTGCAAAATGTATATATCCCTATAGGTTGGCGTCTCCCACACGCACGTGGAGTTGACATCTACTAGCCCAGCGTAGTACTTTCATGCAGGTTTCGCCAAATGTGTCGGTGCATCCCTATCATGAGAATGACTAGAGGCACTTATGCAGATGACATACCAAGGGACACCATTATTATGGACTGTATCGTTCATCGTAGAAAATATCTTTAAGTGCATGCAATATCATGTCTTTGGTCAGTAGGCTCCAAAATGGACAAGAATTAATTATCATTTAGAGAAGGCTTGATTTGAGCTCAAAGCTATAAGCTCGCATGGTTGGGAGTGTGATGCAAGAAGGGACCCCTTGTCGTGGTTCAAAAGAAAGCACAAACATTCTCATTCTTGATCATATTTATTGATACTTCTTTCGACACCTCAATTTTTTCTTTTGAAGAAGTGTTGATCATAAGATCTAGTGATTTTTCTTCACCTACTAGTGCCAATCAATGTGCAATCTATTTCTAGGAGTAGCATTCTTAAAAGGTGTGGATAGTTAAGATCAACTAAGCATAAACCATGAAAAGGGTGAATAAGAACAAAATAATAAAAAAAAGCAAAATAAAGTAGTAAAAACCTGATGTCACTCAAATTTATTTACTTTGGAACCTGTGCAACTAGTCTCCATCCATAGTGCCAGAACCTATAGGTGAAGCTAATTGAAGCATGCTATCGGCTTTCAATTTCTTAGGATAATTTATTTTCCCTATTTTCTTGCTGTTGTCTTTATTTTATATGTATACAAAATAAAGAATGTTGTACTTTGAAATGATGTTTTGTTAATTAAAAATATATTTTATGAAAATATTTAACATTTTTGTAATTTAATTTATAAATAATATTCATGCATAAAATTTATGCTCATTTTAATAATTACACATGTCAAAGTACTTTTTATTATTATTATCCAAACGAATTTTCATTTTGTAAAAAGTATTTTATAATAAAGATATTCAAACATAAATCAAGTTAAATTAAATATACTTTTGAGTAAACTTAATAAAATTAAAAACATTAAACATAATAATTAAGATCTTTATCCCGTATAGCTTGTGAATTTTTTTAAAACTTTTTTTACATCTTGAAATGATTAATTAAAAATGTAATTACATTTGAGATTAATGATCACAAAATGTAAAGAAAGTAATTCAAGAATTTTATGGAGTGCATACAAAAATACCTTAGTAAATAATTAGTTTATTTTATCCAACTTGGAATAGGTAGTTAGTTCTAATTAACCTAAATTCGATTCATGGCCAATAATTTAAATCGATGCTTCTTTGGATTCTTCTTCCTCCGTAACCTGCTCTCCTTTTATTATATTATTTTTATTGTATATCTAAAACAAAGTTTTTCCCTTTGAATTGAAGTTTGAGAACAAAGTTTTTGCTGCTGATATTCCTGGAGCATGTCAACAATTTGTTCAGCTCCTTTAACATTTTCAAATTCAGTGCAGGTTGAGAGAAGATGAGAAAACCCTCGTGGATGTCATGCATAGAGTACATATACATACTAATTAGGAACCGTGTAAAATCTTTTATCGTCTAATTATTAATCACTGTAAGTATACATATAATAAGCAGTTTGAAATGACCTTGTTAGTAACGGCGTGAACAATGGCTCTGGTGAAGTTGAAGAGGTTCCACGTACCAAGTGTCTGATGGCTTTCCGCTAACATTTTGACTACGTTCATCGTATTTATTTATTATTTATTGAACCGGACCTTCCACGTTGTCGGTGTCTCGAGTGAAAGGAGAGTGTGATCTTATGTAGGAGCAAGTTGTTTCTTTCCCTATGAGTTAAAACTGTTTTTGTCAAGCCAACATGCATGAGAATATTATTTATTGAACAAGTAATGATTAAACTTATCTGCTTAGTTATTCACTTCAAGCCTCATCCCCCATGCATCTAATCCAAACCAACATAAATTATATACGGCTCCGACCACCACCACACACCCGTCAAATAATCACATTTTTTTTGTTTTTTTAATATGTCCTGCACTCTCAAATAAAATTTGTTTAAATATCTAATGCAATTAAAGAATGTACTAAATCCACAACAAAAATGTCCAAATTAATTAGAGAGATATGATGGAAAATGGGAGTGTCGATCTCTATATACACGTGCAACCAGTCCCATATAGTATAGAAAGTATGCATGCTAATTATTTACCACTTAACAATACTGCTAATGTGGATTAATTGTATTTCTTAGTTAAAATATTCTTCATATAATTTCAACGGAAAAGAGTGCACTTACAATTAGAGTTGACTTAGGTAAAAAATGATACTTAGTATACTTTATTATTGAATTAAGAAACATCTTACGAGATGTTCTAAGAAAAAATATCTTACAAAAAACGCACACATATATATAGATATATTAAGAAAAAAATGAATGCCAAAGTTGACGAGACTCTCAACTGGTACTTATTTTATTGAATTAAAAACAACTTATATTTCGAGCTAGCTAGAAGCATAAAATAATTACGAGCAGAAATCGAGCAGGATTAATTAATATATACGATTTTAATTTTTTTTTCTGAACAGATGTTTGTGAATTCGATCGAATAAGAAAAGAATATTATTCATTGATAATATAAATTACTATGTATAATACATTTATTAAATTTTATAATATAACTATTTTGAAAGTTTAATCAATAACTATTTTTTAAATAATAAGAGAAAATACCTTTTTGATCCATTATTTTGTGTTTTTAAAGCTGATACTTTTATACTTATAAATAAAAAAATTAGTATTTATATTAAATAATTTTTACCAAAAATTTCTAATAAGTTGTTCATAAGATTGATCACTTTATTAACAAAAATTAACTTAAAACAGTATTTGATTTTTAAATCAACTATAATCAAATTAAGAATTAAAAACTAAAAAGTTATTTAATTATTAATGTAGTCTTTTCATACTTTAATATATATCAATAAAATATTATTATTAAAAATAAATTAATAATATTTAAATATTTTATCTAAATAAGAAAATTATAATATTCTACACTAAATATTTAAAACATGCACACATATATAATATAGCTGTATAAACAAATAAAAAATCTTATATTATATATATATATATATATATATATTTATTATTATAAATATTAAAAAGTTAGGAAAAAGACAACGTTGCCTAATCTCTCAGATAACTCCGTGTGTATATATATATATATATACACACTTATATAATTTATTAAAACTTAAACAACAAAAAACTAAAAATTAACATTAGGATTACATGTTACTTTTTTTTTTTTTATAAGGAAGACAAATTTTATTATTGTAAAAATGAAAGCACGAGATGTATCTTTAGTCAATACATGGATTCAAAACAAAGCACTAAAAGCAAACAATACACAGAAAAACAACAAAATGCTATCCTTCAAGCACAAAATTATGGATTCATTACCTATTCTGCAAAAGAGTACGTTATAAACTTTGTTGCTTGATTCCATTTCCACCAACTAAATTTATTAGCCTAAACAATTTTATTAACATCCATGACATGATTATTAAAAATGACATTATTTCATACTTTTCAGATATTGTTAGAAGCCTGCAAACCATACAATAGAGCATGCATTTGTACAATCCTTTTTGTTGTTGATCAATTCTAGAAATTGATACCCATGGCATCTAGCGATGCATGATACTGTTGGAAATAATAGTGGATTGGTATTAATTAATTATATTTTATCATTATCTGGCAATTTAAGATATGGTGATAATCATATCTTGTAATATCTTTATAATTATTTGAATGAGATTATAGTAAGATTGACTCTGTGATGGGTTGAGTCAATCATAAAAATCCCATTTGAGGAGTCTCTGGCTACCCTGAGGGATTATAAATTTGTCATCCCATTAAGCAAATTACAAGAACAATACACATTCTCTAAAATAATCTCCTAGAAAGTAGGTAGTAAAATTCTCAAAAGTTCTTATTGAACTCATATCTCTACAATAATAATTCCTAGGGTTTTTTATTCTTAAAAATCAAGAACCTCAATTCAATATATTTGAGATACACAAATTCTCTTTCCTCTATCTTTTTATATTTAATTCTCTATACATACTATAATTTTGTATTTATTGATTTAAGGTTTCCTTTTATTTCCATCAATTGGTATTAGAGCCAAATTAGATACATATTATGGTTGTTTTCTATTAGAGAATTATGGTTGTTTTCCATTAGAAAATTAAATTTGAATTGAAGATTTTTTGTGTTATTAGTGAAATTTTATAATATAGTTCACTATTATCTTTTTCACAAAAAAAAAAATGAGGGTTTACACTACTTGTTAGCATGTTAAAGTTTCATTCCCTTACTCTTACATTGGTAAATTATATATTGAAACTTCTTTTTAAGTGCTACCCCTTTAAAACCTAGTTTTCTTTTAAATAATTATGGGATAAATTGTTTTCAAAATTACTTAATGGTTTTCCTTTTTTATGTTTGACCAATGTGAGTCATTTGTGTGGGCAACATAATATATTTGTGTTAACTTTACTTTGGAAAGTGTTGATGGGGTTGCATGGACTCATTTTTATACCTATATTTTTGTGATTTGGTCAAGGGAGAACTTTGTCGTTTTGATACGATCATGTATGATGATTCGTGTGTTAAATTCATTCTCAGAAGCATTGAATGTGGTTGCTAATTTTTTATATTCTTATTTTTTCAAAAATACCATATTTATTTAATATTTTTATATTATTGGTATTTTTTAGTATAAAAAAAATTTGATTAGTTCAAGATTAAATTAAAATTTTTTTACTATTATAATCTTGAATTTTTGACCTATTTTCATTGTGATAATTCTTTACAGTATTTGTATTCTCCAATTATACTGTACTCTCTTTAATATTGAATTATCATTTATAAATTCATTTTAGGTTATTTTATTAATTATGCACAATCTTAATTGTCCTTATATTATGAGCATAATTTTCTTTATTAATTTGCATTATTATTACTTGTCTATCATGGGTATAATAATGTGAATTTTGTATGTTGGTCATATAATATATATGACTAAAATTATGCAAATTTATTGGACAATATGCATAATTTCTTTTTTCATTTACATAATTATAATTTCTCTATTTTGGATGCATTTATGTGAATTTTGTGATATAATTATTTTTTTATTACATTGATGATAACTATACTCTATCGGTGTATTGTTATTAATGTAATTTGGTGTTATAAAATGTACTTTTTTTGGCTTATGTAATAATTTTTTTATACCCTATCGGTATTACGATTTTATTGATATAAGTTATAGTGCATTGTAATTTCCTTAGAGATTCTCTTTTAACTGAACTTTTAAAATTATATAATGTTTCCCTATTTTTGTAATGTTCAATTTATTTCTCTCATTTGAGCATGTTTAGTTATATTTATATGGAACCAAAATTTACACTCTCATTTTCTTTTTGTTACATAATGACTTATAACTTTTAATTGGACATTTTTCCTCCAAAACAAAAAAAAATGTTGCATTTTTTGTGGTGCAAATTTTCTATATATATATATATATATATATATTGATAAAGAAATAGTTGAATTTTATTTAGCCCTCTGGGTATTTTTTTGTTATGTCAACTTATTTTTTCTTTATCAAGTGGAAGGATTTTGTATATTAGAATTTTAATTAATATCTTATAAAATAAATTGTTGTGATATAAGATTTTTACTTTAAATGTCCAATTAATCATACATGTGCAAAAACAAATGTTCTTGATAAAATTATTTTTTTTTATCACATTATTTGTGATCACATTGTTGGGATCTATATTAAGGATTTTATATTGGTCTCTTGTAAAGTATTTTCTTGTATAACAAACTCTCTATTGATTTGCAATATTAGTATGCAATTCTTGTAAGGACAATATAGGAATCCCAAATTTTAAGAGATTAATTTCTCCATACCATATTTTATAATATTGTTAATGGTATTCTTGTAAAAGCTAGAGGCTTTATTTTGAGATATATAAATAAACCTATGTCCATTATAAATTGTGATGAGAGTTAGAGACTATTTATTATTATATCCTTAATATATGCAAGAATATGTCACATTCTTCCGCTGCGTGTAATCATGTTTTATTCTCAAGTGTGTGTAAATATTGTTTATTGTAGCACTTGATTTTTGTTTATGATTACTTGAGAACTTGCTTATGATCTCATATTCTACCTAAAATTATCAAGTGATCCATTTTCTGACTCATGTAATTATTTTTTCAAGATCCTCATAGGGGTCAATATTTTTGTAAAGATTGATTAATATGTGGTTAATTATGAAACCATTTGCGAGAATTATTTATTCTTATGGATGAACTTGTAGGTTTCATATTCTTGTTATTTTAACCACTTCTCTCATTAATCATTCGTTATTCTACTACTTTCTAATTCCTTAAGTAGAATAATAGTGAATTTTAATTCACTTTTATTATTATCTTATAAAGTCATCATCCCACTATCACTAGAAATTTTAATACTAGTGTACCCTAATGATAATCCTAATATTTTTTTGGTATATTAAGGATTAGTGGGAGTATATATAATCTTGTATTATCTCTCGAAACTTATATATTTTTTATTGTCATATAATCGTGTACACATTTAATTATGATATGACATATTCTATAGGGCTTCTCTATTTATTTTGTCCTATTTTAATTGAGATACATAATTCATTGTATCTTAATAGACATCTTTAATGGATGTTAAAAGTATTTTGTTGGGCATTGCACATTAATTCTTTTGGTATGCAATTAAGTATTATGGATTTCTTTACCCAAAATTTCACATTCTGTTTGGTCAAAACTCTATAAGTATATTGTAGATGCAATACTCCTGTCGAGTATGATTTTCTACTTTGTAAAAAAATGCTTATTATGATAGTACTTCTATTGAGTACAATTTGCACTATTGAAGTACTTATGAATTTTTTTTGTTTGGACCAATTATCTAAGTGTTTGCTCAATTGACATTTTGTGGCCACAATAATTTGAGTTTCATTTTATATAAATTAGGTGTCTATGAGGTTTTAATAGGGAATTTATGGATTTCCTACTTATCTTTGGATTCTTACATAGTCACTCATTTTTGAAACTCGGATTAGTTAAATGTCAAATATTATAGAGCATTTATGTAGCCTATATGTAATTACATATGTTATTAGGCTATGATGAATAATTAGATGCATGTAAATTATGCTTTCTCACCTATATAATTTTTCGGACTCAAGTAAAAAAAAACTTATATTAATTACACATTTTTTTATTCACTGATCAAATACTTAACTTTGGAGTTTTATAACTCATATGGTTTGGTTAGGTTTTGATGTCTTAGATCAGTGAGAGTCTAAAACTCTGTTATGATATGTGTGAAGTAATATAATTTTAGTAACATATCTCTTAGTATTTTTGGATGCTTGAGACCATGTAGTATCATTTTATTGAACTACATTATTCTATATACTTTATGAGAAATATTTGTTAATGTGCATGATAAATATCCCTATTGGATATTATTTTGTAGCTCAAATTTCTCATTGTCTAATATAAGATTTGTCTATAATTGTCATTCTAGCTTAATGATTTATCTTTGTATTATTGATTAATACCATTCAAGTGGGAGAATGTTGGAAATAATAGTGGATTGGTATTAATCAATTATATTTTATCATTATCTGGCAATTTAAGATATGGTGATAATCATATCTTATAATATCTTTATGATTATTTGAATGAGATTATAGTAAGATTGACTCTGTGATGAGTCGAGTCAATCATAAAAAACCCATTTGAGGGGTCTCTGCCTACCCTGGGGATTATAAATTTGTCATCCTATTAAACAAATACAACAACAATACACATTCTCTAAAATAATCCCCTAGAAAGTAGGTAGTAAAATCTTCAAGAGTTCTTATTGAACTCATATCTCTACAATAATCATTCCTAGGGTTTTTTGTTCTTGAAAATCAAGAACTTCAATTCAATATATTTGAGGTACACAAATTCTCTTTCCTCTATCTTTTTATATTTAATTCTCTATACATACTATAATTTTGTATTTATTGATTTAATGTTTTCTTTTATTTCCATCAGATAGAGCTATATACCTATCCCACCATGAACAAATCAATGCCCACACCCTCATAGATGTTGCATATCTCATAAACAAGTGTGTTTCACTCTTCACCTTCTTTCCACAGAATCCATATAGATCGTTGTGTTATAAGGTAGGACTCATGGGTTCCACAAATTCTCCCTTGTTGCCATTTGAAACATTATATTATTATTTTTTACAACCTTTTGTATAAAATGTTATTTGTTTTTTCATATTGAACTTCTTAACATTACATTTCAAGCTTTTAAAATTATATTTTGAAGCATTTAAATTTATTTTAAACCACTATTTCGATACATTACATTAGTATTTTTCACAATTTTTTTAATTATTTTTGTAGCCAATTAAACTTATTTTCACACATTATTTTTTCTATATTAAATTTTTTAAATAGTACATTTTTTTATAATTTTAAAACTGTTAAATTATTATTTGCAAATTTAATGTTATTTAAAACATTGATTTTGAATTTTTTTCACATCTTTTTAAGTATTTTTTGAAAATTAAAGTTATTTTGAAATAATATTTTTTCACATCTTTTTAATTATTTTTTGACAATTAAAGTTATTTTGAAATAATATTTTTTCACATTAAAATTTTATATTTTTTTTAAAAGAGATCGTGTTTTTATACTTTCTAAAATTTTTAAATTATTTGTTCACTTAATTTTGAAACATCGAATGTGTATTTCTATATGATTTTCCAAATGTTTTTATTGAAGCTCCTCCACCACAAATTGTATATATAATAAGAAGTACTCTGATAGGCGCTGTTCTGGTAGGTTCTAGCTGCAACACACGGTGTTGGAGTTGGACTATTGATATATGAGACTGTGCTTGCGGAATTATATTAATTATGTTTCAGGTTGGTCCTCCAATTAAGTTGCAAATGACGATGTCAACTAGGCCCTTTTGCTATTTTTATTTTCCTCTCTCTCATGAAAAAAAATTTATTGCATAAATAGTTTAAATACCATCAAGTGGTCACAACATGTGAGAGCCAATTGCATCACTTGCAATTATGATATTAAGTCATGCATCTAAGTCCGCGCTTGTGCTATTTTGTTTTAGTCTCTCTAGTCTCTAGGTAGTTGAACGAAGAAGTCAACGGAGAACAAGTAAAAGCAAGCTTCTAATCGTGTTGGTGTTCCTATATAAGATGACACTATCCTTTGCACTTGAGCATACACCAATTAAGATTTAAGTATTAACGTAAACCAAATCCATCTTGTTAATTTCCCAATGGCCATGAGACTTGAACGGAATCGGGTCCCGCCCCCCAAAACTACGATGGATGTAGTCTCCATCTTAGTGGAAGCGATAACCAAGTTCTGTTTAACGGAGACACAGCACGTCTTCAACTTGCCTGCAGCCATCGTTCACGCTGTGTTGGACAAGGTCCTTTCCTACTTCTTATCTATTTATTATGATAAATTCATTCTTATGAAAACTAACTTCTTCCTATTATATATACGTGCATAGTTTGGTTTTTAATCAATTAACAATTTGGAAAATGTAGGATAAGAAAACCGTTGCGAGAGAATGCAGTGAAAGAGACGACTGTGTAGAACTGAAAGACAAAGACCCCGAGGAGCTACGTGAGGTGGAGAAATTGTTGACATGGACCACGAATATCAAAAGCAAAAGACGCTTTCTTGGGTTTCTAAAAGATGCTAGAATCGAAAACCAGGTTCATGTCCTCAAATGGAAGAGAGCAGCAAGGGTAAGTTGGCTAGCTTCAAGCTTCTTAACTATCTATCAACATAACATAATGAATGATAGTCTCCAATAATTTTATTATGGCAGATTCTAAAGCCCGCTTACAGAGTTATAAGTGATACAAAATCAAAATGTTTGATTGTGTTCATTCGGGGAACTCATAGCGTAAAAGACACCCTTACAGATGCACTGTGTGCTCCGGTTGCCTTTGAACACTTGATTTACAGTGATAATGATAGTAAGAGGAGAAACAAGGTTTCAGGACATGTTCACCGTGGTATGGTTGCTGCTGCTGATTGGGTGAGAAAGGGTTGCATTTCTATACTGCATGATGCTCTTCGCCAACACCCCCACTACAAAATCAAGGTATTATTACTTAATATTCTATATTCTTTTGGAACAACATATTAACTATGATATTGTTCACCCAGTATAGAAAAGAAAATTTGCAAAAACTATTGTATTCCCTTTCCATTTATTTTCTTTGTTTCTAATTACTTAACTTCTATGCTTCACTTTAAATGCCGTACGCTTGCTTCTTTTTTTTTATTAATTAAAATAATATTTTCATAGATCGTTGGTCACTCGCTTGGTGGTGGTACTGCTGCACTGTTGACATATATGCTCAGAGAAATACAACAATTCTCTTCAACCACTTGTGTCACCTTTGGCCCAGGTATATATCTGGTTATACTAACTTCTGTAATTTGTTCATAAAGTTAATTTTAAATAGTTTTTTATTGTTATTGAATAATCACATGATCGACCTGTAATATTGATCAGATAGATGTAGAATGGTACATTATGCAGATTATTGTTCATTATTTTATAATGAACAATAAATCTTTGGATAAATTTTTCATAACTATCAACATAGCTGGTTAATATTACGAAGTGATTTAGTACAAAAGGTATGAAAACTCATGTATTTATATTTTCTTAGCTATAGAAATAAAAAAAAAAAGGAGTAAATTGCTACCAATCATGATATTACGGTAATTTTATACGTGCATGTTTCGTTTGTGTATATTTTCATACTAAAAAGCAATGTTCTTAATTGTATTCTAAGTGCTTGCTTCACAATTGTAATATTTGCAGCGGCGTGTATGACAATGGGATTAGCCGAATTCGGGAAACCGTTTATCACTTCCATTATAAATGGTTCTGACATAGTGCCTACCTTATCTGCTTCTTCTGTTCATGATTTCTTATCCCAGGTGAGGTGCCCAAACAGATACCTCCCCAATCTAGCTTGCTTTTAGTAAATCTTATTTTATTATATTTAATTAATGGCTTAATATTTTATGTTATATAATAGAAAATTGTTTGTTCTTTAGTTAAGTTGGCTTTCATTAATTAATTAATTGAATAATATTTTGATCGAATAATTTTCAGGGTCAAATTATCAATAAAAATATCTTAACTACATTTGGATCCTTCTTACCAAAATTTGCAAAAGACATGACAAAATATGCCATAACCCGTTGCACTGATGTAACTTCAAGCTAGCTTCCTTCATTTTATATACATTTGACAGTGAAATCACTCACTGCATGTAGTTTGCTAGGTTCTAACAAGAGTTTGCTCCTTTGGTTATCATGTTTGTTGGTGCATGTGTTATAAAAATAAGTATAAGAGAGTTGTTTTAGATTCTTATCATTATTCATTTTCGAGTACAGGGATTAAAATTAATTTCTTGTTATAACTTTTAATTTGTTTTAAAAGAAACTAGCGATGATTACATAAGAAGTGTTTCTTAAACTTAATTTGGATATATATCATTATACACACATGAGGAATTCACTTACGAACAATGGACATACAACATATAATTTAGTTATCTTATATGGAGATCCTAATTTAGTTATCTTATATGAAGATCTTACTTTATGCCTATAGGTTGTATCTTCTTTGGTTGAAGACAATGACGAATATAATTCTTCTAGTGATGATGACGACTCTGATGATAATGATGATGATGATAATAATGACTACGACAACAACAATGAAAAATTGTTGAATGAAAATGTTTATGCTAATGGAAAAGAAGACAAAAATATCACTAAAGGACAAATATCAAGCAGACGTTATCTTTATCCACCAGGAAGAGTCATGCATATTATTCCTACATATTCGTTAGAAAATTTCAATCCACATATCAATTATGATGTTGTTGAGAAACGTGTCTTGTTATATGATGATACACCTAGAAATCTATATGAAAAGCTCAGATTTTCAAGAAGGATGATACTAGATCATCCCACGAAGAAGTATTTAAAGATGTTACAACAAGTAATTTATCAACTAGAGAAGGAGCAAGTTAAATATCATGGGGGATGAGCCAAAAATTAGTAAATGAAAAAATAATAGAGACATTATGATTAAAATTGGCTCTTAATTAATTCTTTTTGTCAAGCTTGTATTTTAGAATTGTAATTGTTGAATATATAAATTAACATAGGTTTTGAAGAGTGACAAAAAGAACATAGGTTTTTAAGTGTTGTTTAATTAGGAGTTTGTTTGCTTTTTTTATATGAGACAAATTGTACTACTTTAAAAAATAATAAGAAAAGAAACAAAATGTTATTGTTTTAAAACACAAAAACTTTATTCTCTTTATATTTCTATAATAACTCAAGAATATTCTCACTCTAATAATTTTAAATTTCTTACACTCATTAAAAGCACAAGCATGTGAAGTGTGATTTTGTGGTATGTAACAGAAGTTTTAGAACCTTAAGTGAATGTCCAAAACCAATCTATTGCCTTCCTAAGAGAGGGAAAAGGCATTTTTACAAATGACATCCAAAGGGACACCATTATAATGGATTGTATTGTTGACCCGTAGAAAATCTCTTTAAGTATAATATCAGGTCTTTAGTAGTCAGGCTCCCAAATTGGCAAGAATTGGTGATCATTTGGAGAAGGGTTGATTTGAAGTCAAGGCTATAAGCTTGCATAGTTGAGAATGTGATGAAGGATGGGACCACTAGCTGTGGTTCAAAGAAACACAAATGGTCTCATTCTTGACCATATTTATTAATACTTCTTTTGACACCTCAGATTCTACCTCGGAGGATGTGTTGGTCCTAAGATCTAGTGATTTCTCTCCACATGCTAGTATTAATTACAACTTATTTCTGGGAGTAGTATTCTTGACAGGTGTAAGTTGCTCAGATCAATTAAGCATAAACTATGAAAAGAGTGAAGGTGAATAAGAAGAAATAATAAAAAAATAAAAACAAAAGAAAGTAGGATAAACTTGATCTCGCTCAAATTTGTTTAATTTAGAACCTAGGCAACCAATCCCCAACTATAGTGCTATAACCTATAGGTTAAGCCAATTGGGGAATGCTATCCACTTTCAATTTCTTGGGGTGAGATAATTTATTTTTTCTATTTGCTTATTTTTGTCTTTATTTTATATGTATACAAAATAAAGAATATTTTACTTTGAAATGGCGTTTTGTTAATTAAAAATATATTTTATGAAAATATTTTAACATTTTTTAAATTTAATTTATACATGATATTCATGTATAAAATTCATACTCATTTTAATAATAACACATTTCAAAGTAATTTTCATTATTATTATCCAAACAAATTTTATTTTACTGAAATGTAAATACTTTTAACTAAACTTAATTAAATTTAAAAAATTAAACATAATAATTAAGGTGTATATTCATGTAGTTTTTAAAATTCTTTCTAAACTTTTTTTACGTATTGAAATGATTAATTCAAAATGTAATAAATAATATTTACATTTCAGATTAATCAGAATTTTTTTATGGGTGCAGACAAAAATACTTTGATAAATAATTAGTTTATTTTTTCCACCTTGAGATAGCTAATTCTATTTAACCTAAATTCAAGGCCAATAATTTATATCAATGTTGCTTTGGATTCTTCTTCCTCAGTAACCGTATTATTCTTATTGGATATCTACAACAAAGTTTTTTCCTTTAAATTGAAATTTGAAAACAAAGCTTTTGGTAATGATATTTTTTTATGCAATCTCATCTAGCATGCATCATGGCTAGGAGGATTTAAGGAAGGTATGACATGGATGAAAGCTCATTGAAGATTAAAAGCCATAGTCTTCATTATTTTTAGCTTGTAAATATTTTATTTTAATTAGCTAAATAGGAACATATTTTTAATTCCCTTAAGACCATGTATTTTTGGCCATCTTCTTTTTAGTTTAAAAAGTATAGATGTCTTTAGTTAAAAACGAGGAGTAAGCATAGAATGAATGCATAAGTAAGACATGATTTTGGGCTAGCTCATTCACTTTAGGATATGCTAATTGTACTCATAGAGGGTAAACTTAGGTGTCTCACTTAAGGTCTAAGACTTGGGTTAATTAGTCTTAATTCTAATTAAGCCCAAGTCCCACATTGCCTTGTTTGTATTCTCAAACTCTCATATTAGGCTATATATACTCTTCCTCCCTCATTTGTATATCTCACCTTTCAAGTTGAATGAAAATAGTCTCTTTGTGAGCATATTCTTAGTAAAAGGTCTTCAGGATCCTCTCTCTTGAGCAACTTCTTCCTAGTTGGTTTTTATGAAGGGTTTTTTCCTTTGTGGTAAACCTAAGCACTTTGGCTTATATCTCTTTGATAAAGAAAACATCTTATGCAAACTCTGTCAAATAATAATTAATGGCTTAATATTTTATGTTATATAATAGAAAATTGTTTGTTCTTTAGTTAAGTTGGCTTTCATTAATTAAAGGATAATGATATACATACATCTCTTTATTTTATACACCTTATCAACACCTCTTTATTCTTTCTATTTCTCTCATCCTATACCTATATATTCTCTCTTGTTTCTTTCTCTCACTAGGTGTATAATAGCATATAAGATGTACATGTATCATTTTCCTTAATTAATTAATTGAATAATATTTTGATCGAATAACTTTCAGGGTCAAATTATCAATAAAAATATCTTAACTACATTTGGATCCTTCTTACCAAAATTTGCAAAAGACATGACAAAATATGCCATAACCCATTGTAATGAGGTAACTTCAAGCTAGCTCCCTTCATTTTATATACATTTGACAGTGAAAGCACTCACTACATGTAGTTTGCTAGGTTCTAACAAGAGTTTTTTCCTATAGTTATTATGTGCATGTGTGTAGAAAGAGACGAGGGGTCTACTTCCTGGTATAAGAGAGTTGTTTCAGATTCCTATAATTCACTTTGTTAAAATCCAGTGATTAAAATTAGTTTCTAGTTAAAAATATTAATTTTTTTTTAAAAAAAGTAGCAATGATAAGATAAATAATGTTTCTTAAACTTAATTTAGATATATATATCATCATACATACACATTAGGAATAACTTATTAATAAGGGACATTTAAGGTACATCATTTAGTTATCTTATATAGAGATCCTACTTTGTACCTATAGGTTGTATCTTCTTTGGTTGAAGATGAAGAAAAATATAATTTTTCAAGTGATGATGATGACTTTGATGATGATAATGATGATGATGACAACAACGACGACAACAATAACAACAATGAAAAATTGTTGAATCAAAATGTTTATGCTAAGGAAAAAGAAGACAAAAATGTCACTAAAGGAGAAATATCAAACAAACATTATCTTTATCCTCCAGGAAGAGTCATGCATATTATTCCTACATATTCGTTGGAAAATCTTAATCCACATATCAATTATGATGCTATTGAGAAACATGTCTTGTTATATGATACACCTAGAGATCTATATGGGAAGCTCATATTTTCAAGAAGGATGATACTAGATCATCCCACGAAGAAGTATTTGAAGATGTTACAACAAGTAATTTATCAACTAGAAAAAGAACAAGTTAAATATCATGGAGGATGAGCCAAAAAGTACTAAATGAAAAAACAATGGAACTATAATTAAAATTGGGTGCTTAATTCTAATTGTCAAGCTTGTATTTTAAAATTGTAATTGTTGAATAGGTAAGGTAAGATAGGTTTTTAAGAGTGACAAAAAACATAGGTTTTTAAGTGTTGTTTAATTAGAAGTTTTCCTACTAAGGAAAAACTTAAGTTATTCTACTTCAATGGCATTATATAGTTTCCTGTTTACTAGTATTGTAATTGTTTCCACTTGCCAAATTTAATCTTAATATTAAAACATCTGACTTGGTCAATCTCATAATTAGAAGACACTGCCAAAACACAAATCATTAAAATTGCTAATAAACTAGAGCTAGATACTACTTTGGTGTCCCATAGCCTAAAATATTTCATTCTTAATATTGAATACTTTTCATGTTAAAGTAATATAAACCATTTTGAGGAATTTGTTAATCACTTAAATATCTAGCCAAGTGGTCCTATGAAATGATATATGTCCTCAAATTTTCATTAACTATTATATTCTACATGAGAGATAAGCAATATATTTCATTCTCGTACAATTACGATGCTTCACTTATATATGTATATAAGAGGTTACAAGACTAACAGAAAAGATCATACATGAGAGATAAGAAAAAAATAAAACTTAATACAATTTATATGTCTAACATTCTCTTCAAGTTGAAGCATATAAATCATAGTAGTTAATAAAGCAGTATCATGACATGGCGGAGTGGCATCTTTTCGTTCCTGTGGTGGTCATAATGCCGCACCTACAAGCAGTGGTAGTTGCATTGTGTTTTACGGCTAGGAACACACACATTCATGTGATTTCACAGTTGGAGAGTGTCATTGTACATTTTCGAAGTTTGGTGACAGGATGAGGGAGAGACAACATCATTTTTAGCTGTTTTAAAAAACAAATAGAAAATTATGTCATTAGGTTAGATATTTGGTTTTTAAATAAAGGTAAAAAGGGAAAATCATTTTTCCTTTTTACCGAAACATAGTAGAATGCAATGTTCTTCTCCTTGGGCATTGTTTGTCTTTTTGCTTAGGTGCTGCAGCATTGCTTCCTTTTCTCTAGCAAGCGTGACTGCCATTGCTTCTCCAGGGAGCCTTGCCACTACTACTTCATTGGTGAGCCTCTCCCTTCGTTGCTACTTCTACAGTCAGCCTGGCCATGTTGCTTCTCTAGCATGTTTCTTCTTCGTTTTGTGTTCTTATCCTACCGTTCTCCTTCTCCACTAAGTGCTTTTTTTAACTCCTTTTTTTTATTCAACTTTCTCCCTTCTAGGGCTTCACACCCAACTTTTTCAATAGAAATACATATATTATATATTTTCTTACAATCAATTCTTAATTTTTTAGCACATAAAAATTATATGCACCTCTTTATATACATTTGTATAGGATCTACATAACGGTCATCTTGCTCCCGCTATAGCATTTTAGAGGGTGATCGCTCCTGCTGCTATCAACTATTAACTACAATGATATAAATAATATACTCCAAGCTTGGAACGTATAAACTTAATCCGAGGACTCGTTAAGGATTTTGTCAAAAAATCTACAAGTTTATCATTAGAGCTTACAAATTCTGTAGTAATTTCTTTGGATAGTAGCTTCTTTGTTATAAAGTGATAGTCAATTTTTTATATGTTTTGTTCTTTCATGAAACATTGTATTAGAGGCAAAATGAAGAGATGTTTGATCATCACAATGCAACTTCATTATCCGAACTTCACAAAACCTTAATTCTTGAATAAATTGTTTGACCCATATTAATTCATAAGTGGTTGTTGCAATAACTCAATATCATAATACAATTCTAGGTCTATCATAACATCCCTGTTTGCAGCTGGTGACTTTTTCATTATGGTCCCTCCAATGGCAGCATCAACATATGCTCTATTGGAATCTGACAACCTATAGTAGAAGATCTGAATTACTATTCCTAAAGGCAACCCAGGGTGAGCACAACCACCCAGTATCTCTTGGAATATGTCCCATGCTTTAGCAAGGGATTCTTGTTCATACTGGACAAAGTTTGCAATATCCCTCTGCTATTTATCATATTTGGTAGTAGAGAAATATTTCCTCGAGAATTTGTGAGTGCACTTTTCCCAGATACAGGTGCTATGCTCTAGCAATGACTCTAACCAATCCAATGCTCTCCTGCTTAATGAGAATGAGAAAGTTGTGAGTCTCACTATGTCTTGGGTCATCGTCGGGTAGCAGACAATGTCAGTTATCCTTAGGAAGCACTTCAGATAGGCAACATGATCTTTTAAAGGCAGACCATTGAATTATTGATTCTCAATCACTTGCAAAAGTGTGAGTATCAGTTCAAAAGTGTTCTTCCCGAAGTCAGGGAGTATGGTATTGTTGTATACCCCCACCATAAGGGTGAAGTAAGATTATAGAGTTTATTTAAATCCAATCTCTTTTTCCATCTCATGATCATGCTCAACACATTTCATCATTCTTCTTTTTCTAGATATATTCTTATGAGCAGATCTTTCAATCTTATGCCCTTATGCTTTAGGGTAGACATCTGAGATTGAGTTTGCATAAACTATTCACACAGGAAGAAGGGTTAAACCACAACAGCTAAAAATATTAAAAATAAAATAGAATAAAATAAAACAAAAAAATAAAGTAAAATAAAAAAATTGAATTGAAAAGAGAAAAACAAGAAACCAATATGATAAAGATAGATAGTAAAATAGACATAAAATAGACACAAATAAAGATAGAAACAAAAATTAGGGAAGTAACGTAAAATAGAGACTCAGTTAAAAAAAGAAAAATATTGAGAAGAATTGTTGTGTTATTATAAATTAATTTATTTGAGAACTAGACATAATCTAGTCCTGGGCAACGACGTGAGAAACTTGATGTGTAAAATATAATCGCTTAAGGGCAAACATATCCTGCCCAGTAGTTGTAACACCCTAAAAAGTTGAATAGTAAATATAAGTGAATATAGGACCAATAGTGTTGTTTTTAGTTTGTGCATGAATCTAATATTTTCTGTTATCAGCGTGTTTGTAATTAATTTCTGTCTATAGAGGTAATTAATTATTTTAAGTTGAGAGTAAATTACTCTAGAATATGAGTTTAATGAATTGCTAATGATACAAAGACAGATTAATTAATTATGGTTTGAAGAATAATTTCGATATGATAAATATGTTCTAATTGCTTTAGTTATTGAATAAATATGTTTCTTATTAATAAATAATAAACATGGATAAATATAGACAACAATTATACATGTATTGTCTAAGGTGAATGAAACTGTGACATCTTAATATAGACAACAGGTATATAAATATTGTCTAAATATTTGAGCAACACTTACAATATGTTGCCTAAAATCTATAAGAACACTTTTATAAATGTTGTCTAAAGCTAAGCAACATTTTAGAAATGTTGCCTAAAGGCACAAGCAATATTTTAGGAATGTTGACTAAAAGCATAGGCAACATTTTAGTAACGTTGCTTACAAGTATAGACAACATTTTAGAAATATTGGTTAAAAGCATAGACAACACTTGAAAAACTTTTGTATAAATTATGTTAAAAAAACCGTTGCCTAAAAGTGTAAAAAATAAGTGTTGTTTATTGTCATTTTAAAGTAACAATGTAGGCGTTTGCAAAAAAAGAAAAAAAACCCTTGCTTTTGAAAATAGGTCACGCCCACCTAGACAACGACTGAAAATTCGTTGCCAAACCACTGTCTAAAGCTTAGACTATGATTTTTGGGGTCTAGACCATAGTTTTTTTTTTTTGTTTCCTATTGTCATTTTTGTTGTAGTCACCTTTGGCCCAGGTATATATCTAGTTATACTATTGTAATTTGTTCATAAAGTTAAGTTTTTTATTGTTATTGAATCATCACATGATTGACCTGTAGTGTTGATTAGATAGATGTAGAATGGTACATTATGCAGATTATTGTTCTTTATTTTATAATGAAAAATAAATCTTTCGATAAATTTTTTGTAACTATCAACACAGCTAGTTAATTAGTACGAAGTGATTTAATACAAAAGGTATGAAAACTCATGTATTTATATTTTCTTAGCTATAGAAATAAAAAAAAGGAGTAAATTGATACCAATCATGATATTACGGTAATTTTATTCGTGCATGTTTCGTTTGTATATTTTCATACTAAAAAGCAATTTTCTTAATTGTATTCTAAGTGCTTGTTTCACAAGTGTAATATTTGCAGCGGCGTGTATGACAATGATATTAGCCGAATTCAGGAAACCCTTTATCACTTCCATTATCAATGGTTCTGACATAGTGTCTACCTTATCAGCTTCTTCTGTTCATGATTTCTTATCCCAGGTAAGGTGCCCAACCTAGATATATTCCCCAACCTAGCTAGCTTTTCTTTTAGTAAATCTTATTTTATTACGTTAATGGCTTAATATTTTATATCATATAATAGAAAATTGTTTGTTAACAACTAAATATATAGAGATTTAGTAACATTTAAAAAAATATCGCTAAATCATAAAAAAAAAAATTTAAAATGATTTTGTAACATTTTACCAAATATTGTGTATATTGTATGTTATTAATAACATTTAATAATATTTTTACATATTAAAAGTAACATTTACAAAGGTCTTAACTAAAAGTTTTTATCAACATTTTTTTAATAGAGGTAACACTTTAAAAATGTTACTTAAAAACTTTTAAATCATATTTTATTAATAGAAAAGTAACATCATAAAATGTTACTATAAAAGTCTTTAAGAATATTTTTTTAACTGAAAGATAATATTGAAAATACCTACATTGATATAGATGAACCTTGATGTTTTCTTTAGAAACCCTCACACACTTGTGTGGGCATAATCACATTTGTGTGAAAGAATCCTTAATATATTTTCTTTTTAGGTACACTTGCTCTACTCATGTAAGCATATCCACACAACTGTGATAAACTCCTTATGCATTTCTTCAGTAAGCGCGCCTCTCACACTGCTGCGAACAAAATGAATTATAAAAAATTCTATCAGTTAAAAATTTTCACCAATTTTTATGCGTTTTATAAGACATAAACCTCTATCATAGATGTAATGCCAAAGCCTAATACTTGGCAACACAGATGCCAGACATACTATTATGTTACATTATACAGGAGTATTTGATAAGAACAATTCTCATCTAAGGGAGACTATATTAACAACAAATTGACAACGTAGAGGAAAAGACATAATGTAAATGCTTCCAGCAAAGGTAAACTCCTAGACCCCAAAC
Organism: Psophocarpus tetragonolobus; assembly: GCA_037954015.1. NCBI lineage: Eukaryota > Viridiplantae > Streptophyta > Magnoliopsida > Fabales > Fabaceae > Psophocarpus > Psophocarpus tetragonolobus. Next base: position 76,461,229 of record CM075689.1, read on the forward strand.
TATAAGCCCAAACAGTAACAACTGAGGTAGGTCCTACACCAATTGGGACACGTGAAGATCAAAGTTCATATGACAAAACTCAAAACCAGGTGGAAAAGAAATTGCCAGCTGTGACACCTAAGGGAATAAACTTTCTTTCTTTCGGCAAAGGCTCAGTATGCAGTTTTCAAAGTGCTACTCATTCCAATGTGAATAGGGAAAATGCCATCAAGTTGCTCCAGTTTCTCAATTTTGGTTTGCTTGAGCAGGCCAATTCAATTATACTAATAGCAAAAAAAAACAAAAAAAACTCACAAGGGGTCCATTCTTCAAGGCATGTTCCTTTGCAAATCTGCAAGCTTGCTTAACAGCAAGAACTTCCATACCATCTACCAGTACAAAGTATAAATATTCATTTAAAAAGTTCAGAAAGATTGTTCAAAAAGACTACTTACTACATGCACTTAATTACCCCATGTATAAATATGTAGACAGGTATGCATACAAATACGTACCCACACTCACAATATACAAACCTCGAAGTCCAACAATGAAGACAACATATAACCAACATGATCCTACATATTTAACCATCAAAGCATGATACTGAAAACAAATAAAGTCCAAGGAGGAGGCTAGAAAAGGAGAGACCACATGTCAACATTAAATGCAAGAACAATAAACAAGTCCCCCCGTCAGAACTCAAAACCTCATTCACAATGTAGTAAGAGATCTGGCATGAGCTAATGATCTTGATTCAAAAAATAAAATATAACATAAAAGCTGTATTGGCTTTAAATATGATAGAAATAGACAAAAAGGAAGAGAGAACTTAATAACATAACTATAGTCATCAATCATCTATCTACATTTCCAAAGAACTCATATCCAGGGAAACTAAATTAGGAAACAAGGATAAAATACACAATCTTGAAACACCAACACCTTACAACACGTTAAATTTGGTCCCTCCACATCTGAACAAAGCTAATGCACAATCTTGAAACACCAACAACAACCCTTAGCCTTTTCTTTAAAACATTTTGAACCTCCCTTCTCCCTCAAATTACTCTAATAATTTTTATTTTTTTACACTCATTAAACACACAAGCATGGAAGTGTGATTTGAGTTGAAATTAAGGAACAACACCTGTCGCTTAAAAACTTCTTTATAAAGCTCATTGAGTTAAAATCATAAACCCATTATATAGATTAGTAATGGTTATATGTGTAGCGCGTAGAAATTTAAATGTTCGGATTCTTCTAGTTCTTAAAAACCACTACTAGATACATGTGATTTAATAACATTAAAAAAAATATCGCTAAATTATAGATACATGTGATTTAATAACATTAAAAAAAATATCACTAAATCATAAGAAAATGTTACTAATATGATTTAGTAACATTTTATCAAATATTGCATATACCCTATGTTACTAATGATATTTAGTAACATTTTTGCATTTTAAAGGTAACATTTATAAAAAATATTATTAAAAATTTTTAGTAACATTTTTTTAAAATAAAATGTAACATTTTATAAATGTTGCTAAAACATTTTAGTATGATTTTTTAAATAGAAAAATAACATTATAAAAATATTACTAAAAACATTTAGTAACTTTTTTTTAATAAAAAGATAACATTTCTAAAAATGTCACTAAAAGTTTTTAATAATATTTTTTTTAATATAGGCAACATTGTAAAAATGTCACTAAAAATAATTAGTAACATTTTTTAAATAGATAAGTAACGTTACAAAAATGTTACTATTGCAAATGTTTTTTAGCATTTAACAAATATTATTAAATTGTTTATTTTTAAAATAAAATAAAATATAATTTATAATAAATATTAAATAAATTTTTACACTATAACATAAATTAATATTGAAATAAATAATTTAGTAATAAAAAGTCATGGAGAATGAAAAAAAGATTCAAGAAAATTAAAGCATAAGCTTGTAATTGAAATATTATAGGATACATCAAAATTCACTGCATCATAATCAATATGTCTAAAATTCATTACATCGTAATCCATATGTCCAATACATCAAAATTCATTACATTAGAAATTAACAACCCCGTAAACATCATTACGTGCAAGTTTAGCAACTCTGCACTGCATTAATAAAGAGAATATAAGTATCAGTACAAAAGGCAACAGAAGTATAACAATTTCAACTAACTATAAATTACATTTCTTTCCTTGATTAGCTTGGTTCAATTTTTTCAATTGATCGGTCTGGACCTGACACAAACTAACCAAAAACAAACATTGGGTCTATTCCTAGTCCTCCAGCTTGTACATTCTTCGTAATCAATATTTACACATACTAATTACCATAAGCAAGCAACTGTTATGCAGTGTCACACGTGTCATTGGCAGAATTCGCAAACAAAAGTAGAAAGCATTAAAATAGAAAGAGAAGGAGAATATTATAAAGCTTTCCAAATGAAGTTAAAGGCATTTTGCATGCAACCAAAGGGGGTGGTGTCTGTGATTTCTAACAAATAAAAGACTTTGACTACTTAAGATTTTTAATTGTACAAAGGTCCTACTTCTTAATCAAGTTTTGTACTAACAAACCACACAAAGTTGGTGACACAACAAGGATACTCTATCGATGTTAGCTATTTAAGATTCATAATTAGTGATAATTTTGAATGATCAAAGGATATAAATATTAAAACCATTCACAACTGCTCAAATAAGTTAATTAAGTGTCTCAATTAGCAAAAAGATACTTTATGTGTAATATAATGAAAAGTTTGGAACAGTAACTGGGAATGAGATGCCAGCCAACTAGAGTCACTCAAGACCAAATAAAAAAATTGCACTAGGAATTGTTACCAAAATAAAAAAGAAAGCAATAGTGACAAGGAAAGAATAAAACACTGAACAATAATTATAATAATACAATTAAAACTACAGACACTTTTTATTAACAACATGCAACTGTACTTTTAAACAGAAAAAAATGAATTATACTTATATCCAATTGAAACCCATTGATACACTTAGTAAATATATTGATATTAACAATATTATTAATTGTTTAATTTAGATTTTAGAAACTATTAACATTAAAAAGAAGGAACTGATTACTGAATGAAACCAGTTTAAAATTGCAATATATCTAAACTCTACTATTTCTTAAAATGAGGAAAGAATAAGGTGATTCTTTTTCTTTGGTTAGATGTTTCCTTATCTACTTTAAACCATCGGAAAACAAAACAACGGGCTAAGGAAAAAAAATACAAAATAATGGAAGACTACTCCTCCTATATTTGTAAAAAAGTAAATGAATAGATAACTCTTCAACCCTTATACTTCTTCCCACCAAAAATTTATCGTCAACTCCAGACAGAATCATTCCCCACTTGGAACTTTTCCCTCTCTCAATTTTTCTGACCAATTTAAGCTTGATGACTATTTTTCATTCACAATCCTCTTCACCTTCATTAACCAAGTTAGTTAAAGATTATAATAGAAACTTGGTGGCAAACATCTCATGAAAGTCTTCCAACTGATAAGTTGCTACTAAATAATACTATAATGAAAATGAAGCTGCTGGTCCACATACAACAAACATAAAAAAAGTAAAAAACAAAAATTCCTGGAATAAAATCCATATGCCTAAAGCAACTACAATGCTAATTTACCATCTCTTACCAAGAATTTGATATTACATAACCCACAATATCAACTCCAAAGATATGCCAACAAGCACAAAAGCAAACCAGGTATCAATCAAGCACAAATGATAATAAGACAGACAAACATCTCATAGAAGAAACTAGAAAGGGAAATAAGAATAGATAAAACAATTACCAACTGTAGCTTGGGTAATTGATGGATTCTTAGCAAAGAGAGTCTGCAACAAGAAAAAATATCAGTAAGATAGTAACTACGAAACTGATTGTCAAATAAATATATATATATATAACTTTATAATCTTCATATGACAAGAGTTGCTGAAATATAGGAATGAAACATCCAACACAAATAAGCTAGTCCATTAATATAAATTCACGTACCCTAAGGATTTCTAATGAAAAAAGAAAAAATATGAGTTCACGTACCTCTCACTTGGTAAGTTATGTAATGTTATTGTAAGTTATTCATTTTGATTTTAGTTTTGTTATGATGATTATTATTAAAATAAATTAATTAGTACTTTGGGTTGAACTGGGCTATATGAATTGAACAGGAAATGAAGTGGTGAAATATGAAATTCCAAAGCCAAACATAGGGATCCATAGGTTTTTGTTAGTCCTTTTCAAGCAGAAGCAGAGGCAGAGAGTGATGAAAATACCAAGCTTAAAGGACCTTTTTAACTCGAGGAAGTTTGCAGAGGAAATGAGCTGGGACCTTTTTAAAAATTTCAAAGTTGGAAATTGCTCCCAACAATCCGGAAGTAAACCTGTTAATAAGTTATTAGACAGTTCAAGAGAAATTAAAGACATTCTAGATGTCGCACTAAAGGAAGATAGAGATCCTGAGAAAATGTTATTTGAGAGAAGCAATACAAATGAGTTGGGAGGAAAAAGAGGTAGTGATCCGGACAAATTGTTGAAACTAAAATCCCATACACTGAAATTCAGTAAAGATTTTGGAAAGGTTCCACTAAGTTTGTTATGTGAGACATTTAAGTAAATCAAACTTGAAAATATGTCCCAAAACCATTCGGGAAATGAATCTTTGATACCAGTATCAGAGATTTGCAACACCTTAAGTTTTCTTTGGTATTTAAGCCACAGTGGAAATTGAGGCCCAAAAATGCATGATGCTGCAAATAAACTCTGTAGCTGGAAAGGTGGAATTGAATTTGGATCGAAGTTAAATGAAAGAGAATTTCGACTTACAGCCAATACCTCCAATCTAGATAGGCTTGAAAGATGCACATAGCTAATGATACCATTCAACTTATTTGAAGACAGATACAAGATTCTAAGATTAAAAAGTTGTCCAATAGTGTATGGAAGTGTCCCACTCAATTCATTATTGGAAAGATCCAATAAATCTAAATGCATAGAACACAATTGTGGTATGTAGTCACTGAGTTGGCCAGACAGTTTATTGGAACGAAGGTTCAACTCCTTTATTTGACAGAGAGTCTTGAAGTGTTTTATGATGCTGCCATCAAGTTCATTATCCGCCAGATATAGATATTGAAGAGAATTCATGTTAGCAAAGCCAGCTGGAACACTATGCAAGGAATTTCCTGAGAGTTGAAGATCTATGAGGACTTTGCTAACATTAACCACCCATGTTAGAATTGAAGAGGTTAATTCATTTTCAGAAAGATCAAGGATTTGGAGAGAAGTTGAAGAGTTCATGAGTGGAATAGATTTAGGATTGACTTGAGGAAGGTTACACTCTCGTAAATAAAGCTCTGAAAGAGAAGAGATTTTGCTTATCGGTGATAGCCAATTACTAGCTCTGCTGAGATTGATATATGAGAGATAAAGGAGTCTCAAATTAGAAAGGTGAGAAAGCCATTCAAGGTCATTTGCAAGCAAGTACCAATTAAACCCAAGGTCAAGAGTTTGCAAATTGGAAAGGTTTCCAAGAGTACGAGGGATGGAACCAAAAAGATCATTTTATGCAAGTTTCAACTCTATCAGTTCACCAAGTGAACCAATGCATTCTGGAATACTTCCTTCTATGCTATTAGAACTGAGATCTAAGAAAGTAAGATGCTTCAGATTGCATAATGAAGGATCTATCTTACCTTCCAAAGTTTCAGATGAAAGGTCCAATGAGGTTACACGACCAGTTAAGTTATTGCATGAAACTCCTTCCCATTTGCAACAATCACCATCGTTCCATGAAGATAGAAAGTTCCTTTCATCAATGAAACCACGTTTTATGTTGAGAAGAGATTGCTTGTCTGTATGGTAACATGCAAAACATAAAGACATACATAAAATGGTCACCACACAAAACAGAGAGAACCCACGACTAAGCATGGTGATATCAGCTCAAACTTTTGAGAAAATATAACTGAATTGTCAACTGAATTGAAACCAAAGAAAAACTAATATCTAGCCTGCAAAAACGTTTTCTTTATGCCACTGTTTAAACAAAAAAAAAATGATGGCTTCTGTACCAAACAAATGCTTCCGACACCGTAACATTAAATAAATCTCTTGGATACCCTCATATGCCGGCAAAGTCCACGGAAATAATAAAAAGATTCGATAAAGTTTTACTGAAATTTTGACTTGGCTAGCACATGTCTGTGAGGTCTCCGTCTATAAATATGCTTAGGTAATATAATGTATAGATAAATTATGTTTTTATAATTTATGCTTAAGTGGGATTATGTTAATTATGACTTAATTAAAAATAAATTAAATTATGTTAATTAATTTATAACTTAGATTAATTAATTAAGGATAATAAATGTTTATAAATAAAAGTAACTAAAGAGGTTTCACCACATTGGAGAGGATCCTAACCCCCTTGCGGGTCATACAATGGGAAAAGAATTACATGGATAGGGTGAAAAAGAATATACTAGAGCAAGGAATGTGGTGAATTGGGAGTTAAAGATTTAGGCTTAGTCAACAAAGCTCTTTCAGTAAAGTGGATGTGAACTACAACATCAATGTAGTGTAGAGATGTTACACAAGTATGCCAAATGGAGATGGAAGATGGTTGGTTCCAAAATAGATTGACAAAGCTCGTGGGAATGGACATGATGCTAGCTTATGGGATGATACTTGGTTGGGGAATAGACCACTCAAGGAACAACTTCACAGGTTATATGCTAATTCCACTCTAAAACTTAGTAAGATAAATGATTTTGGTGTCTGGACTAATGATGGATTGTTTGGAATGGAGAAGAACTTGGTTTGCATATGAGGAATTAATGTTGCAGCAATTGTATGCAATATTGGAGACAAACAAAAACCGAGTACCGAAGGGTTAGATAAATGGCTATGGGAATTCAATGGAAACAAGGAATACTTCATTAAAGCTGGATATAATGTTCTGGCACAAAATAGTGTAGGTAAACATGCAAGTTTCTTCAAGGTTTTGTGGAAGAAGATATCATCAAAGTCAGAGCCTTTTAGAATACAACCAACAGAACCTACAACTCAGAAACATAGGCAATGATGTAATGTGCAGTATATGCCTGGAAGAAGAGGAGACTACAAATTAAACATATTCTAGTCACATGTAAATTGCCCTATAATGTATGGAATGTGAATGTATCAGTTGATAGGACAAGGAGCCATACAACACAAACTGGAACAACACTTTTGGCACTATGTTGGGTTAATTAAAGGAGGAAAAAGTGGAAAAGCTTGAAGAGTAGTTTGGCTGGTAACATTGTTCAGTTTGGTTAGAAAGGAATCAATGCATTTTTCATGACAAGGCCTTGTTGATGGAACAAATTCTGGATGGCTTTAAGATAAAATCATGGGGGTGGCTTAAGGCTAATATGACAGGTTTTACATGCAGTTTCTAATAATGGACATCACTAAAATCAGCTCTTGAACCAACTTTATGAGTCTGGCCCCATGGTTTACACATACAACATTGTTGTCAGTTAAACCAAAATCTCACTATTCACCTTTTTTATTTTTTGTAAAGGAAAAGAGTTTTATTTAGCAGTTGCAGTGTACAGCAAACCACAAGATGTGGTAAAACTGTTTCTATGTATTACAAACAGAATATAGCAGAAAACATCATATGAATACAATGGA